>CM061537.1:122460129-122529962 GCA_030545055.2 Neoaliturus tenellus
AAAGCCTGTGGGGCGTAGCCCTGGAGTTCGATGTGAATTGGATTCGATGAAAATTAGATATTGATTCTTTTAGATTATTTTAATATCTTGTGAAGTATAAGAACTTAAGTTTTCGGTGATTTTAGCATTTATTATCTGAAATTATTTTCCACTTTGTTATTTTTATATGCAACACAGCTGGGACAGCAAAACTCTTTTTTATTAAAGTATTTTATATTTGTATTCTGTATTGGTTTTTTATTGTTATATTACAAGGCTTAGGAGTTCTTTTCTTTTCTTTCTTTTTCCAATTTCTTGATCTTTTATACAATAAAATTGTTCAATAAGCTTGGCACCACTTAAAAAACTTTTTTCAAACAATATTTACTTCCAATCAGGCCTTTGCATGGAGGCTTTTTCTCAAAAAGATTTAAACAAACACAATCTTTTTAATACACATATTAATATAGTGAATGTCAGCCTGGGTTTATATATGAATGTATGTGTATTTATATGTATGTATGTGTATTTATATGTATGTATGTGTATATATATGTGATATGTGTATATATGTATATATAAGAATATAATGTATGTAAAAGTTATATTAACAAAAGTGTTTGATCTGTAAACTATGTATTGTTATTATGAGAAAATAAAGATTTATTATTTATTTATTATTATTAATTAGAATGGAATTCTGCTCATCTACAGAACTATACCTTCCTAGCGGTATGCTCAGATTTCTCCTACGATGCACACGGGCTGAGAAAAAGCAGGAAACGAAACATGACTGTCTATTAATAAATAGATTAGGAAACTATTTAAAGAAGTATCCAACTAAAGTAAGATTATAAAAATAGATTCGAACGATTTAGAAAAGAAGTTTTTTTTTTGTTAAGTTATGATATTTTATTGAATTTTATATTATACTTTTGAGAATGGATCATCGTTGCTCTTGTATAATTAAATGAAATATTATGAATAACTGCAAAAATAAATACTTGCGTGGGTAAAATAAAAACGTTAGAGGGCTTCATGTAGGTACTCTACAAAGTTTGGTGTCCTGTGAATGATATACAGCTGTGGCAGTAGCCTTCAAACTGCTTGCCGCCCACGTAACTACAAAAATGTTTGAATCTTGCGTTCCACCGACTGAAGGAACTTCAATAATTCCAGCTTTGACAACAGACTACCCACCAGCTATCTAAGTAAATATAAGACTGCAAACAGCACAACCTAGCAGATGATTAAGAGTGGACATTCTTTTAAATTTTGTCCTTGATTTACCTTTATTATCCCCCAAGTTTAGTTTATTTTCTTTTAAATTAATTAGCCTTTCATTATCTTTCATCTTTAGATTTTGTCCTGAACTTCCTTTTCTGTTTGGTTAAACCTTTATAATGATGATTTTTTTTTTTTTTTTTTTTTATAACTTGACACCCTGCTTTGTGAAATTAAGGATTGGTGGATTATAGGTGCGCTACTAACTCGCAACTATGGAATTTCCCTTATGAATTCCACAACTTAACTGCTGAATTGCTAAATCTTGCGTGTTCTGGCCTTGAATAATGGTTGGATTGGCACAGTCTGTGCAGTCGGACCAAACAAATATTTAGATTTTTTACAATTAAATTTGAATTCTATAAATAACTGTATTATGAGTACATTGTTTGTTATTATGTGAAAGGTTCTGCTGTTACCTCAAATGTGACGTGTGGTATAATAATATATCTGTTTTCAACTAGAGAACCATCTTGTGTCTTTATAAATTTTTGCTATAGTTTATCTTTAATGTATTGCTTTTATATATATCGAATATATGGAAATTTGTTTGGTAGGTTACGATTAGTTTTATAATTATTAAATTGATTATTGGAGACTATTGCTACCGGTTAGTATTTTACTTCAGAACAAAGAATTAAAATTATCACTATAGGCTATCCCGATATGTGTTGGATTTCAAGGTATAAAATCTTGTTCTGTATAACCAGGTATTTGAACAAATTATAGTCTAAACTAATTATACAAATTATAGTCTAAACAAATTATAGTCTTTGTAAAGTTTTTGGTTAAATGTTTGAATTTATTTGAGTATAGCTAGTTTGTTGATTGAACTGCGAGGTGTTTTTCACTGGATGATTTTATAACTGATTGTTTTTTACTTAGTTTTTAAAAGTTGGTTTAATGTGGAGTTGAACTTTAAAATTGTTTTAAATTTTTAAAACTGATTTAAAAATCCATGTTTTAGTTTTAAACTATAACATTGTCAACTATTATACCATACTACAAATAATAAAATAAGATACTTTATGAAATCTCAGAATTAATAAATGATAAAATCAAATTAAATCAATACGCGCTTAGAGGGTTTGCAAAACTAATAATATAAAGGGTGTTTGGAAACTCTCGTCTGAAACTCCATGTGGTGTTTAAACTTATTTAAACTCCATTTAAATTCCTTAAATTAAAATGAAAAAAAGGTTCATATATCCTAAAATGATTCGTTGAACCAGTAGCCGCCATTTTGTTTTATTACATTCTATCATTATTTTTTAAGTAACAGTTGAGAGTATTACGTTTATATTTGGCATGAACTTTTATCACACCGTTGTTCATTTCTAGAAAAAAAATTCTTTACGATGTGTATATTCAAAATGGCGACCATTTAAAGGTTTTAAACTCAAGTATCTCAAAATCGATATATCTCAAACGAAATATCTCAATTGTATCAAAACTGTACAAATAACAAAAAAGTTGTAAAATTAAATTGTCTAACCTATTATACAAAGTTTGTAAGGATCCCACAACAAAGAAATGTTCATTGCGATTTATCTATAATGATAACCTTAATTTGCATGAATTATATAATGAAAAATTAAGGTTTTTCTGCAGAAAATGCAATAACTCCATTATTATTATATGTCAGATCCTTATAAACTTAGTATTAACATCCTTTCAAACCTTTTGTGGGAATAAACATATCGGTGCGACAAAGGTTATTGCTAAATATAAACTTAATACGGTACACCTTCTGTTACGGAAAAAACTCAAAACTCAAAACTCAAACTCAAAAATTTCTTTATTTCGCAAAACAAGTAAGACAAATAAAAATACACATGATTGCCTAAATTAAACATAACCAAACACGATACTTAAAACTAAACAAAAAAAAAAGTATGCGAAATTATTCTCACAAAGGAAATCCTGTGCGCGAGAATGAGTCAAATTACATAATTATTTTGAGCTTTGATTTCTGTCTTAAAGAAAAAGGAAAAGAAAAACACTGATAGACGGACGGACAGACTGCCCCCCTCCCCCTTCCCTTACCTCCCTCCCCCCTCCCCCCTCCCACCAGAACACGACATCTATTCGGGTACTCTCACACACGCGCGCGCGCACACACACACACACACACACACACACACACACACACACACACACACACACACACACACACACACACACGCACACACACGCACACACACACACGTGACCATGCACACTATCAGTTGCTAGTCAATGTCTGTATGTAGAAACCAAAATCCTTTCTATCCCTTCCCTCCCCACATCCTTAAGCCAGTTCAGAATGCGTTTTTATGTTTAACAGTGTTGCCGTCAAAGTTACGTAGGTCGCGCGGTAAGTTACTGTATATTATGTGAGCAACGTAGAAACAATTTGTAGTTGAAAAAGTTTTAATTAGTCTTGGTAAGCGGATTCCTAAGTCAAGCGCATGCCTAGTTCTGTGGTCATGGTTAGGGCGTTCAAACAGCTCATTTGAGTGTTTGGAAATGTAAATTGTTATCGTTCTAACAAACAGTTGTCTCACGTCAAGTACATCCATCTCTGTAAATAGAGCATCCGAAGGGTAACGACGACACCTGCCTAGGGCTGTTTTGATGATAGCTTTTTGTGTGATGAGTAATGGTTGTAAAGTTGTACTGTAGGCACAACCCCAGGCAATGATCCCCCCTTCAAGGAGCGATTGAACATATGAAAAATAGGCAGATCTGATTTCATTCAATTCCAAAACTTCTCTTAGCTGCTTGAAAGCAAATATGAGTTTCCTTAGTTTTTTATTCAAGAAAGTTACATGATCGACCCACGATAGTTTAGAGTCAATCATTACGCCCAGATATTTGTATTTATTTACTCTCTCTATCACGGGACAGTCACAAACGTCATTTTGACAAGTTTCAAATGAATGAATTTTGAGTTCGCTGATGAGTGTGTCCCCTCTTTCCCTTAAGGAAATTGGCATAAATTTAGTTTTTGAGATGTTTAGTGACAGGACATTTTGATCGAACCATTTTTTAATTTTGGAAATACCTCTTTCGGCTTTAGCAAAGACCGTATCCCAGTCTTTACCTTGGAAAATAACTAAAGTGTCATCTGCAAACAGGTAAAATTCACCCTCAATGTCGATCTTGACCAGATTATTTATGTAAATTAAAAACAGCAAAGGGCCCAGTGTACTTCCTTGAACCACCCCATAGTCAACCGATTTTAAGTTACTTTTTACACCATTTATCGTAACAAACTGCTTCCTATTTTTTAAATATGACCTGAACCAATTTAAGGCTACACCTGTGATACCAGCTAGCTCCATTTTTTCCAATAATTTTGATCTGTCAACTGAATCAAAAGCTTTCGCGAGATCAAAAAAAACTAAAAGAACATGGTTTCCTTGGCTTATCGCGGAATTTAAATTTCTATATACGTCAAACAATGCATCGGAAATAATTTTAGATTTTCTAAACCCATACTGGTGTGGAGTTAAGATATTAAAATCGTTCAAATAACTGAAAAGTTGATCTTTGACTATTTTTTCAAGAATCTTTGAGAACACACTCAGCAGCGATATTGGCCGAAAATTGGAAGAAATAGAAATATCGCCTGCCTTGAAGAGGGGTATCACCTTTGCAATTTTGAATGCGTCAGGAAACTCACCTCTACGGATGCTCAAGTTAATAGTATGTAGCAGTGGTTTACGTAGAATGTCCCAGTTTTCCTTCAGTAAAGCAACTGACACGCAGTCATACCCTGAGCTGAGCCTCCCTTCAGTCTGCATAAATAGTCATCCAGTTGTTGTTCTGTCACAGTGCGCAGTGTGAGGACAGAGTCAACAGTAAAGTCAGAATCGTTGATGACAGGATGGCCGCCCGAATCAATTTTTGCTGCCAAACTATGACCAACTTGGGTGAAATATTCATTGAGTGCGTCGGCCACCATCAGTCTTAGGTCACTGTCAAGGGTCATGGTAGGTTTGTTTGCTGTGTATTGTGTGAGAGGAAAAATGTCTTTTTTAGACCCCCGACCCGCCAACTCATTCAAAACCCCCCAGAACTTCTTAGGATTATTCTGGAATTCTAAAATTTTAGATCTATAGTGATTTATTTTTGCAACTCTAATTTCGGACCTTAACATATTTTTTATTCGATAAAAATTTTGTTTGAGTGCATTGTTGAAAGGTTGTTTTTTTAGTCTCTTACTAAGTTTGTCCCGTTCCCTGATTCTGCGAATTAGATCATAAGTTATCCACGGCTTTAACTTTATGAAACGCGAACTAGATCTACGAGTCTGCTTAGTTGATTTGTTCACCAAGTCCTGGATGATTGAAAAAAAAGAATCTGCGCTTTCATTTACATCATTTATGTGGGTAATATTTGGCCAGTCATAGTCTCTGATGTATGAAGTCAATTGTTTTTTGTCAAGATAAACGCCGCGATTAACTGCAACATGTTGAGTTGTGTGGCCGTTGATTTGTAAACAAACACTGTAATGGTCAGTAATTTCTGTCCTCACCACAGCAGTACGTAATGCGTTAAAGTCGTTGTGGATTATAAATATGTGGTCAATACACGTTTTACTGTTTCCTACCTCCCTGGTTGGAATATTTATGCCACACATAAATCCACATTCGTATAAAACGTCCAAGTATCTTTCAGTTTTGTTGTCGGTATCTAGTATGTTAGCGTTAACGTCACCCATGAAAATGTAGGTTTTCGAGTCTGAAATACTGTCGTAATATTGTCTAAGGCCATTAGTGAGGTTGTCCAAGTCACTGTCGTGAGTTCTGTATACCGCAAGAAGGTTACAACGCTTATCCTGGTAAACAAAGTCCAAACTCAATCCGTGCACGTCGCCCAGCTCCAGTTCCTTACACTCACACACACTCACTCTCTCACTCACATACATCAACACACCATCATTTTTGTTCCTTCCCCTGGTTGTGAAAAATAATTTATACCCATCTAAATGGAAACCGCCCCCTTCGTCAAGCCAGGTTTCCCCTAAAACTATAAAATCAAATTTTAACGATGCTGAATTTAACTGTATTAGTATTTGATCAAAGTTTTTTTTCTATAACTACGTATATTCATGTAGAAAAAATTTAAACATTTGTCTTCTTTGAAAAAAACTGAATCTACTTCATTAAAATAATCAGCAGTTGTGCAATTCATTTGTCTATAGTTATCAATGTACAGGTTAATGTCTTCCATAGCGATAAGTGCTATGAAATAAAACAAATATTAAGTGTGAAAACATAATGGTGACTAACAGCTTCAAGAAGCATTTTAGGACACATGTTCCCATGAAATTTTCGTAAGATGGCTTAGGTCTTATCAATTCTCCAGCGTAAAGTGGTATCAGTTGTCACCACGGTCAGGGGTCCTGCTAGAGAACACATTTACCGATTCAATATTTTACATATAAATGATTTTATGTATTTGTACATAAAGTATTGGAAGGGAGATCTCCCTGTATCAGGAATATAGTCAATTTACTGGAAAGGTGATGTGTTAAAATGGACAATAAGAGCAAGTAGATGGATCAGTAATTAAATAAAAAAAAATTAGAATTAAAAACGCAAAAACAGTAAAGTATACCGTACTGATACTTATATCCAATTACCAAGATATTTATATTTCGTAAACAATAAAGTTGAGTTTTTTAGTTGAACGTTGCTCTTGTATTATCCTTTTGAAATATCTTCAGAATTTTCTTTACGAGGTTTTGAGCAGTTTCAGTGTAAGGTCTTTAAACTACAGTAATCACTTCTGGGAAACAATTTGTGGCCAGCGGACTCTGAATAGGTAAGATGTTGGAAACTTGAGCCATCAACTTGCCATTAACCCTAACCAAAATCCAGGCACAATCTGGCTCAACAGTTACACCGATTAAATGGGTTTATGTTGGTATTGCTAAACGTTTAACATTATTTATATAGTATTGTTAAATGTATATCATTATTATGTTTCGTTATGATTTGTGATTATAATGGATTTTTTTAGGAAACCTAGGTAATAACATTGAAACAATGGCATCAGTCCATTTAACTTAGTCAAATTAAACAGAGAAGTGTTATAGTGTTTAAGAAATTTGAACCTTGAATTATACATTTCTTAAAATTCTTTTTTTTTCAATTGTGTCAATAGGCAACATAAAATCGACAAGATTAGTTTAACAACATAATTTAATGTAAGTAGTTGAATATAAAAATAGTAGGTCATATTATTTAGTTATTGTAACATATAAATAGAAATATTTTGCAGTATGTTTTTACTGTAACTATTTAGATATTTCATTCATCATTAATTAATTAGGAGAACTATAAAACGTATAAATTTCATAAAAAACTGTTCAATTTAAAGACTTATGTGCTTTATTTATGATATTAAATTTATGCTTTAAATATACTAATTAAAATTACTAAAAAGGTTTATGTGTAATTTATTAATGTGTATTTTAATTCCTGTTCGAATAAGAAATCGTTTTTCTTTTTTTATCCCACAAACTGAATGTTTTATTTTAGACATAAATAAATATAAAAAAAACTATTATTTAAAACTTTAGCGATTTTATTGTCATCTTTATTTTTAATCAGTAAGATTTTGCTAATATTATAAAATTATTAATTTTAAATTAACTTTCTTCAAATATCCAATAAATTAAAATTTTATTTGGTAAGGCCTTTCATATTCAAAGAATACATCATCAGACCATTATCAACTGGTACAAAAATAGTAATTTAAAAATATAGTTTACAAAACATATGCTTCTAATATTATGGTACATCTGGAGATTTGTTTGAAAAAAAATTTATAAGTTATGATAATGTGTACTATAAAAATTTTTTGCATATTCATAAATTTAAGTTATTTTATGTTTAGGATGTTTAATTATAAAATTAGATTATTAAATAATTGTATTTATCATTAAAGTTTGAAAAACTTCTATATTGTTTTTTAAGTAACTAACTTTGTAGCAACAGAAGAATTAACAGTTACTGCTTATGGTGAAAAACTAGTTTAACAAGAATTCAACAACAGAATCGTGTAAAGGTTATTCGTTCGAATTAGTTTTATAATAAAATGAACAGTAATTTATATCAGAATAGTTTATATAACTAATTTAAAAACTTATAAAGTATAATTGACACCATATAGTAGGTTGTGGTACTGCAGAAACACGCCAACAATCATAAATAGATGTTAAAAGCCCAATGGTTAATCATAGTGCTTCACTATTACAGACAAATCGCTTGATAAATGGATACAAGATAACATTAAAAAGTGGCGCCGATAAAGTCAATGAAGGAGAAGTTATTGCTACTGAACCGAATTGAAAATGCTTCTACTGCGATAAATCTCAACAAATGTTGATTGGTTTTTCTGGCTTTCACTGTAATATCTTAATAGTTGGTTCTCTATACATCGTGCGTTTATAATACAAGGAAATGCCACTGTTTGTGAATGTAATTAAAGTAAAAAAAGGGGGGGGGGGAGAAGTTGAAAATAAATTAACTTATAATATCAGCTGGTTGCCAACTTAGCTAATTGAGGATTTCGTTAGGTAATTGAGTAAATTTTTAAACTTAATTTGTTATTCTTAGTTTCACTAGTATTTTATAACTAAGTAGGCCCCCTTTGAGTGAAAAGTATTCAAAGAAATTTCGTAAACAGAAAATAACTGTAGTAATGAACTGTAGAAAGATAACTTTGAAAACTTACTTCCTTAAAAAAATATCGGTTGATAATTTATTGGTATTGTGTTTGGATGAAGGGAAATGGTATTAAAATCTATGGTTCATCTTCATTACTATAAAAACCTAAATGTTTGCACAAGTTGCAAATTATTATACTAATTATCCAATATTGCTCAAAATATGTGAACATTTATTAAATAAAAGTTATAAGAAAATGGAAAAACCTTTATAGGGTATAGTAATCAGTGGAAAGCCAAGACAGGAATTCCGCCAAGCAAGGAAGTTTATCAGATTATAGTAACGACATAGTCGGCCACTGGCGGCGCCGCTGTGGCTTATGACATCAACAAAATTGACAATAGCTCAGCTGCCAACTTCTCTGCTTAAGATATTGATAGTTTCTAAAATATGAACAATACAGTATACATTAGGGAATAATGAAAATATGTTCGATAAATAAAAAATCAGTGTAATGTTTAACTAAGACTGTTTCTATAGTTAAAGAAATACTGTTTTATTTTAAATTACATTATATATTATAGACAGAACATGAAGAAAGTCAAGCCGGGGTTTGCTTGACCTGTTATTTATAAATTTGAAAATTTAATATTGTTGGAGAACTCCTCCAACAAGCTGTCCTCTCTTCCGAAATTACACAATGTATCGTATATTCTTGGGGTATATAAGTAACTTCTACAGTTGGTTGGTATTGTAGCAAACGAAGGTTTGCCAACCTTCCAGAAAGATGTAGCTCCTCCTATTGTTGAGTACAAGTGCATCAATAACAAGTTAACATTTGATTAACCTATGAGGGATGGACCAGCCAGCAACCTTGCCACCAAGAAACCCGGAATTGATTCCGGATTTACTATTTTGTTCCATTTGAAATTATGAAAGATTTTCGGAAATTCCGGAATGCCCTAATGAAACATTGGAAGAGTGTTTCGTTAAGTGACAAAAAAAAAAACTAAATGGGCGAAGAAGGGCTGAATTATGAGTTTTATATAACGGCGAGTAAAATCATAGATATCCAGATATCAAAAAATCATACGATTTTTTATTTTTGTATAAAACGTAATAACGTGGGCTGCGAAAAGCATCCGTTTTTATTTCAAACATATTTTCTGCTATACCTTCTATTGACAAAAAAATATTTAGAAAACTATTATTATAGGTCCAATGTAGGTAAATCTTTTTACAAATGTAAAAAAAATATCGTATGAGAGAAGCGACACATTTTTTCCCAAGAAATAAAAAGACTCCAAATAACAATGATTGATGGCGTATTTGGATAGCTACCAGCTGAGCATCGCTAGTTGACTGTACACACGTCTGTGGCTTTTAACAAAGGACTGAGTTCGCTGCTAAATGAAAAATAGAATTTTCTACACAACCATATGAGGTAGATCAATATTTTTAAATACTGGATTATTAAAACCTTTTAGCTTGATTCAATTCAAGAGAAACTTCATTTCAAGTTCATGGTTTAATTTAATAAAATACTTTATTGTTTGAATAGTTTAAGGTTTATAACTTTTTAACGGAGTTTTCTCGGAGATTCGGGTGGTGTCGTTTTATTTGAATTTTTATCCTAAATAAACGACAAAACATTGATTAAAATTGTAAGAACCGTCTTTGAGAAATTTTGTGCTTTCCAGTTTTTATTTATTTATTGATTGATTTATTTGGGGGGGGGAGTGAAATAACCTTAAAAATAAATACCTCCGTCGCAGCAGACCTGCGTATTCAGTGAATTTCCAACAGGATTCAATTTTTTTAACATCCCCCATAAACACTAGGAAACGAGGATGTAGGTTTGCTGCCTTGGGGGTATTGCATGCAGATATTGGAAAATCCATTCCCAGTGCATGTAACTAAATTGCATGAAATTCTGAAGTTTTTCATTTTCCCCATAAACCCCATTGGGGTCTTGGGGTTGAGTAGGTAGGTTTGCGGCCATATGGGTGCTTGTAAGTAGATATAAGTTAAATCCTACCTAGTGAATGTACATACAAATTTGATAAAGTTATGTAAATAAATAAATGAGATACAGGGTTTTGTTAATCACCCTTTAATATCCCTTAGATTGATTTATTATTTCCCCATTAAGAATTACATTGAAAACCTATTTTTGGATTTCCCCATTAACCTGTTAGGCCATGTTTAAAATTCAAAGTACTAAATTGTTTAATTTTTTTAGCTCTTTTAAATGGTTTTATTTAAAATCGTTGAGTTTTAGAAAACTTACAAAAATGCCGAAAACCCATGTTTAGCTCTTTTTTAAATCTATAGAGCCCCTTTCCCATAAACCGATAATGCTGGCTTGCAAACTCATGAAAATAGACCTGGTCCCACACCTTCATACCGATATGAAAATGAACGAACGATATTTTTGGCCTTTGGGGACCTCAAAATGAAAAAGTAACATAGTCCCGGAATTAGGTCTTACCAAGGCTATTACCGTAATAGCGTATTTCTTATGGGAAAATTCGATATAATAAAAAAAATATAAAATGGACTATAGCATTTGGACCTACATACCCAATTTGATTAAAATCGGTCCATTGAGCCTTCTCAGACTCTGGACACACACACATACACACTGACTGAGATTCCTATGAAAACCACTTTTTTGGACTCAGGGGTCACCAAAATCGATAGACCAACAAACAAATAATAAAAAATTTCGAAAACAATACTTTTTTTTAAAGACTAACCCAAAAAGTCAAAGGAAATTTATCAAGCCAATTATAAATTTAAGAGCTTATTTTATTAAATGTTCCTAAATTACTATTCATACAAATTTGTTATGTTAATGAATTCACGTGGAGTTGTGAATTTTTCCATCGGTGACGCCAACTAGAGTACACACTCAACATCCACTTTCCTGTGAATAATGAAGGACTCCTTACATATACGATGGGCTTTGAATATTCATATGGTGGCTTGGTAATTTTAACATTAACATAAACTTATAATGTGACTTTAAGCATGATAACAAATCATATATCGACTTTCTAGCAGAAAGCCTAGGAGTTATTTGGAGTTTTATTTTAAAAGAAAAGTATGTTTGTTTTTTGTCTTTTTTAGATTTACATTGTTGTAATTGTAGGTCTATATAACTACGACGGAAATTGGATTATTTCTGTTCTCGATAGAGTTTTGCGAGCATTGGGAAGCCAAGCTCGAATATTTGACTTCGAAAGTTCAGAGTGATTACCACTCACTCTGCAAAAGTGTAAGTTCCCAAAGTGTAAGTTTCAAAAGTATGAAAGTTTCTTCATCAGTCTGCAAAAGTAACAAATAATAATTAATTTTAAAATAAATTCTTCAAAATTTCATTATTTGTTCAGTACAGTGACTTTCAGTGATTGACGTTTATCTTAATTTAAATATTTCCTCAAAAACGGCTGATATGTACGTGAGTGTACGAGAAGTCAAATTAATAAAATGTCAAAATCTTGCAATACAATTGTAGTACGAAAGTCGTGTTTTGTTTACATTCCCCTTAATTGTTTTGGATTTGTAATTTTTTTGTTTAAGACAAACTCAAATATAGAAGTTAGAGAACTTAAATAATTAAAAAATTTTAGGTGGGATGGGGGACACTTTTGGCTACAATAAACACCAAAGTTACTGATTAATTACAGCCTAGAAAATGATTTACTTCGTGCAGTATGATGAAAATAATTTTAATTTAATTTAATATTTACAAATCAATATTTCAGTGTACCTAATACGAGTAATTATTGATTTGTTAATATATTTGTATGATTTTGTGTAACATATGTAAGCTCTATTATTTAAAAAAATATTACGAATTTGGTTGAATTTATTTGAAATTACTTCATTTATTTAAAAATAATAACTATTGTACTTGTGGCTCGAAATCGAACAATATAATTCGAACTATGACATGTCATTGCAAAAATGTTACGTTTAGTTCTCTATCAATGTCATCCAACTAATACAATATTGTGATTATATCGGTATTCACTCAATACTGCGCTTACGTACAGCTGTACATTTCCATCCGTTTAAACTGCTCAACCCAATCCTAATGTTATTCTAAAAGGAAAAATTAAAATTTAATTTATGGATAGCAGCCTTATTTTAAGTCAGATTCTTATAATATTTCTTCGGAAACGACCAAAGACTAAGCACTATCTAACCCTACCCTACAAACAACTTTAAAACTGGTTGAGCACTGAGTTCCAATGACAAAAAGCGTATTAAATAAGTGTATTTAATTGCTTATTTTTATGCATTTCTTCTAAGAAAAACAGAAAAATTCTTTAAAAACAGGTATGGTAATATATTAATTATATTCAAAATACTCTCTACATGAGAAATATACAGTCGTGCTCGTCGTGTCCAGATATAAAGTTGTTTAATAAATGCTTGTAACATCGGCACTCATGAACGATTCTCTCGAAGGCTAACTGCATTACATCTCATCTGAAATGTTCAGAGTGTGTAGATAATCTGGTTACGTCTGCTTTTGGGGCGTTACGCGAAGAAAGTATGTATAAAATGCCTAAATTAATTATCTTTGTACATTGACGAAGATAATTATTTGATAAACTATTTGACATTATACCGGGTTATATTCAAAAAATAAAAAGAACACATAATAGAAACTTTTTTAAATAACTAGTTTTTTTAACAATTCTGTTGGCATTAGGTGTGTTTCAACGTAACCACCAATAAATAAAGAAGAACAGAGTTTGAACCGTTACCAAATATATTATTCTTATTAAGAGGTAAAAAATATTGAATGCAACTAAATATATCGACGAAAAATACGTTATTATTTTCCTTAATACTAGTAACGAATAAGGTATAGAAAATGGTTAATATATTTGATCACAAAGGATAAAGTATAGGTTAAGGAAAAATTTACAATAACCTTTGGAAAATTAAAAAAAAAGTAAATGATAAAAAATTTACTATTCATGTCTTCTTAAAACACTCTTTAATAACTTTTACACCACAACAAACAAAAATACCAAAGTTCACACATTATTGCTCCACATTAGTGTTAGAAATATACTTACTTACATGCTCCATTAAAATGTTAGTTTTACAGCATGTATTTTTTAATTAGTTTGTTTCATAACGGTCAAAATATTGTATATATATTTGAAGTATGTAAATAAATATTTTAAAATGTTAACAAAATTATTGAATTTTGATAATTTGTGTAATATATAATAATATAAAAATTCTTACCTATGTCTATTTCAAAAAAATTCTAAAGAAAATATATTTTGCAAAAAAATTAGTTACATTGAAGTTTTTCATATAAATTAAACCTTTTCAATGTCACATTATGTATCAGTAATGTAATGTCAAAGAATGAGATTTATAATAGTTATTTCTTTCTTTATTTTTATTTAGACGGAAAACGCCAATTTACAAAGAGTTGCTTACATATACATAACAATCTCAGTTATTTTACAATAATCTGATATCAAGTGGAAATGTTGATCACAAACAAATCAATAAACTACAATAAGTGGTGCAGAAATAATCTCAAAACATGCAAAGTGAAGAGTATGAGTAAAGAAATTATCAATATTTTATTAACAAGAAAATGTATTATATTTTACTAATATGTTATGAATATGACGCACTACAGAGTTGTTGCAGCGCAATAACAGCTGCAGCCATAGCAACGCATCCGGCGTCTAGTTTACTATGGTGCAATCTACCGTCGACCTGTTTGTTAATGGTACAATATAGTTTGATTGTCTTCCGTGGATTGTTTACATTGGCAGAAATGTTTCTCTATAGTTTTGGAAACATTGGTAATTAAATTGTGTAAAATAAATCTAAATCAAACTTATGCTGTGTGTTTTAGAAGCTAAAAGATAATATTTGCAGGCTATCAATGTAATTTAAGCTTTTTATACCTATTACTTAGATAGAAGTTACAAAAGTGATGTATTTTTCTGTCAGAATCTTTGTAAATTGTAAAACCCCCATAAAAATCGACATAGGAAAAACATTTAAAAATGAAAAAATGCACTTGTTGTGTGACCTTGATGACGTTATTGATGACGTCACTGTTAATATATGGTTTATCATGGTGACAAATCGTCAAACTGGTTTGTTAACTTTAGTCTTGTAACGATTCATCGTCAATACAAGTTGATACTTTACATATTTAGGTTTTTAATCGAATTGTATTTTACCAGATTATTTTAAGTATGTTGTAAACAGTTATTGCAATTATAATTAAATTATTTATACTTCGTGATGTAGGTGAAATATATAACAAATTTCATTGGTGTGTTTGTATTATAGAAGTCTTGACACACGCTAAGCCTTGGGTCACTTAGAGCTTTATATTAGACCATAATTCTTCCTTTCTTCACTAATATGATTTGTGGCTTCACGAGTATGTCTTCTTGAATAACGGAGTATGTCTTCTTGAAAACAGTTTAAAAGCAATAAAAACAAAACAATATTGTATTTTTTAAACTCACCTTAGCTCATCTGGTTAACGTGAAATTAAAAAAAAAAATATGTTTGCTGTTATACCCTGTAATACATAATATATCCTTTTTATTAACTCAATACACTTTAGTGTGCTTTTTTTACATTTAGTAACAAAAACCACTTTGGTTACACCTAGTATAATACTGTGGTGTTTATTAAGGAAAAATAAAAAATTATGCTAGAAATTAACTAAGAACTCGGACATGTTACGACTGTTCAATTACGTAATTTTTTAGTTTCAATTTTTCAAAAGCCAAAAGTTATAAATTTACAGTCATAGAACTAGTTCGAAACAACTTATTTAAGATTGATAATTTTTATTAAGCTAAACAATCCCATTGAAATTATATTCTTAACCGATGGAAGATTAAACATCTAAAATATTATCGTAAATCTTAAGTTATTAAAATATTACTGGTTAATTTGATTTATATTTTAAATAGAGGTACATCTGAAATAGAAGAATCGTTATTAAGGAGTAGGACATCTTGATGTATTCTCCTTCTAAGCTCTATCCATGATTTCCCAGGAGATTTTGATTAAAATATCTCTCAGCTCAATTTTAACGTTGACTGTAAATAATAATCCACCTCTTACCCTAATTATCTAAAGTTAATATGAAAAAGGTATTTTAGTTCTTTTAACTGATAAGTAAATTATTTTTAACTTTGATTTAAGGATCGTAAAGCTTTTATCATCGCGTGCAGTTGTTTTTTTTTCGCTGTACAACTGATACAACGTTGCTATGGATAAATGTTAAGGTTACTGCCATTATTCCCATAAAGTATCAGTCATTACATCTATAAAAAATATCTATGATAATATTTGGTTTGTATTAAAAATTCAATAAATTCTTTGATAAATAAAGATTTTTGACATGAGTTTTTATTGAAATTATAAAATAATAGAGTCCATTTTTTTATAATTTACCATTTAATTAAAATTACTGTTTTAGTTGAAAACAACAATCTTTATTGTTTAAGAATTAATCATCTTAAACAAAAAGGATACAACATTATTTTCATTTTTACTTTGAAAATATTATACTTAGTTTTTTATTGGAAAAAATTCAAATAATAGTTGGAATGTAATAAAATTAAGTATAATATTAAAATGTGAAACAATTTAATATGTTCAAAAGTAACATTTATTAATGTCCGGCTAGTATTATCTTTTAACTATTCTAATATTTTAAAATATTAATTTATTTCAAGAACCTTAAATAAAGAATGAAATTTCTTTTAGCTTGCAACGCGTTCAACTCTCTTAGCTTAAGTAATCCATCAAACGGATTTTCTTTGTCAGTGCCATGCAAATCCTTTTCTTCTAAAATATATTTATGTTGTATATTTTGTAAAGTACACAGACGATTGTACATTATACTGGTTTTCTATATAACCTTCTTATGTTTAATTCCAATTATAAATGAGATGATAAAATATTTTAAGTTCTTTCCATGTTAAAGAAAAGAAGGCTTTAGGATTTTCTACCATTATTCCTAAACTACTATGTGTACCAGTATTATGTAGATATATTTAATCGTAGTAATATTTTAATATACTTTTCTATATTTATAATTTGTAAAATGTATGCATGTGTTGGACTTAAAACTAATGATAAATAGATATAGCATGAGAAAATAAACTTTTAATAATGTGTGTTGTGAACACAATTTTATATTATTGGTACATCCATTACTATGAAGGAATTACTTCCTTAAAATTAAGCATTGTTTTATTACGCTATTTTTTCAAATGCCTACAAGCCATAAAAGGCAATATATGTAACATATGGGAACAATACATACTTTGAGGCCAGTATGAATTCATCTATCGGCATCAAACAATATTGATTGATAGATAGAATGACTGGTTCTTTTACGTGATGCATTTGTCGTGATGGTTTTAATAATAACTTATATTAATTGGTTTTTCATCACTAAATAAAAAATAAAAAAAAATAAAACTTTAGAAATCCCTATATTTTGGTTTAATGTCTAAAGCTTCTTATCTTCAGCTTACTAACAAACGAAAAAAGACAACATTTCAAAATGACAAATTAATCATATGTTGAAATTTAACTACCTTAACGGATAAGTTAAATCTAATATGAACTGTTATTTATTATATAAATTATTGATAATATAAAATAGTTTTACAGTTTTGAATTTTTAACTGAATTTCTTCTTTTATTAGCGGTAGGAACATCGAGCTTATCATGGCACTTGGTTGAGAGATCCTTTTTTATGTATTGCTATATAAGTTGAATCTTTCAAATTTCGTATATACATTTATTCTCTTCTCATTTAATAATTTAATTTAATAATCAAAATTGAGAAAAAGTAAAAATTGTATTTTAAGGGTAGGCCTAAACGATAAGAGATACGGCGAAATATGTAAGAATGAAAATTATAGATATTTAAAAGAACTATAGAAATTGTTGTTTACAAAATGTCGTAGGACAACCCGTTTAGTCACCAAACCAGAAACATAATCTAAAACTGATTTTCACGAAAATAGGTATGGAGAGTTAACGGTGAGAGATAAGACACATAGTCAAAAAACCTAAATGATGGTTTAATTAATTGGATTCCCTATCTTAATAGTTCATTCAGGTTTTGATAGGACCTACTGTTTTTCCTCTAGAACTGAAAAACTAAACTCACGATTTGAAAAATCCGCCATTTGGATTTTTCAAAGGTGTTAAAATTTGAAATTATTTGATTTTATGATGTTTTCTTAATATTAACTGTTCAGCGTGTGTCCTTACCCAATTTCAAGTCTTTAGCTAAACCGTTGCTTCATTATTCTGTGTACCCAAGTGAGTCAGTGAGTGAGAAAGTTACAACTATATGTGTATATTTTAGAATCTTCATAAGTGTCAATTGCAAGCTCCGAGCAGGAGGAGAGGATAAAATCTATTATAGATTTAAAATTAAATGTAGATTTGAACGGAGCCAAATACTTTTGTACTTGTTAATATTTATTTCCATAAAAAATTATATTTTTATAAAGAAATATGGATATGCAGTATAAGGAAAATCCGATTTATGGAAATATTACATTTGATATCCAATTATAGTGTAGCATATCGAGTATAGCACAATCAAGCACTTTATATAATGAAATGAATGTAGAACTTGTTAAAGTAGTAACTGACGTTGTTTCAGTAGGATAAGTGTGTTTCGATAAGATAAACCATTTTAGCAGACCGCAGGATCTCTATTACCAAGCAAGCTTACCTGGCTTACGATCAGCAGTTCCTAAGAACAAAAACTGATTGTGTGTTGCAGAAAATAAATAGGTTGTGAGGGAACTGGTGAACTCCTTCTGGGAAAACATCAATTTTAAGGATTTATATTTACAAAACCGTTCCTTGTAAGTTTTTTTCGTATTATGAAAACAGAAAAAATAAATATATAACACAAAAAATTTTTATTTTTAATTTTAATACAAGGTTTTATTATTTCTATGATTTTAATATATGTTTATTTATTTAAATTACTGAAACTCTCCTAAATAAAGTATTGTGAATTGAATTTAGTTTACTAGTGTACGAAATAAAATACCTTTTTGCACTTGCTAACTTTCTGAGTAGCATCTAATGAGGAAACCTAAAAAAATATTTTTAAATAATAAGAAATTTAAATTTTAGAAACTGTTTTGTATATTAAAATTTTGTTATAATTTATTTCAAAACCGTTTTAGCGTATTATCTAAATAATATGAATAAATTTGTGTGGAAAACAATATTTACAACATTATGAAAATAGTTTAGAACATTTTGTTAAGACTGTAACCTGTATAAATGTTAATAAAATCATATTGTTATTAAATCTTGTTTGGCATAAATGTTATTTGATGAATGAATGCTGAATCAAACCCAGAGATATAACATTTTGAAAAATATTTTTACCTAAGTAAAAGTTTCAACAACATTAAAAACTAAATTGTTCAGTTCATTTAATTTCATGTTTTTTATACACTCATTTTCTAACAAACATGAAAACTATACTTCAAATATAATATCAGTTTGTTATTTGTGATTATAAAATTTCTATATGCTTTCATTAATAAGTAATTTTAATTAAAATAAATCAATACAAACAAATATTGCTGCAGTGCTTCTTATACGGCTTAAATAGCGTGGAACCTTGGGTTATTCATATTAGGCCTATTCGCTATTAACCTTTGCTGTGGTACCATTCATCATAACCATGTACACTGAGAGATTCATGCCATCTACAGCTACATGTGTGCTGTTAACAGCTGTAATTATCGTACAGAACCTATTAGCCGACACGGTCCTGTGTTTTTAGGTTGCATTAACACAGTACAAGAATATCTGGTATAACACAGAACTGACATTTATTTATATTCATTATACTTGACTTAAAAATATAATATAATGTAATTGTAAAATATTGACAAACG
This sequence comes from Neoaliturus tenellus, assembly GCA_030545055.2. Taxonomy (NCBI): domain Eukaryota; kingdom Metazoa; phylum Arthropoda; class Insecta; order Hemiptera; family Cicadellidae; genus Neoaliturus; species Neoaliturus tenellus. The sequence goes on from CM061537.1 coordinate 122,480,036, forward strand.
CATTTTTAGAACAAGTTTTAACTTCACTTTAAATTTTAGAAAATTTCTGTTCGAATATGGCCATTCCTCTTTGTTGAAAAGTGTGTTCGAGCTATCACCAACTATTTTTGTGACATTTAATTGCTAATATAGGCGTACTTGATTGATAGTAAAAGTATTCTTAAAAAGTCATATTTTTCAAATTTTAAATTTTATTTTCAATACGATTAATTATATTGTAATATATTCAAATTTATAGTTTTAAATATATAACTTTTTTAATATGAAATCATTATTTCTTATTAAAGGTAGTAAACCTGGATCAAGGAGGTATATTTCAATTAACAGCTTAGTAAATTGTTATATTTTATCAATTATTGAATACTAGTTAATGCTTTATGTATAAGGGAATTGAGGTATGAGAATGTAATAAATTAATTATTAAAAAAGATAAATTAACTGTATTGAAAGTTACTATCTGACGGACCTTCCAGTTGACCAACGTTGATCTTGAATACATACAATTTTTTTTTTGTTATACAATATGAAAGTTGAGTTAAAATTACATAAAATATAGTAAAGATATATTTATTCGATTAGTTTATATTAAACTATATTTAGCTGGAATAGTGAATGATTAAAACTTTTTATGGTCTTATATGACACTAACTAACTAAATCAGTAATTTCAGATAGATTTTTTTTATAAACAATAAATTATTTAATGGTACCACGTGCATATTAAAACACCAATCATGACCGATTTTTTAGCATTTTCCCCACCGAAAGGTATGGGATGCAATGCTTATTTATTTTCTTTTTTCGTTATTGACTTCTTATAATTTCTCTTTTCCTCTTTCTGTCCTTATTGTTGGATCTATGATTACATCTCTTTACTGATTACTGCAAATTCCAAAATGAGAAATTATATTGCACAAAACCATGAAATGGAATCCAGAAATCAATCAATTTTAATTTAGGATTATACCTTTCAGTTGATCAAGTAAGTTAGTTTTATAGGTTTATTGGCTTATCTATAGATTTCTTTAACCACATTACTAACATTAAAGTATCAACATTCGTTAAATACATTAAATAAACTTTATACAATACAATACAAACCCTATATTGCCAAACTATACAAGAGTTTAGCTTTTAATATGTGTCCAGACCGAGTGGTTACCACGGTACAAATGTTTCGCCCTAATGAACGTGTAGACTCCGGTGTGTCATATGTAACTAACGCTGCTGACAGGTTGTGTTATCTCGCAGCCACGTCCATTGAGTGTAATATGTGTCCAGACCGAGTGGTTACCACTGTACAAATGTTTCGCCCTAATGAACGTGTAGACTCCGGTGTGTCATATTTAACTAACGCTGCTGACAGGTTGTGTTATCTCGCAGCCACGGCCATTGAGAGTAATATGTGTCCAGACCGAGTGGTTACCACGGTACAAATGTTTGGCCCTAATAAACGCGGAGACTACGGTGTGTCATATGTAACTAACGCTGCTGACAGGTTGTGTTATCTCGCAGCCACGGCCATTGAGTGTAATATGTGTCCAGACCGAGTGGTTACCACGGTACAAATGTTTGGCCCTAATAAACGCGGAGACTACGGTGTGTCATATGTAACTAACGCTGCTGACAGGTTGTGTTATCTCGCAGCCACGTCCATTGAGTGTAATATGTGTCCAGACCGAGTAGTTACCACTGTACAAATGTTTCGCCCTAATGAACGTGTAGACTCCGGTGTGTCATATTTAACTAACGCTGCTGACGGGTTGTGTTATCTCGCAGCCACGTCCATTGAGTGTAATGTGTGTCCTGACCGAGTGGTTACCACGGTACAAATGCTTCGCCCTAATGAACGTGTAGACTCCGGTGTGTCATATTTAACTAACGCTGCTGACGGGTTGTGTTATCTCGCAGCCACGTCCATTGAGTGTAATATGTGTCCTGACCGAGTGGTTACCACGGTACAAATGCTTCGCCCTAATGAACGTGTAGACTCCGGTGTGTCATATTTAACTAACGCTGCTGACGGGTTGTGTTATCTCGCAGCCACGTCCATTGAGTGTAATGTGTGTCCTGACCGAGTGGTTACCACGGTACAAATGCTTCGCCCTAATGAACGTGTAGACTCCGGTGTGTCATATGTAACTAACGCTGCTGACAGGTTGTGTTATCTCGCAGCCACGGAATGAATAGCTCGGGTCAATGCATTGAGTGTAATATGTGTCCAGACCGAGTGGTTACCACGGTACAAATGCTTCGCCCTAATGAACGTGTAGACTCCGGTGTGTCATATTTAACTAACGCTGCTGACGGGTTGTGTTATCTCGCAGCCACGTCCATTGAGTGTAATATGTGTCCTGACCGAGTGGTTACCACGGTACAAATGCTTCGCCCTAATGAACGTGTATACTCCGGTGTGTCATATGTAACTAACGCTGCTGACAGGTTGTGTTATCTCGCAGCCACGGAATGAATAGCTCGGGTCAATGCATTGAGTGTAATATGTGTCCAGACCGAGTGGTTACCACGGTACAAATGTTTCGCCCTAATGAACGTGTAGACTCCGGTGTGTCATATTTAACTAACGCTGCTGACGGGTTGTGTTATCTCGCAGCCACGTCCATTGAGTGTAATGTGTGTCCTGACCGAGTGGTTACCACGGTACAAATGCTTCGCCCTAATGAACGTGTAGACTCCGGTGTGTCATATGTAACTAACGCTGCTGACAGGTTGTGTTATCTCGCAGCCACGGAATGAATAGCTCGGGTCAATGCATTGAGTGTAATATGTGTCCAGACCGAGTGGTTACCACGGTACAAATGTTTCGCCCTAATGAACGTGTAGACTCCGGTGTGTCATATGTAACTAACGCTGCTGACAGGTTGTGTTATCTCGCAGCCACGTCCATTGAGTGTACTATGTGTCTAGACCGAGTGGTTACCACGGTACAAATGTTTCGCCCTAATGAACGTGTAGACTCCGGTGTGTCATATGTAACTAACGCTGCTGACAGGTTGTGTTATCTCGCAGCCATGGCCTGAATAGCTCGGGTCAATGCATCGCTTGGATTCGTGTAAGTTTGCGTTTAAAAACTTGAATATATAAAAAAAAAACTTTTTGGGTTGATCGTAGTTGTTGTATTAAATTAATCTTTTAACAAATCTAATTTATTATTGATGTTCAATTAAAACTAAAAGAAAATATTAGCTTATATCCACATTAAACATATCAACACATTAACATAATTAAACCGGGATGAGTTTTCACACTGCTTTCTTAACAGAGGAGTATTGGAGAAGACAACGTTTAAAATTGGTACATTTTTTATTAATAACAAACATTATGTATAGACTATGAAAAAATCTTATAACATTATATGTTTGGACGTTTCTCTTTGCTAATAAATGCTCAATAAGAGACAGTTTTGCAAATATAGTTTTGAAGTCCCTTTGGGCTCCACACCACAGCTAGGACTTCAATAAGACAATTTTATTATCTATCAAATACTGTCTAGTCAGTCACGGGTGAAATTGTATAGGCCTATGTAGGCCACAGCTAGTCTTTATATAGGCGCCTGTATTTCACTTTTCAATGTGTTCATAAGTCTTTTTATATCATATTTTAACCTAAATAGTTACGGTAAGATCGCGATTCTTACAAAAATAGTTAATTACTTTTCAAGAAATATTCTTTTCCCTCATTTTAAATACAATATTTTATGAGAAATGTATTTTGAATTACTTGTGTTATCTCGCAGCCACGGAATGAATAGCTCGGGTCAATGCAAAATGGCAATGCAGTAAATGGTTTTACTACACACAAAATTAAAGTGACTGTTACATATTGAAATGGAGGATATCACATCAATTTGTGATCAGCTTTTCCTTGAGATCCCTTCAAGATTGGCTTCTGAGTTCTGCTGATACAAAAATCCTGGTAAGGCTTGAAATAATGGGAAACTGAAACATCACAAATCCCAACAATATGATCAGAACAAATAAATTTTAACTGATTTTTAGGTACTCATCATATTTATCATAACAGTGATAAGAAATATAATAAACATTATAAAACAGCTCACGATTAGCATTTTAATATTCACTCATGATAAATTAAATATATTCTCAAGGTGAAAATGGGTTATACGTTTCCTTATAATGATAGTAATCTACAAGTTTGATGAAGATATGACATATCGTACATTTGTATACAAAATAATTGTCAACAGTATTAGGTCATTTAAAACGTAGCTATAGAGCCGGGAATCAATTGAGTTTAACATACTTGCTTTAGTTCCAGTTCTGGTAAAAATACAATACATGAAAATTAGAATAAGTTGTTCACACTGTAACAATAACAAAACTAATTTTATAACAGGAAAAACTAAAACTTCTTTCATAAAAAATTGCATAATTATTCTTTATCTCACCATCTTCCAACATTCTCACAGAGATGGTTCAATCAAAAGAGTAAAACAAAGCATAAAACTATCATTTTATGATTGTTTTTTTGTCACTAAAGTTAACTACGAAATTGAAGTTAATGTTCTAGATATATTAAGTGGGATGGTTTTTCAATCTTTTAATTTAATTGGATCAAGCTTTTAATTGCACTGCCGCGCAGGCAGGTGGCTGCGCGGGCGAGTTAAAGAACTTTTCGTGCTTTTCATTCATTTAAAAGTAATATGACTTTGGTATTTTTCTTACTGGGGATGATAACATCAAACAAAATAAACTTAAATGCTCTCTTATTAAAATGGAACTTTTTTACATTCATAAATATACATTTAATTAACTTAACAAATAAAATACAAATTCTTTCATCTTCTTATAAGCTTATCAAATAGAACTAAACAGTTCAGTAATGTAAGGAAATAACGTAACAACCAGTGATGATTCGATATTGAGAAGTAATACAAAATAGATTTGATTTCAAGAAGGCTAAGTGAACCAGGCGTTTATTATTACTTTTCTTACATTTGGGATAGTTGTAACTATCAAGTATTGTTAACAACTATATTTATATTAAATGAATATGGTGCGAATTTAATATCATACTTAATATTTTGTATTTCAACAACATCAACGATAGTTAAGTGCATTAAATGATGATTTGAAATTCAGATCTACCACTATGTGCTTTTAAATAGTTTTAATGATAAAATTGTTCCTAGATGAGGGATAAAAACTACTTCAGAAGAAAGCGTCATATACATAGGAAATTGGACAAGTTCAGTCGTTATAACTTACTTCAACCTGCGATAAACCTCTATAGATTCCTTTGTTACATTGAGTAACTACTTGACGTGGTGATGAGTACCATAAGGTCTTTATTAAAACTAACAATGAAATTAACCTAATAAAAAATATCTATGATACTTTTTTAAGAATAACTTATTCCAAATTTAGAGTACTACTACACTATGCAAAAGAATAGATGTTTCTGATATACCCAACGGAACAAAGGGTCAAATAATGTACATTGACTGAAAGACATTTTCAATTCAATAATAAAATATTGTCCTAAAAGTAATTGAAATTATTTAAAAATGAAATTAATTTAGATATGCTTGAGTCAGTAAGAAGAGAACCTTGAAACTAAATTTATATCCACTATTTTAGGATGTGGAGTAAGTTAACTAACTGCGTTCTTACTCTTGTTACCTTTGTAGACCCTGGAAGTAACTCTAAATTTGAAGTAAAAATCAATAGAGTCTGTGAAGCCATAGTAAATCCTATTTATTTATTATATTTCTTATTGATTGAATCGTAATCAGTATATGTGCAAATACAGTAGTTAGCAATAGAGCTAAATACCAATAATTTTTTTATGAAAGTAGAGATAAAAAAGAAAAATAAGAATATGTGAATTACATATGTATCTACCATTTCGAGAAATAATTTGTAATTTTTAAGTCTTATGAAACCTGCATATTTAACCTCACATTTTATAGTCGAGTTTGGGCAAAGAAAAACTATTCTAACAAATCAGGGCGTTGTCCCCTGTTAACATTATTTTGGATCACTTACAAGATTTCGATACTGTTAACTGTGATCTCTTTCTCTTGAACGGTTATTAAGTTTTACCTATTTGTCAATGTTTTTTTTTTCTGGCTTGATTTAACATTTTTCTGTGTACAAATCACAATTGACTATGGTACAGAATAGGACTGAAATCTTATATTGGGAAAGTTCTATAATTGCTCAGAGGGTTTTCAGGAGGGTGTATTTTTGCAAATATTGTTTATATACACGACTAATATTAAAAATCAACTCAATCATTGTACTATATTACTACATATAGACAATTCACACATTTTATTTTCGTTTTCATCTGTTCCGAATCTGAAAGCCTTTTCCAATATAAACAGAGGCCTGAAGAGCATGAATCAATGGTTTGATATTCAGTACATCAACGTCCCATACAAGTGTTCAGTATTAAACATCAATATACCTAGTGTTTGTGACAAGCTCAGCACAATCTGCGATGATCTGAATAACTTATTTTGTGAATTATTACCTTTTTGCTGTCTATTAAGATTCTTATAGTCTGATCAGACAGCAGCCTCGAATTTCCTGATCAGGTGAACTAATTCAACAAGTTTTTTGTTTATACGTTAATACCCTTGAACTGATTGTGATGTTCTTGTTGTTTCTAACTAGCTTGAAGATATCTGTGTGGTCATATTCCCACTAATTTAAATTCTTATCATAAGCAACATTTTTACAAGATTCTAGAATAGCGCTCTTCTCATTTATTAGAAAACTTTACCTTAAAAGCGAATGAAGTTTGAAGAAAATTGATATTGCCAAGAAGTTATAGGATGAAATTTTTGAAAGCTTTTTTTGCTTTTGGCAACTTTTAACATGTTTCATGGTATTTATATTTTTATTTATTTAATTGTTTATTCACTTTATACAAATTTTATTATTTTAACACTATAATTCATTTCCTTATAAAATGTGCCATATCTTTTTATTAGATTGTAATTATTAAATTACTATGTAAATTTCTTGGCTTCAACAAAGACCCACGAGGAGATGGTTTCGACTCAAGTTTCAGTTTTGCGGTTTCTTGCAACTCAAAGAACAGAAACCACAAATTAGGGTAGTTAGCCAAGTCATTAGTGATGTAACCATTATTGCCCACTCTCCCATTCGAATTTAAGGCACCGATCTGCAAATCAATAATGTAAAACCTCGTAAATTTTAGTATTGATAACAATTTTATGTTTACTATGTAATGACATGGAACAACTTTAATTTTACTAAACAAGATCGTAAAACATATTAGTTTTTATGTCTATTTTTCCATACTTGATGAAAAAGTCAACAGCTACATTCTAATATTTAAGAGTTTTAAAATGATGATTAATGCTATTATTCTACTAACACAAATAAAATATCATTTGAAAAAATTAGAATTCAATTCTTTACTAACTCCCCAAACAAAGTTGGAGAGGGAGATCGATAATATACATATTTTTATTGCTAAAACTTTCAATAAAGGTAATGTCGTTGACGGGATACTTTTACAAGATAGGAGGAGTGTGAAACTATTATGAAGTAGATTTATATTTATGTTATAAGAAAAAACTATAGTTGCATAAATTCACAGTTAAACGTAAAATAGTATATTTCGTCACTAGTACAGAAAGTGGTCGTTATCGTTGCAAGATCGAGTTTCAAGTACGAGGCTTCGCCTCGTACTTTAATTCGATCAAGCACCGATATACCACTTTCGGACGAGTTACTAACAGTACTTTTCATCATACCACCTTTAATAAATTTACAATTTGGATTAAAATTAATAAATTTTAACCTATCTATACCCCGTCTTACGTTGTTATTTCTTTATCTTTATTTAAAATATTTATAGCTGTTATTAAAATTAAAAATAAATTAACATGTTTAGTAGTCCCGAAAACCACTGTTTCGTGGTCTAGTCCCGAAAACTTTGTTTACCAACACGTTTATCCAACCCACCGGGAATCAACTAGTTTCGATCACAGCTAAATAGTGTGATCGTTTATAGCAATGGTATGATGAAAAAACAGTTGGATAAAACTAGATGGTTATCTGAATGGTTATAATGCTCTACTTTAAATCCAAAGTTGCCAGTTAGTAACGGTGACAAATTTGTAAATTTTAAAGGGTTTGATATCGGAGCCAGTATTCATTTGTGATTGTGCTATTAATTATAATAATATGTAGAATTTGTTAGTAAAATTACCAGGTTTTTAAGCGATCTCCATTACATCATTATTACATGAATCAAGAGAGTATAAATAACCAAAATACTACAAAAATTAAAATTTATAAATTCTAAATAATTGCATCATGAATAAAAACCTAGGGTGATAGAAGTGAAGGTTGGGAGGACAATTTAACGATTCCGACTGAACAACGCTGGGATCGGATCCAGTGCCGGAAAGTTAAATTAATTCCTGTAAAAACTTCTCCAATGTATTACGTGAGTTACAGTTGGCAAAACACCATAATAAAGTTGGAATGTTCTGCTAAAACGATTTATTACTAAAAACTGCCAATCTTTTATAACTGCTCTAAAACTATACTTTGTTGATTTTAACATTAATTTTCCAGTCATTGAGTTTTGTAGGTAAATAATAAAATAAGGAAATGTTTTGAAGGTTTATCAATAAATTTCAAATAATATTAATACGGGAATATAGTTTGAAATATGAAAAGATAACAAAGATGTTAACGGATCTCTGGAAAACTCAGATTTTTTCCACCGAACACTGTAACTGTAACTAATAGTGATATCTCCCCAAGCTTCGACAGCCCATAGCAGCCATTTCTCGTCCGCTTTAGCGCAGTAATGAGTTGGTTTAACAACTTGGCCGTCACGCAACGCTACGTGCCGCCCCGTGACGTATTGCTGTCGTTACAACCCTCATCAAAGCCCCACGGATGTGTACTGGCCTACACGTTACCACACCGGTGCAACAATGTGAAACAGTTTGAAACCGTCGTTTACAATAAACATTTTTCTGTACTTTATTGAAAATTTCAATTTGATTTAACACATTTATAAGTGGTTCTGATGGGTAAGCCGTCGGCGTAGATGTTGAAGCGCCGTAATTCGGTATAGTTTTAGTGATGTCTCGAACTGGAGAGACGTTTTTATCAGTATCATTAACTGTAATGATGTGGCTCACACCCTATAGAACAGCTACATGGCTAAAAATGGGATTGTTGAGTTTTCCAAATCGAGTGTTTATGATTTTTATGCACAGGTGTTTAGGATGTTGATCTGATGATTAAAAAATTTTTTCGCACTCGGGTGACGAAAGGATTATTAACATATGTCGGTGTATCAAGGCGATCTAACTATACCTTTGGTGTTTTTTTTTTTTTTTTTTTTTTTTTTTTTTTTTTTTTTTTTTTTTTTTGATTTTAATGGGATTTGTAGTCAGTATTTTCTATTTTACTTATTTTACTTATTATCACTACACAATTTCAGTCTAAACCGCTTAAAAAATATATTTAATTTGAGTGATAGTATAACAAACAACAGAACATTCATATTTATAATATTAAGTAGGAAGTAGGATTGTAGTAGGATAAAATAGTTTAAAGTGTTATAAACTCATAAAATTGTTTTTGCACATTCAAAATGTATATATTTTGTAATAAGAAAACAGTTTAGAACAAGTAAACAAATTAGTAAAAAGTTTGAGACTCGTTCCAGTTGATATACTCAACACAAGATAAGAACAATTAGAAGTAATAAAACAAACTCAAAAGAGATATACAAAAAACGTTTGACATTCACTGACATAATATTAAAAAGAAATAACACAAATAAGTTGATAAATATTATGTTTTTATAATTCGGAAATATAATAATAAATAAGTCTTAACCTTAAATACATAAAAACCAATTAGGAAACTCCTCGTACTATCGATGCATGGAAGAGATGAAACAGGGAAAAACTATTAAAACAATTAATCTGAATTAAAAATGAAGTTAGTCTGGATTTCATTTGTTATATAAGTTTTTGATGATACTTCATGTATGGTAGCTATTAAAATAAAACTCTTAATAACTCTTACGGCTAGGGTAAGTTACGTAATTAATTTTTTACTACAAATTTAAATATCTGTTTCCAAATTACCTATGCTCGAGTTAAAATCATATGGTTTGAACATACTCTTGTGCAGTTTTTATTTTCACATAATAATTTATATTCTTATTTAAAAGTAGCAATTTTAGGAAGTATTTTTACTTGTCACCAGCCTTGACTAAGGCACAAAACAAAAACTTTGCTAAAAAATATTTTATAGATTCCTAAAATGTTTATCATAATGGCCAACCTTGAGATGAGAGTTTAGTTATTGACTCTTGTCCTTCCAGGGTAATGTGGAATTTCGAAATAGCTTCAATGCCTCCATAAACACCTGTTAGGCTGGCAACATGAATGAGTTTGTTTAACAACTTGGGAACACGCGACGCATACCTTTGATGCATTGCCTCCATCAAACTCTCATTTACGCTGGCCATTAAATTCATGCCAGACAATTTTCAACTTGCTTTATAATAATACTAGCTGGTTTGGAATGATAAATTGTAATACATAACCGTAAAATAACAGTATTTTATTAGTTGTTAATATGTTTCAAAATACAAGCAATCACCTTTTTTTACGGCAATTTTTCAGATATACATTAATAGTTGTCCAAAAGGTACCAGAAGAAATTCTTAGGGTTAAGAAACATCATGTGTACATTTCTATGTCTGAAATGCATCACCAGCCAGACGTGGCCGCCTTGCACAATTTGAGTTAACTTATGAAATTCGAATCATTGAGATTAGGTCGGTTGTATGATTTTTAATCTCATAAGGCCTTAGACTTGCAGGTTATGAAGTTTCTACAACTTCATTAAGCGTATTTCATTAAGCGTGGTATTTCTAAGCGACATCACCAGAGAGGTCTTGGAACTCCTGGATGGTTTTACTCCATCCAAAAACCAGCGCAAAGCTCTAAAGCACAAAACTGAGAGAGAGGCACAAAAACCAGTTTTTAAGTGATATAATGATGTACTATCTGTTCTGGTTTTACCCGTAATCGTTTAGAAAATATTGACAAAATAATACTGAGAGACTTTATTTTTTCAATGTATATGCTATTCATAGAGATAGGTTTGTCAAAGTGAATTTACAGTATATTTATTCATTATCAAGTTATTAAAAGGAACAACTCACAAAATACACAAGTGTTAAAATAAATTATCAAAGAAAATAACTGGCTGGGTAGCTGAGTGGTTATAGTGCTCGCATTTGAATTCAAAGATTGCCGGTTTGATCCTGAGAAACGTTAGTAGCTTTTCAAGGGTTCGATTCCTTTCCCAGTTGACATTTTTCATTGGGCTATGAATTAATGATGCTTTCTAACAACCGGTTGATGTTAGAAAGTAACAAGATTGGGGGTTGGACCGTTCCCCGTCAAAACGCAAAAAAAATCCCACTGGCGTAGATACACTAAAAAAAATGAATCGTCAATTTAAACTCCCCTTCAATTAAATAAATTCACACTACTACTAACAACGTATAACAAAACCTATTACTTAGCATTATAGTTTTATAATTGTACATTAAAAATCACGTTACTATAGTATAAGTTAAAATATCACCATATCGGTGGATACATTGAATCACTAAGACAATTTTAAATAATTATTATTAATTTGAAATTACTATTAGTTTGTCGTTCAATATCTGGATGCAAATTAATTATTCTACCAATGGCTTTGACGGCGCGGCGTGGCTGTAGCAGCATTACCAAGTCAATCCGTGGAATCGCAATGTCAGTACGATTAATGTCAATTTCAAAATCTCCTAATCACGGGGTGATTGACTACCAGGTCAACACGAAGCTCAACAGGCTTAAATGGCCATGACAAAACACATTTGAGAGGTATCCTGATCAACATAGTAATTTACTATTGCAATAACAATAGCTAAACACTATTCTTACAACGTACTGAGAGGATTCCAAAATAATAAGGTAAAGGTATCTGCAGTATAATTTCGTAACTAATCAACATGCTAGGATAATACTGTTGTCATTGCTATTGCAATTAATTATTTTCTTAATTGTGTTTGGCAGTTTTGACATATATTACTGATTTGCAGGCAAATAATCGTTTTCAATACAATGAAATGCATGTACAGAGTGTTAATAAAGAAATGTCATAAACTTTGGGGGCTTATAGGACTCGTCAAATTGAATAAAATATGTCCTAATATGTCAAATAATCCCCCTTTTAGCCGCTAGCCGCGACACTTTGTTTTTTACACAAAATAACTTTTATTTCCGTTAACAGATCATTATATAAAGTTCATATTCGGCATGGACCTTTATCACAGCATTGTTTATTTTCAGCGAAAATTTTTAAAAACCTAAAATGTTTCAAAACATTTATAATACACACAAAATTTGATTAATTAAATTATCTAACTAATAATACTGTATTTGTGAGGATCTAAATAATGAAGTTATTTAAATTTTCTGTAAAAATGATCTTGATTCGCATTCATTACAATACAAAACCAATGTTTGTGTACCTAAAACTCAGAATAGCTCCATTCTTTACCGGTAGATTCTGTCACATTTGGTTTTAGTCGTTACAAAATTAAGTCACTTGTACTCATTTTTTAATTTACGGTGTTTGAGATGTTTGAATTTAAAGATTTCAAACAGCCGCCATTTTAAAATACACATTGGAAAACTGATTTTATGAGAACGAACAGTGGTGAGATGAAAATTCGTCCAAATATGAACTTAACATAATGTTTCGGTACGAAAATAAAAATTATTTTTGTAAAAATCGGAATGGTATCCATCGACTAAACGAATTATTTTTCGACATATGTTAAGAGGACATTTTTTGTTCACATCGGCGAGCACTACCAGCTCTCATAGTTAATGACATTTTTTATTAACACCCTGTAGATTTATATAAGATTTGCGAGTATTTCAAAACACAAAAATACACCATATGAAATATCAATAGGATGTGACAAATAACTAATTTCACATGAAAATTCTACTACTATGTAGATATGTTACATCACAAAATAGAAACTGTGTATTTTGCAAAGGGTTGTCTATAAAACAATAATACTACGAGGATGTCCACAATACTTACCATTAATTAAGTAATCGCAATACAATTTGCAAACTTGGCAACCGCACCCCTCGCCTCAAGTAGGCATTTGCAAGTTTCTGTGGCCTTCCGAATTGCAGATTTTCAACGCGAAATACATAAAACCTTTAATTATTGAAATTTGTTTGAAATTAAATTGAAATTATTTACATTCCTTAATTGATTTAATAAATGTATTATGGTTTACCTTGTTTATTAATTTAACCAATGAGATGACTCCTAAAAATTCCTTATTCTTGTCAACTATGTAGTTTAAGGGTATTTCAAATAAGAGTTAAAACATATTTATTATTCAATCTTTTTATTGTAAATTTTATAATTTCTCATTAAATTTTTATAACCACGAATGTAAATGGAAATAATTAGTAGGTAACTAATAATACGTAACATGTACTTGTAGCTCTCTTTGAGAAAGAGAAGATTTTAAGACAATTTAACTATGTGAGAGTCGACTATAAGTTAAATTTGACATAAAAATACCTATTATATTTTATAGTTTAACTTGAATTCCACACTTTCCATGAGTTTCTGTTTATTTATTTTTTTTCAGGTCTCTAAAAAACATATGTTTCCATATAGATGTATTTTTTTTATTAATATAGTAAAGTTTATTTTATTTTTCTTCGAGAAATTAAATAAAAAAATGATTTATAACAGTTTATGTATTGAATGAATTGCAATATAAGTATAGGGATGGATTTTGGCACACAAAATGAAAAATGCATCAAAGTTATATCAATGCAAGCAAATAAAACAAAGTATATTCAAAGACCATAATGAGGTTTAAATATAGAAAGACTTTTAAACATATTAAAATTTGTCCATTTAAATGTATTAGGCCTATACTAAGAAAGGAATTAATATTTGATTTAAAACATAACAGTAAGTATAGTATTCGTAGAACTGTATTAAATCCATAATAGTCTATATCTCATGAGAATATTTGTAAACATACTAATAAATACAAAAAATACGATTAGATAGTTATCTATGATAATTGATTATGATCGTTCATCTTAACATAATGTTTTTAGAATAGAAACATAAATACTTAAAATATCTATGAACATTTGTGTATTACGTCTAACTGACAAAACAGTTGCTAGTAAAATAATAAAATAACAAATAAGTGAGGATGTAAAAGATAATCATGTTTTTTGCAATTTTTTGCTATGAAACTATTCCTTATTAGGCTTTTAAATATAAAAAATAAATTTATTTGATTGGCCCTTCATTATTTAACTTTTCATATGATTTATTTACTAGAAATTATGGTAGTGAACATAGACACTTTGGTAGTATTCCGGGCGCCTCACCGGTGTCACCAAAACGGTAACTTCGTCTGCTATGTCGTCTGCTAACAAGGCATTTGCATTGTTTAGCAGACGACAATTTAGTCACCGGTAAACCCGGTGAGGCACCCGGAATACTACCTTTGTCTTGTCGTTGAGATTGCCCAAATTGCCTATATCAGTCAAGCTAGCTTTACGCGTTCTGTGAACATCAAAGTCTGATTCTTTATAGTTCAGCTCGTCATGCTGTCCCTATGTTAACTGGTTTGAAACCTTGCATTACATTACAGAAAAGTGTTTAGACTACTAATTAATCCAAGTTAAATGTTTCTGGCCATATATTTTTTTAAGCCACCCAAACATTAATCAATTAAATTTTTAGCAACACCATTTTCGTAAAAAAATATTACATTTATAAAATGATCAATGGGATATTTTGTAAAAAATCTGTTGACTAATCTCATAATAGAAAACGTTTATGTTTTTTCTTATCTTCATGAAATATAACGACACGTTAAAATATAAAATGTAATATGCATTGCCGGTATTCATATTTCACAGTTATACAACTTTTTATGTTAAACAACTGTGTTATTGGATAAATTGTGAATTTACTTTACCATTTTTACATTTTGCTGTTTGATAGTAAATAATCTTTAGCTTAAGTGATATAATTAGTTTACTTAACATACTTTCTTATAAATATATTCACGTAGAATACACATTTCTTTGCTTACATGGTATTTTCCCGTCTTTTGACAAAAAGTAAAAAATTAAGAATTATCAATAATGAATATTGGTGGTTTTAACGGTGTCTGATTATAAAACAAATTTCCAGTTAAAGCTTTGGCATATTTAAAGAAGTCCTCTTTAGATTACGCTTTCCTTCCCTTGCCTAGTTAGACGTTACCAAAAATAAGAATTATATATATTTGATATTGGCAAATAAAATTTATTAAGACAATGAAAAAAATTAATTCTGTAAATACAAGGCCTCTACTAATACATGATTGAATATTAAAGCTTATGTTGTTATTTAAGTATTTAATTTATTGTCTGTAATTGCATACAACATTGAACATTTTACTATTGTGTATTTTATATAATCCACGGATGTAGACGGAAAGTATATAAGCAACACTTTAATAACACGCTTTATATCCTATCTTAATATTGTATATACAGGTCGAGAAGTGAACTTTAATATAGCGTGATGTCTTCTAGTCTCATGCAACAAACTACTCCAGGGAAAGATAGCTTAAGATTTACTGCCACATAGCTAGAGGTGCTATGCATGAAGTAGAATGTACGTATTGACCTACATTTTCTTTGCATAATAAATACTCCAACACATTTGCACATTGCTATGCTTTCAAAAAATAATATTCGATAAATAACGTAAAAATTGGTAACTATTTTGGATAATTGAAAACAAGAGTGTTTGATTTATTGTTGCATTTTTATTATTATTCAATGTCAAGTTGTTTATTTAATTTACTAAATTTGTATTAAATTTTTTAAAGTTAGTTTTTATTTATTTATCTATGACATAAACCGTAATATAGAACCATAAGTTTTTAATGTTAGCCTCAATAGTGGAATTTTAATTAATTCAATAATATAAAATGTCTAATAGTATTACTATGTCCGGCATTATACTTGTAAGTACTAGGCCTATACATAAACATATTACGTTAAAAATATAATTATTAAAGGAGTGAAAATACTAATCTATTAACGTTTATAAATAACATTCGCTTACCACAAATTTTCATTGTTACAAATAATAATATTCCACAATTAAATACTGAAATACAAATAAATTGCTCTTTTGAGTTTGTAGGTTAAACTTCGTTTTAAAATTTAAAATTATACATGATACGTAATAAAAAAACATACGGTTATGTTAAAACCCACCCTTGTAAATAATTGGATATCAATAATCTATTTTAAGTCTAAACATATCATCTCGCAAAAAAGATCTTTAATTTGACTAAAACTGTGAAATATACATACATATACACATTATTAACTTTATTGGGAACTCTTATATTACTATTTTCGTGCTTTAACATAAATATGAATTAAATAATGAGATTATAAGAAATAATTATATAATCTGTACTTAATTGGTCATATTTTAATTTGTTTTAAAAATGAATTGGATTTATTAAATAATCAAACACTTTGAGGCCAATTTCTTCTAAGCAATTAATTTAACGTTGTAAGCCTTAGCACTAATGTTTTAGCAACAAGATAAAAAGCGACACCTACCTTACCCATCACAAAGCTTTATACAAATTAATATAGCTTCGACTGGTTTGTAAATTACTAAACTTATTAAATACAATTTATAGTTGATTTAAACTACACACACTAACAATTAATATGTTAAACCAATTTACTAACCAATTTACGAAAAGAGTTTTACTCACAAATGACAATATAGAAATGATTGATTCAAGAATAACAAGAATTACTAAAAAAACGTGAAATTAATTACCATTGGCGATTCTTGTGAATCCTATCGTTGGTCGTTTGATTTCGATGTATCAGTGTGGACCATTTAACACACTTTCTGATGGTTATAAATTGTTCGTACCAGCTGCAATATTACTGGGAAGTCAATTGCTTTGATGTGCACCAAAAAATGTAGTTCGACCATACAAAGACGTGGCTTTAAACCATGCAATAAAAATATATAAAAAATAATATATCAGAATTTGATTTTAGGAAAATTATCTGGTAAGGCCACATTTAAATAATTTAATTCCAAAGCTTTAAGTTCGACAGTTTTAACTTATTCGTGGGTGTATTCAAAGATAATTGAGGCTAAACAACAAAAAAAGTAATGGACCAACATAATAAGAATCGTTGATTGTGTCACAATTTAGTTTTCAAATAACGCTCTACATTATTTTCAATTACGCTTATTCATTTACATAAATATGGTGAATATTGACTCATTAGCTTGTATGTTTACTTGTTTTCAAATTACATAAATTTATAACTTTAGCCTTCAAATAACTCTATTTTACCACTTAAAATGAACTATGTACCTATAGATTCGGGAAACACCACGGTTAAGCTTTACGAGGAAAATTTAAAGGAAAAGTGGTTGAATGATATTAATTGTCCAAATTAAATAAACTAGAATTTGAATAACATAGTAAAAACGATAAAATTTTGGGTAATACTTTTTTATTTTTTAATATTCCATATTATGTTCGATTAAGGGTGAGTCGGTCGGTGGATTAGTGGTTAGCGCGCCGGACTTCGGGAACACGGCAGCGATGTCGTGGGTTCGAATCCGCGTTCTGCCAGTGCCTCATCAGTACCATTCATCTTGTACTGTAGCAGCTCGCCCCCTTCCTTTGTCTAAAACGATCCACGCACAGATCAATAGTCTATGTGGACGGGTCTATGTGGATGGGGAAAAATATTCTTTTTCCTCCATCTACTATCTAAAAGCCGTATTTTACTCCTTGGAATAGAGTACTAAAGTACTAGTTTTTTATCCCATGTGACTTGAATACTTAATTTTTCTACCTAGGGAAAACTCACATTTTTTTGTACCACAGGGCTAAAATTAGTTACATAAGTAGTGGGGAATGGGGGCTTCTGAGCCAGTTCAAGGTCACCCGAGCGATGACGTCATCGATGACGTCATCGAGGTCAATGACCTCATCGATGACGTCATCGATTGCATCATTGATGACGTCATCACCAATGACGTCACATCCATGAAGTCACACCCATGACGTCACAGAAATGACGTGCTGATGACGTCATCACCCCTTACGTCACCAAGATGACGTCATCGACGTCACAAAGGTCAAGGTCACGCTGAAACCTAAAAGTTTTTGGCACTTTTGCTGTTTCTCGCACTACGCTCCAAGTTTCAGTCACAGTTACCATGACCTTGACGACTTGGAGTGAATTTGCGATGAGAAACAGCAAAAGTGCCGAGGAAACTTGAAGTTTGCAACGTGACTCTGCCTAAACCGTCATGTGACACCGCTCGGGTGACCTCGAACTGGCCCAGAAGCCCCCATTCGACCATTACTGCAACCGCGATGCGCACCCTACGACAGACACCGAGCGACTGACTGTCCGGCCCCGCGCACTCTAGGTATATGGGAAGTGGTGGGGGGAAATCTCAAGGTCATCCAAATTGGGTTTTAAAAAATAAGAAACTCTAAACCCCATGCTCCTCTTCTTCCCTTTCCACCTCATTTGTAGGATATATGGTTGACAATGGTAAATTTGACAAATACTCCGGTGATTGTTGATCGTCTTGCTGCAGTATAACTTCAGACCAATCATAATCTAAAGTGGCCTTGAGCTTTATTCCCGGGTTGTCGAGGAGAATAGACTTCATCCAATCGCAGATGGTTTCTAAATAATGCACGTTGTCGATTGTCAATTTCCAATTCGTAGTGGGTACATCTTCGGTGGAAGACATGGCATTGCAAGCAGGTGTGTCCGCCATGGTTGTTGGAGGAGGAATGATGCTTGTTGCAGCGAGCAATGCTGGTATTACAGAGTAGTGGGGGAAATTTCAAGGTCATCCAAATGGAGTTTTAAAAAAAGGAAACTTTGTCTATTTACTTATAACATAACCACTTAAACTAAAAGGATTGGGATCAACAGTACGTTTAATCATCATATTCGTTATATTCTTCATGTTTCTCAGTTTTCACCTCCGCCCGGATAGTACCTCCACTCTTTAGCTCCTTTTCGGCTTCTTCTAGTTGCTGGGTAATCGCCATCTGACATTGAAGTTCAAAATCATCACGCGGCACAGATCCGCAAATATCCATCTGAGCCAACCAGAGCTGCCTGAGGTTCTTTTCCTTTTCCTCGACAGCTTCGACGGCTGCATGTAATTCCTTTTCTGTAATAGAGGAGTCCCACAATTGTTGATCATCGGTTTTGTTGACAACCTCCTTTTCGGACTCCTTGTACAAATCGTTCAGCTCCTGCTGAGTCTTAATGGTTACCTCCTCGTAACTAGCACAACTTACATTGAAAGACATCTTGATGTTGTACGGTTGACCGTTGGAGTTGAAATGAAGCTGAGGCACAGTGCTTGGGGTACTATAAAAAAGTGGGAAAAAGTGGTGGGGGAAGTTTCAAGGTCATCCAAATTGTGTTTTAAAAAATCCTATCTTGTTACTGAGCACATATGTCAGTAACAAGATAGGCGTTTTTTCTCTTTTACATCTTTAATATAATAAAGAAATAAACATATTCTACACTGGTAAGAAGAAGGAAGACAACTGCTAGTCAGCTGAAATAATCCAAAGTCTGGCTCGCTTCATTCTTCATGGACGCCGGTGATGAAGTCGCTGGAGAAGAGTAATGTTCAGACTCTTCTTTTGGGTGTCGGAGATTGCGTATATTGCAAGCGTAGACTTGCACATTTATACGGTAGCCTCGCGCCACCATCAGCTGCAACTCCTTGTACAAGTCGTTCAGCTCCTGCTGAGTCTTAATGGTTACCTCCTCGTAACTAGCACAACTTACATTGAGAGACATCTTGATGTTGTACGGTTGACCGTCGGAGTTGAAATGAAGCTGAGGCACAGCGCTTGGGGGTACTATGAAAAAGTGGTGGGGGTGTTTGCATCGAAGCAGGTTTGACCTTTAGCTTGGTGGTGGGGGTAACTGTGAAATGCAAAGGTCAAAGGTCAAGGTCACCCGCGAAGTTTTAAAAAAAATGCAACATATCAATATGTGACAAACCTCACATATTGATATGTTGCATTTTTTTGTCTTTTGTATTTTTTTGTCTTTTATGGTTTATTTATAAAACATTACAATAACATATGTACAACAGTAAAACTTAAATCTAACACTGCTGCTTGTCGACGATGTGGATGGTCAACTCGGTGGAATTGCTACCCGTGCAACCGTGGGAAACCAGGTAGAGACAGCCGGGTTGGATGGAGCGCAGATTCTCGTTCTGGAGGATGTGGACAAATCGTTTCGGCAGGTAGACTTGGAACTTGGGCTCATCCCCCGGAGTGAACGGTGCCTCGCTAAGACTGCAGCAGATGGCCTCTCCAACTGTAGTCTCCATCTTCTTCATGGCGTGGATAATGTAGTGCTTCTCATCTTTAAGTTCGGAACACTTCTTGACAGGTAGTATGGTAGATTTGGAGTGAGCATTGAACTGCTCAACCAAAGTTTGCAGGAACTGGTGAGATGCCATGGTTGAGTTAAAGATTGTCTTCTTCGTCTTCTTGCTGGGAGATGTTGTCGTCTCGGAATCTCGAGTAATACTCATGCCAGGTCCCGGTCTGCTCCTCACTTATATAACCCCCGTCACCCCCACCACTCCCCACTTCCCCACTTTGAAGGTAAGATGCGAGTTTATAGGCGTTTTTTAAAGCGCAATGTCTATCTTTTTCATGTTCTGGACTTTTAGTACAAATACAAACATTTTCCATCGTATACTTGTAGTTTTTATCCAAGTCCACATCATTAACCGGAACATGAGTAAATTCTTCGATCCATCTCTTCTTTTCCAGTCCTTTTGTATAAATATTGGTAAACCTGTTTGAAAACTGATGCATGATGTGATACAAGTCTGTGTAACTTGCAAAACCATCATACCAATCGATATGATGGGAATATTTTGAAATCCACCTGTTGGTAGTAGCGGCTTTGCTAGTTAATGATAAATAAGAACATGGTGGTTTGAACAAAAATGTATATGGAACACTTGTATTGATGTCGAAAAACACAAGTTCTTTTATGATAAATCTATCGTCATTACCCCGAAACACTTGGAACTCAATTATACCAGGTTTGGACTTTACTTGTTCTTCTTCCTTGTCCATTGCGAAGGCCACTCGTCTGCTCATGACGAAGTCCAAAGATCAACTGATTTCCACACCACGGTAGGTACGACTTTTATACCAGGCCGTACAGTTGTTGGCGCGTTGGTGTATATTTAACGTGGGCACCGTCCCCGGTAGGCCTAACCCCACAAAGTGTTTGATATTGTTTTAAAAACCAACCATTGTCATCTAAGTTTCCATCTTTACATTCTCCTTGTTTTCATTTTCATCACTAACACTTGATTCTTCTTCTCCTTCTTCCTCTTCTTCCTGTTTTACTGATTTCTTATGTAGTTGAGCGTATTTTTCCAACTGTCTCCACATTTGTACTTCATGAGGAACCCTATTAAATATAGAAGTATCCACAGGTCCGTACAATATAGGTGCGTCCGGTTGTTTGTCCAAAGTGTCTTCCAAATAATCTTTAATAATAGAACTTGAAAACACTAGTTGTCTCAAGTATCTTGTTATTGGTTCAGTTGCACAGGTTAGAATAAAAAACTCTTCTCGATTAAGTTGAATCTTGTTATCATGTCTTGTTGTGTCTCTAAACCGCAATTGATGGTCACCACGATTCTTTATAATATCAATTTCCACATTTGAATCCAAAAGTCCTACTCTTGTCTTTCTTCCATACATGTTACTAGTTAAATAGCATTCTAGCAGATGCAAGTGCTTCATAAAAGATTCCCAAGCACTATCGGTGAACAAAATCATTTTGGGTCCATGAGTCAAAATTACAGTAGGTGAATAATCCGTCGATTTCATAACACCGATTAAAACACTTTTGTCCAAACTGGATGAGTTTGGATAAAATATTCGCAAGAATACCTCACTCAATATGTTAGGAGAAATATTATCTTCAATATCCCTTTTCTTCTTCTGTGCATTCTTTCTTCTTTTACCTTTTTCCTCAACATTATTACTGGCGTGGAGTTGTCCGCAAGCGTTGTGTTCATCTCCCTCCGGTTGACCTTGAAGATCTAAAAAGTCGGATATCTCCTTCTCAATATCTACTACATTTTCTTGTGTACCACTAGGAGAAGCCATATTGAATAAGATGCTACCCATACAAGAACAGGCAGCAAACTGATGAGGAGCGACCTGAACGCTCTGCTTTTATACTCGCGAAATGTATTGGAATGTAACAAAACCAGTTTTTTACAATACATTTTTAACAATTCCAGTTAAAGGTGTGTATGTTACGATTTTATCATGTAGAATTAAACAGTATGCAGTTGTATTAGCTGGTATAGCCGCGTTGAATTCCATTTCTATTTTTATATCCACACTTGATGATTTTACCGATTCATTCTGTTTAGAACAATCGATTACAACTATCGGGTAACCATCTAAGTATTTATTATCTGGTGATAGTAAAGGTGCATTTGTTTTACCGTAATATGAACTTTGGAATCTTGCATACATATCGTACAATATGCTGTACTTTTTATTAGCGAATGACACATTTAAATTATCGTATGGAAAAAATTGTGAATTTAAATAAACTTTAATATTTTTCAAGTTGCAATGATCAAATTGGCCTGCATGTTTGGTGATGGTGTCTCTTCTGCCTGTTTGTAAACCAAATATAATATACCTGGCTCGTTCCACATAATTAGATGTTTTAACAGTCCAAGTGTGACGATCCGTAGCTGGCAAGCTGGGATGTTCATGAAATTCCCAACTTCTAAAAGGAATTACAATATCACGATCAGCCTTTAACTTTCTTAATAGTAGCATTCTATGCTCATCAGCTAATTTAACATGCGGAACTCTCCATACAATCTTGTCTAATGTTAATTTCCATTCTAAAGTTGCATCTGTTGTACCGTCTGGAGCTTTAATAATGTCTTTATCGTTAGAAGATCTCAACAAAACTAATTCTTGTTTAACATTTAATATAATTTTTTTATAATCTTCAGCAAAACCAAGCAACAAACGTAATGGAATATGAAAATCAAAATATCCATTTGTATCTGGAGTGATTGTGTCTTTTGCAGGTAAAACCCATCCTGCAGGTTGTATTAAATTGGTTTCATTAGGTGATATAGATGTTAATCCCTTTAAAGTTGTTGCAATACCTACTTTTTTAGTGGAATCAACTGTTACACCTGATATTTCATATCTAATTTCATCAAAGAGGAAAGCCATGGGATTATTTATAAATGGAACTGTTGTACCAGTAGTAGTACCGTCCTTTTTAGTAACTTTTCCTTCAATATACAAGTAACTTTCACATGGTAGTGTGTAAATGTCCTGATTTTGTATGGGAATACGAATTTCATCGTTATTGTTTAATTTTGATGAAGTGTAAGGGTTGTGGGTGTGATATTCTTTTTCCCATAGGGTTTCGTCGAATGTCGGACCCTGTGCTATATCCAGTATATCCATAATCGGTTAATTTTAATCCAATTCTCTCTAAGAAACGAATGTTCTCGCGTGTTAACTCCTCCACAGCTGAAGAGCTACTAATGCGGATTCCCGTAGGTTGTTCGCTTTTAAATGTTAAACCCATGATTTTGTATTAAAGTGTTGATTTTAAATGTAATCTAACCGTAATAGGCTCTTCTCGGAAATCTATCAAGTTACCGTCTTGATCCAATACGTTCAACACGATGTCTGAAATGAAAGTGGTGTTCAAAGGTAGATATACCAGGTTTTGCGGCTTTTCAACAATTTTAAATCCAGGTGGTACACTGGGGTAAAAAGTATGTATTATATGAGTATTTGCTCCATCTCTGTAAGCTCCTTGTATAATGTTACAAGTTATGTCTATACTATTGACTTTTAATATTGTTACAGTTTGTTTACCGGAATGTGTTTTATTTGGTTCTAAAATTGCTCCATCTTTGGGAAATCCTAATAAATCACCAATTGAGTTTGGCTTAGTGAAATCTATATAATATTTTGAAGTAAGCTCAGCTTTCATTGTATTGTTATTACCTTTTAGCGATATATTGTCTTTTCCCATTTTATTTTGCAAAAATTCATTAATATGATCAATTTCATAAGAACCTGTGGGTAAACTGCACTCTTCTAAGTCTGTAAGCTTACCACTGGCATCTTTTTTTTATAATAATGCAATAAGTTATTTTTACCTTCCGTAACATTGGGAATAGAGTTGTAAGTTGTAAAATCTAACAGTGCTGCCTCCCAAAATCTTCCTTTTTGCAAGCGTAACGCTGGGAAAAGGATACTTCGTAAAGTGGACGATTTTCCTGTTAATGATACCGTATAGGAAGACATCTCAATAGTGACTGATACTTTTAGCTAGGTATTCCAAACATAAATGGCCGCATATTGAAGTATTATCAGGTTGTTCTCTTTTATAGTTGTAATATATGTTTTTAGCAGATTTAAAGTAATGTTCAAGTTCTTTAGGTGGTGGCAAATTTCCAAAACTATCAAAATAATATACATTGCTATTTAGTTTTTTATAACACACCCAATGGGTGCCGGGCCCTTCAGTATTATCCAAATTTACGATTCCAGTCTCATTTTTCCATATTTTCTTTGGTAAACGGTCTTTCATAAATACTCCGCGGAAAAATGGTATTTTTAAACAGGAAATATATTTAAATAATTCAACATTAGTCAACGCTTTATGTCGTATAACCAATTGATTTCTTTTATTTAATATGCACGATACGGTCTTAGGTATAGACCAGCCCCGTTTTTTACCATTGACCATATTGTCGGTTTTTTGTTATTTTTCCTCGGAGAACGTCTTTTTAGTCTAATATTACCACCATGTTTCCTCATGGTTGATCCTTTTTTATTCTTACCCCTCCTTTTACCACCTCCTACCGCTGTTTTAGCCTTCATACCTGCTGTTACCGCTAAAGCTGCTGCTTTTTCTGCAATACTAGCGTCACTAGACTTTACTCGTTGCCAAGCTATATTCGCTAGCTTTTTATCAGCGATTGACCTATTTTTTAATCGGTAAACGTGGAATATGCAATATCGTGTTCTTTACAAGCCTGATCTAACTTATTTATACCTGGATCACCTCTTTCCAGTCGTTTTTTTTTTTCAATTTAGTTCCTGGTCCGCAATACTGATAACCTCCCGGTATGTGAAATTCGTATGGTAAAGCGTCTATTGCTCTATTTACGATAGATCCTACTGGAATACGATTTAAAGCTTTACTTAACAGAGAAACCGCTGTGGACGTGATACCGCCTCCTTTCCGTATAGTGTCTCGATATGGACTGGTGTAACGAAACGTCATGATTGTCTTTTATATTCGAAAAGCGTAACCTATGTGTTACCTCTATGATAGGTTGCACAGAAATGATGTAATTTATGATGTTATTTAATTAAATATCAAAAGTACCCCAATCTGATGATCTAAACTTTTGTGTGTTATAATTAAAGAAATATTTATAAAGAATTTCTTGTTTAATCCATGTATTTCTCATTTTTTCGTCAATAGGTTTATACTGTCCTGCTGCAATATAATTATGCATATCAAATAATAAATTACCTATTACTTTAACAAGAAAATTAACAGTTACAGCGTTATCGGCATAATCAGGGTCTGCAACATTTGTTAATCGTTTGTTATCACAATTCCACCATTTTTTTCCAGTTGGCTCTAATTGTATTATCTGTTCATAAGTAACAGCATCACCAGGCTTTTCACCAATAACTAAATTTGTCAATAACTTTCCTTTACCATCCCAAACATAATTGTTTTCTTCAAGTAAAGTAAACTTTTTATTTCCTTGTACAAATACATCTCCTTGACGTGTTACTACTTGGTTTTGTTTCACAAAACCGGAGGTTTCTTGTTTTAAAGTTTCCTTCATTTGACCCACCGTTGCACCATCTGATAGTGCAAAACCATCTTTTACATTTGCTAAACAATTACCAAGACAGTCAATAACTCCTACATCACGTGTAATACAATGATCTTTGATGTATTTTAAATTTACAGCATCATTTTCATTTTTTAGATAACCTATATCGTTAATAACAAATTTATAAAAAGAAAACCCATCTTTTGTCTTTTCAGGTATTATAGAATGTAAATAGCGTCTATTTATGCTGTCTTTTTCATCTACAGGGTCTGCTACGTTGGATATACGCCGATTTTCAGCATTATACGTTTTTCCATAAAATTTTAACGTATTCTTTAATTCCGATGATAAATAACCTCTGTTTATTGCATCAGCGTTTTGATTTGGCTTACCAACGTTGGAAATTCTATGATTACCCGCGTTATATGTGTTTTTGTCTAATTTCAGTGTTGGTAATATCTCTTTTTTTTAATACTTTTAAATTTATTGCATCATTTTCATCTGTGGGATCATTAATGTTTTTTAACCGTTTATTACTAATATCATAATCTCCATCAGGTGTTTGTGGTAATCCAACACCTCTTTTTAAAGTATTAAAGTAATATAATCCATCCGATGAATACCGTCCGAACTTGTCAACACTCATGGTGCAACTGAATAACATTCTAGAGTGTAACCTATTTTTATAATATTAGTCCCGATTTCTAACCCATATCAGTTTTTATACAAATTCTTAGTCTTCATCAGTTACATTTGTATCATTCCCAGGACATTTAAAATATTTTAAATCTGCACTAATTAATGATCTGTCTGCTTCATTTCTAAATACATGATTTTTATGAATAAATTCCTCACCAGACAATTTTCTAAATCCGCTAAATGAATTTGGATCTGCAATTAATATATTTTGATAATCATTTACATCCATTAATTTAAATCTTTTGGTATTATAAATAAACTCTTGATTTGCACTATCATATTGTAATGTTTGTCCTACAGTTGCAGCATCCTTTGGATCTGTTCCTTGTGCCAAATTACCTATTTTCTTATTTTTCGCATTGAAAGTACTACCTCTTGGTTTGTCTAATATTAAAGATTGTTTTACTACAACACAATCGTTATCATCGATACCTGGAAATATGTTAATTATTCTTCTATTTGTACCCAACCAATCTCTATGATAATTGTTTGGATTAGTATGTAAAACTTGTGATAAAATCGGAACATCATGAGCATCTGTAGCTACTCGCGCATTTGATAATTTCATGTCTTTGCAATCCCAAACATTATTTTTTTGTTCAAGTAAGATAAACTTTTCATTTCCTTGTACAAACACATCACCCGACCGTGATACTACTTGATCCTGTTTTACAAATCCAGATGTTTCTTGCTTTAAAGTTTCCGTCATTTGACCCACTGTTGCACCATCTGATGGTGCCGAACCATCTTTAACATTCGCTAAACAATTACCTAGACAATCAATAACTCCTACATCACGTGTAATACAATGATCTTATATATATTTTAAATTTACAGCATCATTTTCATTTTTCGGATAACCTATATCGTTAATAACAAATTTATAAAAAGAAAAACCATCTTTTGTCTTTTCAGGTATTAAGGAATGTAAATAGCGTCTATTTACGCTGTCTTTTGCATCTTTAGGGTCATCTACGTTGGATATACGTTTATTTTCAGCAGTATACGTTTTTCCATTGAATTTTAACGTATTTTTTTAATTCTGATGATAAATAACCTTTGTTTATTGCATCAGCGTTTTGATTTGGCTTACCAACATTGACAATTCTATGATTACCTGCGTCATATGTGTTTTTCTGTAGTCTTAATGTTGGTGATATCTTTTCTTTTAACACTTTTAAATTTATTGCATCGTTTTCATCTGTGGGATCTTTTATGTTTTTTAACCTTTT
Source organism: Neoaliturus tenellus (assembly GCA_030545055.2). NCBI lineage: Eukaryota > Metazoa > Arthropoda > Insecta > Hemiptera > Cicadellidae > Neoaliturus > Neoaliturus tenellus. The sequence continues at coordinate 122,508,101 of CM061537.1, forward strand.
ATTAGTTATATCATAATCCCCATCAGGTATTTGTGGTAAACCAGCACCTCTTTTTAAATTATTTGCGTAATATAACCCATCCGAGGAGTAACGTCCGAACTTGTCGACACTCATGGTGCAACTGAATAGTAATCTAGGGAGTAACGCATTTTTATGAGATTACCCCACGGTTTCGGAGTTCATCCACTAAAGCCACCCATTCGTTTTTCAATCCAGTATGACCCGCTTCTTTAGCTTCATGTATTAGTTTCATTCTATCCACCAATTTATTGATATTATTGTAATAAATCACATTTGTGTTATATAGTTTCTTCATTAAACCTGTACCTGTAACAGATTTGTTTCTTTTTTTTGGTTCTGCAGCACTTATATCCAAAGTGGATGACACAAACCTTCGTTTTACAGATTTTCTTGGCATTATCGGCATTGGTGGTCTTCTCGTTGTTGGTATTAACTTGGATACAAATACTCTATATTTTAAAGACCTAGATCTAAAAACTGGTTGGTCAGCTAAATATTTTCTCCTGTATGCATTGGTGTGTTCCAAAATCTGTTTATATGCTTCCATGTCTTCTTCTTTAACTAACAATTCTAAAGGCTTTTTTTCAAATAATAATTCAAATAATCCTCTTGTGCCCTTATATCTTTGATTACCAACAATAATATTATCATGTTCATCAATGTTTACCGGGCTATTACCAACCATTAAACCTTCTTCTGTTAATCTTACTCCATAACTATGGTAGTTTTTACTAGGATTTATTCCACCTAACATTTTTATCAGGTATTTCCTTCCTGAAGGACCTTTGTTATGAATGTTTTCACCCAACAAGCTTATGTTTGACGGACCTTCCCTTGCTTCTTCTTCTTTTTCCTCTTCACTAGCGGTTGATACATATTCATGTCCTCTTTTAGCTTTTACTTCATATAATTCTCTTATACCACTATAGTCTGGTGATTCTAGCTCTCTTTCGGGTTCTCCACCGGTAAAACCACTATATGTAGAGGATTCCGGGTCTTCATCACTAAAATCTTCTGATTTTACATTTTCTCTTTCAAACTTTGTAATAGGTGCAATTGCATCTCCTTCCAAAATGGGTTTAGCAAATTTTTTGTTTAATGGTTTCAAGGGTTCAGTAATAGGTTTAAAAGTAGATTCAAGGAATTTCTCCCTTTCGCTAATACCTAATTTTAATGCTCTGTTTTTATCCCGAATAGAATCACTAAGTGATTTTATTTCCTTTATTAACTTTTCTTGGTTAACCATATTTGTAGCAAGACGTGTTGTACAACAATGAATATTTTACATCATGATCAGTGTATTAGTATAAATTTGTCAAATCCTATCCTGTATCGACCATTGTTTAGCGGTTGTTCCTTCATAATTGTTAAAAACCCATACTTTTCACCCCAAGCCTTTCCACACAACTCTTTAAATCGTTCAAATAGCATATCCGCACTTACATGGTCATAATATATGTGTTTTAGGTTGGTTTCATCCTGTTTAAATACAATTAACAAGTTTGCATTGTCTCTAATGAGCTGTTTCGGTATTTTGCTGTAAGTTTGACCAATATAAATGCTATCTATGTTGTTATGTCGACCCATGGCAAAGTAATTCCTTATTGTATTTTGATTTTCACAAGATACATCGTCAAATATGAATACTGAGAATGGTTTAGCCTCTTGCGGTTGCATGACACTCTCGCTTGCGTTAAATTTAAAATATTTAACTTCAGGCACATTATTGAATATTTGTTCCAATAACTGATATTTTGGTTGTTGTAGTGACTTTGAAAATACATATAAATTATTAAAACGTAATCCTTTAGGGTTTGTAATCAAATTGAATACTACATTTGTTTTTCCACAATTGGAAGGGCCGGTAACTAGACAACGAACCGTGTTTGGTAACAAAACACCATGTTTCCCAGTATTGAATTGAGAACCATCCACTGTGAGTTCATCTATATTATTAATAGTAAAATTGTCTTTTTGCGGTATTATCTCCATCCTTTGTAATGGTTCAACCCAAAATGATGCTCTATCGTTATATTAGATCCTTTTTAGGTATCCATGAATCTTCCGTCTTATTAAATCCTAACCATCGTACTTTAACCTTATCCTTTTTCCGTTGCAACACCTTTTCAACTAAATATACATCACCTACTGTTGATTTTAACATTTCATGTCCATAAGACCCTCCTTCCAGCAATTGTCCTTTATTATCTTTTAAAATGTAAGTTTCTGGTATTGTAGGTTGCACCTTAAATACGGTAAATACCTCATTTGTCCAGTTTGGAAGATATCTTTTACTAAATACACCTTTGTATTTGCTTATTCGCACTTTATCACCCACATTAAACCTTTTAGGCTTTAGTTTTTCAATTTTTGGTTTAGTATTCATTTTTATACGTTTTAATACAAGTTTTTCATTTTTATTAGTCACTTGGCTTGGTTTCATACCGATAGTTCTATGAAACTTGTTATTGTAATCGCTTATAAGTTTTGGTAACATATCAATCCATACGTGTGATCCTCTGTTGGAAAACATCTTATACATGGCACCTTTTAAAGTTCTGTTAAATCTTTCAATTATTGATGCTTTTACCTCTGAATTGGTTGAGTAATGGTTAATGTTGTGTTTTTCATTAAATTTGCAAATTCCTTATTAAAATATTCTTTTCCATCATCAGTTTGTAAATGTTTTATAGTATGTTTGTCTCTTTGTATAGCTGTTTCCATTGCTTTTGTAACACTTTTGCCACTTTTATCTTTTAGTGGTAAAGCATCAGCCATTTTTGAAAAACAATTAATAATAGTCAATATGTATTTAAATCCTCTATTTTGTTTACTGTAAGGAATCATTTTGATTAAATCCGCTTGATATAAATCATTTATTCCTTTTATCACTGTATTTCTTCGCGGAAACTTTCTTCTTGCAGGTTTATGAAGCTCGTTGACGATTTCTTGCTTCAAGTTCTTCATATTGCAGGTTTGAATGTTTCATGTATCACATGTATAATCACAATGAATGTTGTCTTATATATTCACATCATTAATATAGGTCAAGGCCATCCAAACTTGTGTAAAAAAATGGGGAACACGGCGTTGAACTTGCCGTGTTCCCCATTTTTTTACGGAAGGAAAAAGGAATAAGGTCGAAGTTGTAGAAGGACGAAGAATATGTTACTAGTTGATAGGGTTTAGAGAGTAGTGGCCGAAAGGAAGAGTATGGATTTTATCCGGCATAATATGCCTTTTATCATCTTGAGCTGATAGTGCTCTTTTAACTTCAGTGACACTGTAGACCTCATGTTTAAAGCTTCTGATAGTGTTGAACGTTGCAGACATTGTAGAATCTTCAAACAAGCAGGTCTTGTAATGGTCAAATGTCACATGTTTCTTTAAGTATGATGTTTTGACTCCTTTAGCTTTCTTCACTGTCGGTATGTCATTTTCCATATACATCTTGAAGGAATATAATTTGGACATCAGCGCAACTATTTCCTCCAAAGGCATTCCATTTGCTTCATCTTTAAATTTTCCAATTACTTTTTTATTCTTTTCATTATAATTTGGATGGTTCTTTAGATAGTCAGAGAAGTCAAAGTCGTTTTTGTATGGGAAACTCCTTAGATCTTCATACATGTCCAAAGTCATTATCCAGTAGATGAACGCGTCGGTATCCATGTATGCAACTCCAATGTTGTCTCTTCCGTAGTGTTTAACCATTTTGTTGTAATGGAAATCATACATCAGAGTTTTACTTATATCCAAATTCGACATTCCAATGTATAACGGACGATCCATCACTATTGTTGTTTTATTCATACTAACGGCGACTAGATCTTCGTTTATAATCATGGATGTTCCAAAATTTGGTTTTTGCACTAATTTTTCCAATTTCCTAGGATCACTTACTAATTTTACAATCTTGTGTTTTCTTTTGTTTTCTAAGGTCTTCCCAAAGATGGCGTTGTTCATCAATTTGTAAAAGTCCTTTTCAAATGCTGATGTTGCTGCTGCTCTTCTTGTAGTGTTGGAATCAATATATGGTTTCAACCAACAAGACTGGGTGAATTCAATTGCTCTATGAATTCTTACTAAACGTAGACCCAATTCAAGAGCTTGTTGAACTACCCAGTAGTGAGCCACATACCGATCTTTATTCTCCAAGGTCATCATCAATTTTGGCCATCTTCCTGTTGGTGAAACTTCAGTCTTGGCTAAGAGAGGCAAGTCGTAGTGATGGTCATGAAGGTGCTCTGGATATTCAAAATCACAGTCCAAAATATAACCTTTTTGACCATTTTTTGGGATCTGTGAGATGTCGCCGATGGTGGCCGGGTCGATCCATTTGAAGTTAGCGTAAGGAAGCGGATTTGACATTGCCCAACCATAAAGGTTGTTTGCGTCAAAGTAGCCAAGGTAGAGTGATGGTTGTCCCTCGTCGAATCCTGGGATGTACTTGTTGTTAGCTTTGACATGACGTGTTACAGCTTGTGTCAAACCACCTCGTACACCAGATTCTATCATGAGCACCATATCAATATCTGTTAGAAGTTCCAATCGACAGTTGGTTGACTTTAGCATAGCTTGCCATGCTAATCCTGGAGATGTGTACGAGTGCAGAGGGTCCAGTCCATAGGCGGAGAAGCAGGTGTTTCGAAATTCTTCCATCACATCGCACAGCAGAGTTACGTCCAATTTTATCTAAAAGTCAGAATATTCCCCTAAGGTTTGAATGTTTAGTTGGTTCCAAACATTACAAGCATGATTGTAGTCTTCAACAGTGATTGCACTTTCATTTAACTTGCTATTGAAGGCTTCAATCGGTGGCAGACTGGTTTCTTCAAATTTTTCTGCAGAAGTTATGTAATAATAGGGGAACACTCCTTTACGCATTACTAAGTCCAATTTATCTTCAGGTACAATTTTGCTGGTTTCTTTTAAGTCTTCTCTTCTTAGGTTCTCAGACAATTTGCTCAAACTAGATGACATAAATCTATAAGAGTCTACGAAGCGAAGTTTTATTTTACCTACTGTTTTTGAGAAACTGATGTACTTCTCCAATGTTTCAGCTAATACTTCAATTTTTCCATCATCCCGACCTAACTCTGGGATAATGAAGTGGGAGTCATAGCGCTAAGATTGTGTAACACGACAGGGATAAAGTTTGGTATATTGTAATTTATATTGCATGAATTACAAGCAGCTCCTCTGTATAACCCTGTCAGGTGATCGTGATCTCTTACTTTTTCTTCACTGAAGCTCTTCTTGCATAAATAACATCTTGTTGCTGAATTGTATTCTTCTTGTTGATTTTGGTTCAAAGGTTCCATAGGTAAAACATTACCGAATAAGCGTTGCACCTTTTCAGCATTATCATACAACTGGTCTACAAAATACTTGGCGGCTTTTTCCCCAAGGTAGAGTATCGGAGTGGATGTTAACCCATAGTCTTGCAACTGTTCTTCAGGCAAAGTGGATTTCACCAATAAGCAAAAACTGTTAGGTTGATGCAATTGATATTTGGTTCTTCTAGTCACCTCACCATTCGGAAGCTCCTGTGGTACTAACGTGGATTCGAAATCTGCGTAGACGGCTACTGTAATCCGATATTGGTGAACTGTTTTGTTGAATTGGATGAACGCTCGAGATGGCGGTGGCAGACTAATCTTCACTTCATAGTTGTCATTACAAAGTCATTGATGTTCCATCAACCACTCTGATCCTCCACGTCTCAAGTCTTTATTTGTGAAACAAAAGCATCTCTTACACACTGTTACTCTAATTTTCTTTTTAGTCACTTGTCGTCCAACCAAAGTTTCAAAGTTCTTGATGTTAACATAATGTGATATTTCACCTTTGGTCAATAGCAGCAAATCTGTATGATTTTGACGTTCAGTCTTTGTAACTCGTAACGGGTATACATTATTTTGATTCGTCTAAACAAACACATTAACTGAAACTCCTGGGTTTTTTCTCTCAAATTTAGCAACATCATTAAGACTAACAGGATACGACATACCTTGGAAGTTATAGCGGTGTTTGAACAGTTTCGTATGCTACGCTAGGTCTACAGGGATGGTCTTCCACATATTTTGCTAACATTGCATACCGAAACATTCATTATCCTCATTTTTCACATTGATACATGATTTAGTATCTTGGATCACCTTTGGTAGAGGGATAAAGCTGCTACCTCTCATACCATATCCATGCTTGTGAACCCTCACATCCATACCTTCAATCGATGATAGCGTCCAGCCAGATCCTCTTCCTTCATGTTCTTGGAGTTTCATTAGCAGTTCATTCAAACATTCTTATAAAAATTTCGTTGATATCAGATATGGTTGTAAGGGTTCGGTTTTTAGCAATGAATGCTCTCGGTGGAATTTTCACCATCGGTATTAGTAAACATAGCCTCCAACACCAATCCAAATTTAATAAAGTTCAATCTTGCCAATTCTTCCGTCAATGTTTTTACAACTAGTTTTTTAGCTTGAGTTATAAAATTTTCCAATTCTAATTGCACGTTATTAATTTTGAAATGAATTACAACTGGTCCTGGCAAGGCTGTGGTGCGCAGTTGTCTTATATCTTCCATATCCTCTTTTTGGGTACGCAGTTGTCTTACATCTTCCACTTCTTCCGTATCTTCTTCTTCCATTTCCTCTTCTTGAATAAATCCTCCGGCTGTAGATGGTCTGGCTCCGGCAAATTGAATAACACTTGGTCTTCTTCTTTGCATTAACTGTAAATAGCTAGCCCAGTCCTCCTTCTGCTTCTGAGGTTTTTCCAAGAACCGATCAATCGCATCCAAGTCTTCTTCTTCACTTACTACAATCTCTTCTTTTCTGTCCTCTTCATGATGCAATTCTCGGTATAACTGTAGATAGCTATTACAATCGTCCCATCTGCTTCTGGTAGTTTTCCAAAAGCCTATCGATCGCATCCAAGTTATCTTCACTTACTACAATCTCTTCTTTTCTGTCCTCTTCATGATGCAATTCTCGGTGTAAAACAAAGATATCTTCGTCTTGGAAAAACTCACCACAAATATCGCAAAGGGCCGTTTTTACAGTTTGGCTTTGAGTGTGCACTCGGTGAATGTCCACGCAATAATGAGCAGCGTGCTCAACCGGATCCCTTTATACCCGAGGTTGAAGGGTGGGGGAAGGTGACGTCATATACATCCGGTTTATTAATCATGTAGTAGATTGGCTTTTAACACCCATTTTCAATATATTCTTCAACAGGCTTGATAAAGCAATGATGTTTGGTCTAAATCCACTACTTTTGTACATGTTTTTTCAAAGATGTCAGTTTGAGCAAGTTTATATGGGTCAAGGTCATTTGGAATTATTATTTTCAGCGGGGATAGAACACTAAGCAGCATAAATTACTACAAAGTGCTCTATCCCCGCTCACATTTTTTGTTTTAATTTCTTACAAAGGTGAAATATCACTGGTATTACCTCCAGAATAGGAAGAATTCTGTTGCGATGGAAGTGGTGTATCCAATCCAATTGGTTTGCCCTTTTTATACTCCCACCAACTATGCATTTATGTGGGTCAAGGTCGCATAAAGATACCCTTTGAGCGGGGGATAAACCACTAAGCAGCATGCTAGTCCATTGCCGCAAAGTGATCTATCCCCCGCTCTGTTCTACAAAACCTCAATCAAGTCCAAGTTCAAGTCCTAGTTTAACACTTGGTTGGGAAAATTACATTAGTTTGATGCTTATTTCTACCGTTACACTTGCTCCATTCTCAAAAAGATATAAATAATATAATCCTGGATACTGTTTTGTTTCACGTCCTGCATGTTCCTTAATAAAGTCAAAAGCCAATCTTTTTGAATATTCATTATAAAACACTTCTCTCACACAAACAAGAATTTTTTCTTCCACCAATTTCAGTTGAATTGATGTTAGTTTGCTTACATCATCCTTGTCTATCAGGGGTAGCTTGTAGGTGAAAGTATTTGGCGGTAGTTTTCGCGTTCTGTCAAGTAAACAACAAAATTTTTTATACAATTTCTTCTCATTGTCTGTAATACTATTAATACCAATCAGATTATAGTACGAAGGTTTATAAGGTATACGACGAGACATTTTTAGTCACCGGTCTTCTTAAGAATGAGCTCCTGGACAGCCACTTCCAACGAAAGCTGGAGCGTGAATGAGAAGTGCGTGCAACCTGGCCGCCTTATATCCCCACCGGGCGACCACGCCCAGGATATTAGGGTGGGGGAGGGGGTGGGGGAGGGGGAGGGGGGGGCACTTCTCGTCCGGAGCAAAAAACTTTTTGGTCAAGGTCAAAAATTTTTCAAAAGAAATTTAAAGGGGAGGGGGAGGGGGTGGGGGACTTTTAAAAAAATTAAGCCCCATGGCATTCTTATGTTACCATCGCTGTAGTCTCCGAAAAGACACAACTATGGACAACTCCAAACTTGTGTTAGTAATACCTACCCATTAATGTTTACAAAGTACTTTAATATATTTACTGTGTTAAAAAACATGACTGTTAAAGATTTTAAAAACTTTTATATATTTAGGTCAAGGTCACAAAAAAACTTTAAAAAAATTAAGCCCCACACCCCCCTATGGGGGTGTGGGGCACTTGAGTTGTCATCGCTGTAGCCTCCGAAGAGACCCAACTATGACAACAGGCAACATCCAATGTTGTTTAACCTTTACCACGCAAGACTTGTTAACATTTACTGCATTGTCTTTTTAATAGCTAACAAAGATTCATTTACATAATTTTGAGTTTCCAGGAGGAAACAAACTGAGGACACCCTAATGGCTTACATCCTCGGTCCGAGTGTAGAGGCCGCCGCAACCTTTTGCATGCCAGCGTACAAACGGACATACTCCCAAACCCCAGCCGCAACCTGTTGCATGCCTGAGAGGAGCCTAACAATACTTCCAAGTGGCTTTACACGGGGGCCTACTCCCGTAACCTATCTTTAATATTGTTAATTTAGCAATGCAGTAAATTTTTACAAGTCCTTTGTGGGTCAAGGCCACATGGACATTAAAAAATTTCGGCCCCCGTACATCCATGGTGAACCACGAATGTTCGGGGGCCTTGGGGACTAAAAACGCAAATAGCTAACAAAGATTCATTTACATAATTTTGAGTTTCCAGAAGGGAAACAAACTGAGGACACCCTAGTAACTTACGTCCTCGGTCCGAGTGCAGAGGCCGCCACAACCTTTTGCTTGCCAGCGTACAAACGGACATGCTCCCACAACCCCAGCCGCAACCTGTTGCATGCCTGAGAGGAGCCTAACAATTATAAAAAGTGGCTTTACACGGGGGCCTACTCCCGTTCCCCATCGTTACAATTTACTTTGAGCTGTGAAAAAGCGCTCAAGGGGAAATGCTAAAACAAGCGTATACACTTTAGATAAATATAACACACTTACAACACACAATTGAGCTCAACATAGTAAATGCTGGAAAAAGCACATTAAACACATATGACAAACAAGACACACAGGATAAAAGACAAGCAAGACACACAGGAGACATAGGGTACAAGTGAAACACTCTCATATAAAACACTTCCCAATACCCAAACGCAAGCGCAATATCTTAGAACTAATACAAGTCTTAAAGTTAGAGTAGACTTCGCTAAACAGTGAAGGCGCCATTCAGTGTTTAGTGAGGCCTATGGCGGTCCGTCCCGATCGTTCACGTTCAACGCGCGGGAGCGGACTGCGAGCCGGCTGTGGTCGGGCCGCCTTATATCCCCACCGGGGCTGCCACGCCCAGGATATCAGGGGTGTGGGAGGGGGTGGGGGTGGGGGAGGGGGTGGGGGTGGGGGAGAGGGAAAGGGGGAGGGGGAGGGGGTGGGGGAGGGGGTGGGGGAGGGGGTGGGAGAGGGGGTGGGGGAGGGGGGGTCACTTTTCGTCCGGAGCAAAAAACTTTTTGGTCAAGGTCAAAAATTTTTCCGAAAAAAAAAGTTCGGGGGGGGGTCACTTCTCGTCCGGAGCAAAAAACTTTTTGGTCAAGGTCAAAAATTTTTCCGAAAAAAAAGTTCGGGGGGGGGGTTTGGGAGGGGGTGGGGGAGGGGGTGGGGGAGGGGGTTGGGGCGGGTGGGAGGGGGTGGGGGAGGGGTGGGGGAGGGGGTAGGGGAGGGGGTGGGGGAGGGGGTGGGGGAGGGGGTGGGGGAGGGGGTGGGGGAGGGGTGGGGGAGGGGGTGGGGGAGGGGGTGGGGGAGGGGGTGGGGGAGGGGGTGGGGGAGTTGGTTGGGGAGGAGGTGGGGAAGGGGGTGGGGGAGGGGGTGGGGGAGGGGGGGGTCACTTCTCGTCCGGAGCAAAAAACTTTTTGGTCAAGGTCAAAAATTTTTCCGAAAAAAAAAGTTCGGGGGGGAGGGGGTGGGGGAGGGGGTGGGGGACGGGTGTGGGAGGGGATGGGCGAGGGGGAGGGGGTGGAGGAGGGGGGGGTAAGTGGGTCAAGGTCACCCACAACACTTGTACTCTAAGTGTTGGCTATACCCCCACCACAACTGAGTCCCTAGGCTGCACAACACCGCTCCGCCAGTATGTCTCCAGCTTCCATGCGGTGCGTCTCGCTGTTCTCTAACTCTCTATATGTAAGTATTTTTACAAGTTTTGAATCTAGGTCAATACACTTTAACTCTGGGACGATATCGACTTGTAGTATTTCTGTGTTTTGACTCAAGGTCATTACACTTTAACTCTGGGATGATTTCGACTTATAATATTTCAGTGTTTTGACTCAAGGTCGTCACACTTTAACTCTGGGACGGGATCGACTTGTAGTATTTCTGTGTTTTGACTCAAGGTCACCACACTTTAACTCTGGGACGGGATCGACTTGTAGTATTTCTGGGTTTTCACTCAAGGTCATCACACTTTAACTCTGGGACGGTATCAACTTGTAGTATTTCTATGTTTTTACTCAAGGTCATCACACTTTAACATGTAACTTTAAGGTAGCACCGAAACGGTGCTACCCGGCTTGACATTTTCAAGTTTCCCATGGTCATCGCAATTTCCCCCACCACTTCCCATATACCTAGAGTGCGCGGGGCCGGACAGTCAGTCGCTCGGTGTCTGTCGTAGGGTGCGCATCGCGGTTGCAGTAATGGTCGAATGGGGGCTTCTGGGCCAGTTCAAGGTCACCCGAGCGGTGTCACATGACGGTTTAGGCAGAGTCACGTTGCAAACTTCAAGTTTCCTCGGCACTTTTGCTGTTTCTCATTGCAAATTCGCTCCAAGTCGTCAAGGTCATGGTAACTGTGACTGAAACTCGGAGCGTAGTGCGAGAAACAGCAAAAGTGCCGAAAAATTTTAGGTTTCAGCGTGACCTTGACCTTTTGTGACGTCGATGACGTCATCTTGGTGACGTAAGGGCTGATGACGTCATCAGCACGTCATTTCTGTGACGTCATGGGTGTGACGTCTAGGATGTGACGTCATTGAGGATGACGTCGTCGATGATGCAATCGATGACGTCATCGATGAGTTCATTGGCCTCGATGACGTCATCGATGACGTCATCGCTCGGGTGACCTTGAACTGGCCCAGAAGCCCCCATTCCCCACTACTTACATAAGAATAACATTAAAAGAGAGATTAAAAAGTACATGAGCCACACCCAGCTGTTACTTGTATTTGTTTCGTTATTCTTTGTTTACAAATAGCTGCTGCTCACTGCTGCCCATTCTGAAGCTGTGAACAGTGTTCGTGTTTGTTTATATTTCGATTTGGGTAGGCTATTAACCTAAGAAGCCCAAAACAAGTGTAAAACTTTTGACTAGGCTTAAATTCTATTTTGTTTTTTTCGTGTTCTTTAGAAATGCACCTACTTTCTGCTTTTTTATGTTGATGTGACTGACTTGACGGAGCAAGGGATCATATGAAGGTAAAGTTAAGTTATATACGGTAGACCTATTAGGCCTAAATTTTATTCGTGTAGGTGGAGGAAAAATGTTGTGTGCATCAAGGGACTAAAGTACTTTTCTCCCTCAGGGATAACAGTTTACCTTCCGGGAGAAAAAATTGTACTTTAGTCCCTAGAAGCATAAATAACCATTGCATTAACCACGTCTAAATCTATATAATAGTAGTAACTACAAATATCTTACTGCTATTTGATTTAAATTTCTTCTTATTACTTAACTAGGTATTTTTATAGACCAAATTTCATAGAGATTTTCACTCGTTATTGTTAGTGTGAATAATTATTTCCACCGGTCAATGTTTTGATCTCGGTTAATGAGGTTCCAATGTCCAAATGGTAAGGCGGCTCTTGGATGTTCCGTATTAGTAACAAAAACATTATTAAATGATAGCATTTTTACAGTTATGCATTTAAAACAAATCATAGCCTTGATGTGACTAGGTTCTAATGTTTTTATAATTGGCACTTCAATAAGGTAGGTATTAAATAAATATGATGTTACATAATTTTATTACTTACTTCATTATAAATAATAATATGAATGTTGAGTATTCAAAAACAGAACGTTATTAATTGGTTAGCAATGAAGTTAAAAATATATAACAATGAATTAAAACAACTTAAGGTTAAGTGTTCTCAAACGAAACAGTATTAGCATACAACTGTGACGGTGTATTTTACAACACAGCACATACAGGTTAATATGTTTGACTTGATAGTTAGCCATTTATCTTGGCTTATCTATCCCTAGAGTGGTTCGCTCCAGGAGTATAAAATGTAACACGCTATAGAAATTGTGATACTAACTTTATGTAGCAAATTATAATAAAATGCAAATTTATAAAAGTAAGCTAAAGATTCTAACTTCAAAACGTTTACACATACATCATTAAAATACCAAAACATGAGTTATACGCAAGAAGTACCTACCAAAATATTATAAAATTTTAATTTACAGATCTAATAGGTAACAAAGAAAATCAGTATGATTTCTATTTAAAGGCCTCTAATTTACTACCACGGGTTCTTTACTTGCAGCCTTTACTTGTTATTATTGGATGAACGATTATAGTTTTAGTTGAACACTTATCACGGTAGATGACGTAAGGACTAATACTCTCAGCTCGTTAGTTGCCGCTTGGAAATTAAGATACTTTGGCTACACATATTTTGTTTTATAGAAAGAATATTTATTCGCAAATAGTGAAGTATAAAGTAAAAGATAAAAACACTAGTGTGAATTTCTGAATTTAGAGATTAATAATAAATTAGAAATATTAAACAGTTCAAGATATTTTTACATGGTATAATGTCACCGAAGCAAATCAAACGAAAGTTAAAACTGAACCTCTAACATACTGAAATTAAAAGACTAAACACTCCTTTCACACAGCATGTTCTTAGCAGTCCGGGAAAAAAAATCGCACGATTAAAAAACCGTCCAAGTAGTTTTTACATAGCACTGTCAGGCTGGGACGGCGCGGGTACGGCGCGCAGTGGCGTGGGACTTCAATTAGTTGGCTATTCGCAGTGTCAGTTGTATGTGCCTGTGTGTTGTACTTTGCTATTGAAATGAATCAAGAACAAGCTATTGCCCTGTGGTTGCAGTACAGACGGAGGAGAGACTAAGGAGAAGTCGTCGCGTTTACTATGTGCACCCAATTAACCAGAAAAGAGAGGGAGCAAGGCTTTTCTTACATTATTTGAAGACCTGAGAAGGAATGAAAAATGTTCTTTGAAGGTATTAAAAAAAGTTAATAAATAAAATAAAAACTCTTGTCCCAAAGCACAGGTTTAGACTCTATACCAAAGATATAAGCACTTCCGAATCGATATCATACATCTTTCAATGAGCAAAACGCACTCCCCTTACAAACTGCGAGACTACTCAGGGACGACTGAAACCGTTCCGTAAGAAAGGGGCTATAAACTCCAATTCCCTACCACGCTGTTGGACGGGACGGCGGCCGTCCCATTCTAGTGGCAAACGGAAGCTGCATCACGGCAGCCGTACGGTTAAAAACCGTTGCCTTGCCTGTGTGAAAGGTCTCATAAGATTCTTCGTGCCACTATTGGAATGTATGTCGTGCGTTTTTTAATCGTACGGGCAAACCCGTGATATGTGAAAGGGGTTTAAGCGTTACTATACGCTAACCTTACTAAAAATATTAAATATTTAAAATACACTTTTTGGAACAATAAATCATAATGCATATATAGTTTCAACTAAGATTCAAACAAAATAGGCAATTTGCTTCCAATGTAACAGGTTCAATACTTACAATAGAATGGAGAATTCGCTTAGTGTTTTACCGACTTTAAAAATCCAAAGAAGATTGACTATAAGGCATTCGATTAAATAATAAAATTATCATTAAAGTAAAAGGGATTGCTATATTACTTCATAAAAGAGCGACTTTGTTCAGAGAGTCAGAGTGATACAGTTTGTAAGAAAAGCATCAAACATTTCGCTTAGTGTTGTAACAAGACTGAATATACAATGTCTCTAAATTGCAAACAGAAACAACTGTGAATGTAAACCATCCACGGAAGACAATCAAAACTATATTGTACCATTAACAAACAGGTCGACAGTAGATTGCACCATAGTAAACTAGACGCCGGATGCGTTGCTATGGCTGCAGCTGTTATTATTGCACTGGATACAACTCTGTCATGTTACGTCGCTACAACATATCACACCAATATGTTAAACGTGATAAAACATAAAGATTTAATATGTGGATTACAAGTAATTCTTCGTAAAATAGGAGGAATTGCAAACTGTTTTAATAATTATGACAAAATTAAATTAAGTTAAAAAAGAAAATATTGAATGGGTAAGAATAACTTAATTAATTTCATTAATTATTTTAAGCCATAAAACATGTATTTTTATTTTGACAAAACTACCTTCATTCACATAGATTAGATTAAAAATGCTTTGTTTCTTTGTGAAATTATCTTCCCAAATATTTGCAATTATTATGTATCTTTGCTTAACACACGGAGAAAAATTAATCAAGTAATTAAATGATGCTTTTTTCTCAGTAGATGTTCCAACTATACTTAATGTAAACAAACAACCAAACAAGTAAATAGAAATATTTATACATGAAATTTTCATATCAAATATACATTAATTTACTATACATATTCATCATTTATTCCTTTTATACATTCATGAAATTTACTACGTTTGTCTTTGAGCATACTCCTAAACATCTCCGGCTCTTTTCCTTCAAAATCCCATCCCCTAATCATCTTCTATGAACATTTAAATCAGTACGAACTAAATATTGAAAGTTACAATTTATACAGCAAGAAGATTAGGGACACAATAAAGCCTTCATCTAATTTAAGAGAACCTTTAAAATTGGTTACTGTCTATTATTTGATCTTTGTAAAGGACGTTTCTTCTAAAAAGAGACCCGCCATATAAAATTATAAAACTTAGAAACTATAAGACGTTTAGTTCTATAATTATTAGTTTTTTTGTTAAATTTAGTAGCATGCCCATAAGGATAACATGTGCACTTAGAAGGGCTGTAGGATAGAAACCGGTTTTCTCTCAGTCATGAAACCAGCTACCATAGGACCGTTGTTGTGGCCAAAAACCCCACACAAGAACAACAAATGTAATGCCCTAGTATGGAATAGTATATTTCGTAACAAGGGCTGAAAAGGGTGTTTTGCTAGCCTAGACATCGCGTTTCACAATTGGAAACAATCTACAAAATTCAAAACGTTTTCGGCTAACTTACGAATTATTATTTTTATTATTTATTATTATTTTTCATATCACTACCCTATGCAATAAATTCTCTACAAATGAAAAAATATTTTTCTTAGCCCAAAACTAATGAACCATAACCTAAAATAACAAAGCGATATACATCGATAGTGTTTCTGGTTCTAGGCAACCACTTCTCATAAGCTACTGGTTTCTATAGTCTTGTATTAGAGCTCAAAATCATGATTTTCGTGATAAAAGTGAGGGTCAAAAACATTTGATATTGACATAGTGTGATGAAAAAGCCTTTACCATCCTACAAGAGTAACAGTCCTCTTAACGATTGTAGTTAAGAGTATAATCGTAACTACAATGCTTTTTAGAGTAAAATATTTATGATTGTTATTTACAGGATTTCAATAGTTATGGTTTAATAATAGTTTTTTTAATAATAGGATTTTAATAATAGTTTGTAAAGTTATGAAGTTAAAAAAGTCAACCATTTACATTCATAAAATATCAATTTTTTTTATAAACCTTATAAAATGTTTCTTAACTCAAGTAATTTAGTATAAATTCTAATCAATATAATTTTAAATAATAGTTTTTTTTTTCAATTACACTTCTAAACATATAATTTAATCATATTTAAAAATTGTTATACATGAATAATATTTAGAAAGTACATGGAATAAAACAATTTTCAAGCTCGCTTGAATAATATTAATTAAAATCATTTTATTACTTTTTATGAAATATAATCCCCTTCACATATAGAGAGGTTTTTATAAATATAACAATGGAATTATAACAGTAGTTATAGTCTGTGGGATAATGAAGTGCATTGGTTCATGGTTTGTAATTTTGTTTCTCACAGAAAATTCGCTTTATTCAAATCATTGTTTTATTTTAATTTTATTCCTGGAATTCAACAACTGGAATTGTTTATATATTAGTTCGTTATAGTAATTAAAAATCAAACAAAATTATACTAAATTATAGATACTAAATAACCATAAGATTATAAAAGAAAATTAATGTTTTCACCAAGTCATAAATAATTACCACATTAGTTATCTGGTGATAAACAACGTAATTATAAATCATGGAATCGTTGAAGTGCAACAATTGGCGACACGCAGTGTCAATGTATGATGTATTGGAAAGCTCGTTCAGTCCACTCTGCCTTCATGTTACATATGTTAGATTGCTATATATGTTATAAGCTATATGTGACACTCGTTATCTTAGTACACATATTAGGTATATATGTTATGTTGCTATATATGCTTTTTATATGTCTGCTATATATGTTCGTCTTCCTTTACGAAGATTTTACTATGTACATTATACTGCATATTTACCACAATTTTATCATTAAGATATCAGGAACTAATTGTTTTAACTGCAATATTTATTAGGTAACAATCCAAAATCATCTTTCTTTGAAAGCAGTATTGTAAAAGTAGGGCTGCTTGTCATTCCAAGAAAATATTCTTTTTATAAATGTGGATATAAAAATACAGAAAAGTGTGTCGCTTAAAATTAGAAAACTCCCATAATAATGTCATGCAATATTAGCTATCCGAAACTACATCTTAACATCTTAACATTACAATTAAAAACTCAAAAAGGCTTATAAATAATAGCTATTTAGTCGATTCAAATCAAGAAAACCCTAAACACTAATTTGAAAGCGAGTTAAAAGTTTAAAGTAAAATAATCTTTAAAATGTAATTCAACCTATATAAAAGTAAAAAAGCATGGTACTTGAGACATGGTATTTCATTTTCATAATATTTTATGGTGAAAGCAATTAAAGATAGTATAAAATTATATCGTTGAATTGGAGTTTACACTATAATAACTGTTCTCAAGTCATTTAATTACCGCCCACGACCCCTTGTTTCAAAACTCATTATTATCTGTGTCCTATTTTAAATTGCGGACCACTGAATTCAATCATTGATATAGGTACTATGCAGTACAACACTAGTAGGCACTAGATAGTACTTTGTAGTGCACTATTATCTGAAAATTGACCTTGTCAATGTCACAGAGTGGCAGGGTAGTTCAGATAAATCACTAAAAGTTTGGTCGCGTAAAAGTAACGAAACTTTTTGGATCCAACGATGAATGATATTAAATATGAAACTATATAAACTTCAATTGAAACTATATAAACTATATAAACTTCAATTTATATGACCTTAAATGGTAATTTGATGCACATTATTATATTTTAATGATCTTAGACATTTTATATCCATTAAAACGGATGCTGGTAATGGAGGTGTTTGGTAAATATTTAGAGTTTAAATGATTTTTGATTATAAGAAACTATGCCCTACTTAATTTTTTATTTGGGTTGTATAAACTTCTATGGAAAAGATCAAATTAAGAAATTTTTCTATCACCTCTAATGAAGAGAAAATCATACATTAAAAGCAAATAAAAAGTAACAATATCAAATTTATAAAATTGAGTTTATGTTTTAAGCTTAGGAAAACCAAAGTACTTAAGTTAGAACTAAGTACAACAATTTAAACAAGTAAAACTTTAAAAATCATATGGTACACATTTGCAAATTACATGACATTATTATAAATGAAACGATTATCTATATTTGGAGAAAATAATGTGATTGCCCGTCAGTAATTGAAATTCAATTTGTAAATATCCTGTTGAATATTATTAATATGTTAAATAAATAAATGGGCGTGATTGGTAACCGTCGAAAAAAATCTATTAACAAAAATATCATTGAAGACATGTTTACGAATAAAAATCTCGATGCAAAAATGAAGGAGTTATTTTGTTTATTTATAGTAATGTTTACAAATTGCATGTGAACAAAGTGGCCATTTCAGTTTATGTAAATTTCAAAGCTTTTATGCCGATGATGGCCAGGAATATCGAGCTTTGATACATTCATGAATAAACTATACTTACTGATGGTAAGTTTTTTGTTTTAAATAATATTGTTCTGTAATGAAATAGTTCAGTTCAGTCATTTAGCTTCACGTAACTTATTTTTGCAATTACTTTGGCACTTCTTAAAATGAAATGCGTTTAGGGAATGGAGATATTGTTTGTTCTCATAATATACAAAAATAAACATAACATGTTATGGTTAACTGTTACGTATTTTACTTGAAGTTTGATCCCTATAAATATAAAATTTTTATTAAAAGTTGGAAAAAGTAAAAAAATAAATAAAAATAAAACAGAAATCCTCAAAGGTTAAAATGGTCATTGTGATTGCAACTATTTATAATAGCAAATGTCGTTGTAGATTACAAAAATTTACAAACATAGTTAATTTTAAAAAATTCCAGTTTTTAAACAACTATACTTTAACAAATATTACAAATATTTTGTTTACGATAATGAACGATTTAGGAATTCGCCACCTGATAATAATTTCGTACATTGATTTCAATAGGCACTAATTTTAAACTTTAGATAAAAATGTTTTTACTAAAACTGCTATTTCAATTGAATTAGATTTAAGTGTTAATTCACAGAAAAGGTGGCATGGAGTAGGCACAATAATTATGGCTTTCCATCAACGAAAGGGCCCACTCAGTCTCTACTTTCGTTTGAATAACGAAAGACTTTTAAGTATGTGAAGGACTTTAAATATTAATGAACTTTTCACTAGTAATTTAGTGACACAGATAAATTTGTACGTGGTGTATTTTTTTTGTGAATATAGTCAGAAAAAATTGTATTAAACAATTAAATTATGTATTAATTTTACACCGCTCTTCAAAGTTACAACTCTGATTGACAAGATAACTGACATCAAATTATTTTACACAATGTCACAACTCTTAACCAAGAAGAAACTTAAAAGTATAATTCTTTAATTTTCATTTATAATGAAGAGATTGTTGCATTCGATAGTCTAAGGCAAAGCATTATAAATCTAAGGCAGAAAAATTGAAAAATTTTCCTCCAGCTCTAAACGTACCTGTGGAAACTGCAAAAGACAGTTCTGTCTGGTACTGCGAAGGCTAACCCTGTTCCGAAACTCCAGTAAAACTAGTGAAATTACATTTCAGTAAAGTATATATATTTCAACATTTATAACGTAGTTAATTAATTTCAATTTATTATACACTTTTTTACTCAGTATGGATTTACGTTATAGGGTTTTTTTTTCAATTTTAATACTATCCATCGTCAACGTGATTAAGGCATTATCATTAATTGATATAAAAAAACGAATCACAATTAATTCTAGCACTTTCATATTTGTTTTAGCATTTACCATCGGGATCTAAATACTTTAACCCCAACTTCAACACTATAAACACTGGACTATACTAGCAGTTTATTATGGAATAGGAATACAAAAGGTTAGAATACAGGGTGATTAAAAAAGAATGGCATTGTTTCAGAAAACTATAATTGTTCAAAAATCTAATTACCAAAACATCAATTTTATTATATTGTGCTACAAATGTTCTACGTGCCCTCCATTGGAGACTCGGACGACATCTAGAAGATAGCCGAATCATCCCACAAACTGTCTGCAAGATGTCTTCTCTTACTGCATCTGATATCCTGGTTTTAATCTCTTCATTGTCACGAGCTAAGGAAGGAACATTACCACGTTCTTTTACGTATCCCCACAGAAAAAAGTCCCACGGTGTTATGTCAGGTGACGTTGGAGGCTAAGAATGCAAAGCTGTATCTCGTGGTCCTTTGAGCCCTATCCAACGTCTGGGGCGAGTGGTATTGAAGAAATCGCAAACATCCTTGTTGCTGAGTGGCGGTTCTTGTCAACAGATGATATCATCTTGTCGATAGATGAGCTTGTCGGAGTCAGCAGTATTTTTTGAAAATAGCATATGTTGTAGCATTTCTAGGTAAGTTAACTGTGTTTTCCTAAAAAGTAGAGCCCTTAAACCTTGGTTTTTGACCAATGTTTGTGACTGACACCACATCCACAGTTAGTGCTGGATGGACATCTAGTGGTGATTTCCTAAAACTCTAGACCTCCCTTGTTGTTGATAATGCAGTTTAAGTGGCGATAATGCGGTACTATCAATAATATCACAAGTTATTTTTTTTTCTGAATCACCATGTAAGTTGAGTAGGCTTTATAGTTGTAGGTCTTTTAACTTATTTATCCGTGTCATATAATTTTGATTGAAAATCCTTAAAAGTTATGTGACGTGATCGCAGGCAGGCCCGAGGAAGCATCGGTTAACACGTGAAGTTGTGTGATGGCGGTTATCGTCAATTTTGGGCCAATAGCTTCCTGCTGGGAAAATTAATTAGGCAACACTGTAGGAGGTAGTTTCAAAACCTCAAGGTGGAAATACAAAATTATATAGTAAATTGCATCATCTTAGACATTTACATGGTATGGTTAAAACCAAACGAATCTATCATTTTTTGGGTTGTGTGTGTACTTAAGTTCCCATTGGTTTTATTGTATTTTGTAAGCTCTAATGTTGGAAATGCTTGAATCCTGTATCATAATGGAAACGTGGCTTAGAAAATATAGAAGCAATAACATCCACATGAGTATTATTTTCATCCATTTAAAGTGATTATTTATTAAATAACATCGTGCACCTTCGAAAGTAAAATAAACCGGATTAACAAATTATTTATTTATTAATCGTATGAAATATTTAACAACAACATTAAAAAACGTATAAACTTTTAATCCGTCAAAGTTGAATTTGTACACATTTATATTTACCTAGCTTTCTATCAAATACTCTTAATCATTTAATTAAAATTTATTGTTTCAGAATATTAAAAATAAATGAATATAGAAATAAGGAAATAAATAAATTAAAGGAAATAAAAATCTATAAACATCTCAATGATTTTTAGGAATTCCAATTATTCGATTCTTGAAGAGCTACGCCGTACTGTAGCGTCGTAAAGGCACGATAAATCTAATGAAAGAATTTTAGATCGGGAATAAATGTTTTATTTACAAAGAGAACTATTTTGAGTATTAAGAGAATGGTTTAGTGACTGTTGTAGTATTTTCCTTTCAACTAGAAACAAATTATTTTGAGATGAAATTTATATAGTTTTTTCCTATATATAACGTGATAAAAACTTAGAGATAAAAATGTCTATTTTTTTAACTCGTTTAATTTATTACTTGAACTTATAAATTCTAAATGGATAAGACAAAATAACAC
>CM061537.1:123130062-123550204 GCA_030545055.2 Neoaliturus tenellus
CAATTAATTAAGAAAGCACCATACAAAATTGAAGAATGCTTATCAAAAACTTTTGAATTTCTTAGAGTAATATTTAAAGTTTTTGTTGAATTAACTATTGCTATGTATATAATTTATACCGATGCAATAAAATATTATTATTACTATCAATGGGGAGTCCGCCATTTTGACACATTTTAAAAATGGCGGACAGTACCTATTTTCGTCAAGTTGTTTACTTTATAAAATGGTGTTTTTTTTGTTTTTTTTTATTAATTTCCCATGGTCCGATTTTGGTAAACTTTTTTCACGTTAACTACTTGTTACTTGACCCATCAACAACAAAATTTTGGGGGCTACAATTTGTCCGAGGTTCGGCCCTATTTTCTATATATTTCCCTGACTAATAATAAATACTGGCAAAACTGGAAAAACAGATGTTTAAGTTATAAAATGATTGGCTTCAGATCAAGTGAAATTTTTTTTAGAATTTATACCATGAGTGAGTGATTTCT
Organism: Neoaliturus tenellus; assembly: GCA_030545055.2. Classification (NCBI taxonomy): domain Eukaryota; kingdom Metazoa; phylum Arthropoda; class Insecta; order Hemiptera; family Cicadellidae; genus Neoaliturus; species Neoaliturus tenellus. The sequence goes on from CM061537.1 coordinate 123,130,557, forward strand.
AGTTTTCATGAGTATATAGATAGTTTTAAGGTATTCTGATAAGTTAGAAAGGAAACTGAATACAATGCAAAACAGAATTACAGTTTACCAAATTTGAGTAGGCCTACTGAAAATCTCAGTAAAATTTTTAATTGTAGTTGGAAAAGGCAACCCATTATATACCGTTATTTTTGTAAGTGTAGGGCTCCTAAGCTAATAACGGGCTTACAAGGAAGTATACAAATAAATGGTTTACAAACAATAGTTTTTATTTATTTCAAGATGTACAAAATACTTAGCCTTAAACTGTCGGTTGCAGTAAAAACAAAAAAGTTTTATAAACGAACAAGACTAGGAAAGTTATTTTTATGTAAATGAAAACCATGTTAAGATCATGCAACCAAAGCTATCCATTATGATTAAAAAAAAAAAAAAAAAAAAAAAACAACATGAGTATAAAATATGGTGTATAAATAAATACATGCACATTTACTATGCAAAATTAGATCCTGGAAGCATCAAACTAATATAGAAATATAATAGATTTTACTAAGGTGGACATTCAGAGAAAAATTCAGACTTAACTTAATCACTCATTTGCACAGTCAAAAAAAAAAAAAAAAAAAAAAAAAAAACTATTTACATAAATGGAACGATGAATTTACATTGGTGCTAAATATACAGTACTGTTTTTGAATAAACAGTTTAAATAACAATTAATTATTTGTGATTAAAAAAATTACAGGGGGTAACAAGGGTGATGCTTATAAAACTAAGCAAGGTAAAACGAGCAGAATAGAACACTGCTTCACTGTTTTTTGAAACTTCTCAAAATTGGATGAATGTTGTCCAGAGCTTCTTGGCTTTCCTCTCGATTTTTCGCACCTGAACACAAACATACTGTGGAGTGTTTTGAAGTGTTTCAAAAATAATATTGCTTTTGATTGTTTTAAAAGTTTAAATAAAATAAGTAATATTCTTAAGTTTGATGTGGTTAACTGTGATAAAAATATCTGTATTTGAAAATGTCAAAGGAATAGTTTAAATTTTGGAAATGTTTGATACACTTTTTATTACAACATTTTAAACATAATGATAGATCTACAAGCTTAAAAGTATAGACAGGATTTTTACATTTTTACACCTTTACATGTCAGAGTGGTAATAAGGGCTCTAGAATTCTGTAGCTAACATCAATTTAATACCACTACCTAAAATTAAATGTAGATCACTTTTATCTCAGATAGACTAACAATCCAGATTTTAATAAAGTTGGGTGTAAAAGCTATTTTAAGGCTTAAAGATATTTCCTTTCCTATAATTAACGATTGCAATATACAATTAACCTTTTGGCTAGGATAAGAAAGGTTTACTTAGACACACATAAACTATAAATATATACTATAGCATATTACTAATCAAAGTAATAACGTTCATACAGTGGTATGACAATGTTTTTTTTTTTGTTTTTGTTTTTTTGTGTTATTAGACTATTCTTTGTTGTAACTGACGTTTTGACAATGTTACAGTTACCAATGGACAATTTCATAAACTTAAATAGAAATGACGAAGCACCTGTACATTTACCTTGAACATTTTTGTATGTTTTTGTGCTAATAAAATGTCTATGTCTATGACATAAATATTATCTGACCAAAGCCAGATCCAGGAAGAACCAGTTAAGAACAAGTCTATATGTTTAATACCACTGTGCAAAAAAATGAAAACATAATTACCTGTTATGACTAGTTTGCCGTTGACGAAGATGAGCAAGACCACTCGAGGTTTGACCATCCGATAGATGAGAGCGGGAAATAGTTCCGGCTCATAACTGAAACACGACGCCAACAGTCATCAACTCTAACGTACCAAGCAAAAACTTATAGACTAAAGTAACTGGTGAACTCATTCATGTAACAATACAAGGCCAAAACTGGATTTAGTTGAACATCAATCACAATAAAATACATCTAATACACTTTTTCACGTGTTTCTTAAATGTTTAATTTTTAAAATAAAATGTGCATAATATAGTTCCCAGATTTTAGATCAAAATGTTTAACGTGTTCATGCTTAAAAGTTTTATAACCAAAAGTCAGACTACAAAGATTTTATTGTAAGGCCAACTTGCCTTACTATTAAGTTATGATTTTTTATTATCAGCTTGGTTATCGTAAACAGAAATCCACCGTTACAGCAGTCAACGCACTTATTGAAAACATTCATGATGCTTTTGAAAATAAAGAATCTGTCCTTTTAACACTGCTAGATCTACCAAAGCATTCGACTGTGTATCACACGTGGTTCTTTAGGAAAAACTACCAAGGTATGGTATTGGTGGGCCGGTACTCTGCACATCCCAATCTAACTTTGACAATCGTCACCAGCTTGTTTCTATGCATGGTGCTGCATCTGCGGCTGCTGCATGGGTAGCAGGGTTCCTCAGGGCTCAGCTTTGGGACTAGCCTTTTCCTTGTTTTAATAATGTGAATAGCAGTGATGTTCTGCTCTATGCTGACGACACGACAATTTTGAATAAGGGGATCTCTATGTCAGACATCAAAATTAAATAAGTGCTGAATCTAGCTTAGATGAAGCCAGAAACTGGTTCAAGAATAACGGACTTCGGCTGAATGAGGGGAAATCCCAGGAACTGCTCTGCGGCTTATTGACTCGTCCTGACATAGTGACAGATGAAAGCACTAGTGTAAAACTTTTAGGCCTTCACATTGTTACCTTGAATACCTCCCACGACGTCGCTGACCAGCACTGCTGGATAGACTGAGTCAATAATACATTTAACTATCTTATGGAAACTATTTACTATATACATAATTTACAAGATCGTGTCAAGCTTCAAGATTTCAAGATTCAAGATTTTTTTATTTGTCATTAGGCATACAAAATTGATGCATTGGACATAGTCAAATTGTAAAACGAAAATTAGTGCAATCTAAATTACAATCAGTAGACCCAGAGGTGTGACAGTGTGTGAATTATCAAAATATGAAATATAAGTTAGCTAAAACAATTTTAAACTCTGAGAATCTTTACATTTAAACATAACAAAATCTAAAACTAAAGAACAATATTAAACTATACAACATTTGAGATAACAATCAATAAATACAAAATCAAGAAAAATTAACATTGAAGACCACAACTACTCAACTACTACAAGCAAAATATTTTGAATCTTTTAATCTATTGAGCTTGGTATCTAGCTTGGTTCGACAGTTCAAAAAACTCAGAAACCGAGTAGAGTGGCCTATCCAGTAACCAGGCCTTGATAGTTCGCTCGAAAACTGCGGGCACCAGAACTTTGATGTCAGTTGGGAGAGCATCCTGAGGGCAATCACCCTGAATGAATTCTTTTTTTTCGACAGCCTACAGAAAGGTATGTCCAGTTGATGTGAGGCTGACATGGATATCCCTCACATAGACGAAGTCTGCAAAAAACTGTCTAGAGTAAATTATCTTCTAAGGAAACTGAAATTGGCCGTTTACACCACAGTACCTGTTACTAACCTATTTTGGACTGTTTCATTGTCACATTAGCTATGGGCTGATCTTGTGTTGTCATTCTCCTAGTGCTAAGAGGGTCTTGATTTTGCAGAAAACTGCAGTAAGCCTCTTTTTGAGCAACTAGGAATCCTCACCGTTCATTGTCAATTCATTCTAGACTGCATTCTCAGAGTGTAAAGTCTGACCCAAAACCTTCATAACATCCTTAGAGAACAATGTCATAGTTAAAAGGTTTAAATTACCTGTTACTGCCAAGTGATCTTGGATTAGGTGAAGACGACCTAAGGTTTCGAACAACAGGTGTTCGTTTTCAAGTCTTGCATCAAGTTAAAATCATTCCTCTTCCGTGCTGAGGTGTGAAGAGTTCGTCAAACGATAAAATTTACACATAAACACAAACACACACGAAAACATTAATTTAAAACACTGGCCAGTACGAAAAGGAAAACGACACGTGAAATCGAATGCCGGCGGCGGGTGGTGAGTCATGACTGGCAGTCATTTAAACCTTTTAGTTAAAATTAAGTGATCCAGAGGCTATACCACCATGAAAATGTCATAGTTACAATCTCAGATCCAAAAGGAACATCAATGTGCCCTCTGGTGTAGGCTAAGTAAAACCAAAGACAGCTACCCAGTGTTGGCCTATAAACTTTTCAACAAGCTGCCTGAGGATGTTAGTCAACTTGACCTAAAACCCCTCAAAACAAATCTGAGTGACTGGCTAAAGCGGAAATGTTTTTAATCAATTGAAGAATTTTTTGAAGTAAACATTGACATCTAGACTCAATACAAAAAACTGGTAGCCATCTAAGTGTACATAGTGTACATAGTGTAAATATTAGTTAAATCAAGTTGTAAATATTGGTTTAAAATAGTAATTAAAAAATTTGACAAGATCCATCCAGACATCTGGGCAACGATCGCCGACTGGTAATGGTATTGGTGATGGTATGTTGTAAAACTATGTGAATACACTTGTTTCAAGGGGAAATTTATCCATTACATTTAGACAAACAGAAATAGGCTATGTCAAGACAGCAGAACAATATGAATGTTTAAAAAAAACCAAAGTTTAGTTAGTGGTGAAGTCTTTTTTTGGATTTAATATTTTAATGTCTAAAGTAGAACTTTCTGAACTGGTTTTCTATTCTATACTCCAATACGAGAAAGGTATATATGTAGGCCTATGTATTTATGTATGCACACCGATCTCAAAAACGACTAAAACTATTTTCTTCCAACTTTGCAAATAACTTTGTTTTAGAATAAAAATAATATATACAACTCTATGCGCTAGGAAAATCCTATTTCATTGCAAATCTTTTATTGCAATTATAAAAGTTTATCATTCTGGTCTTATGGAGTTAAAAATGAAAACAAAGAAATAATTAAAATAGCTGACTCAACTGTCAAAGTGCAGACCACATGTTCCTGTATAAACATGTTTTATTGCATTGCAACCACTTACTAAAATATTAAATAGTAGGCTACTATGATACAAATAACTAATAATTTTTTAAATAATATTTTATACTGCTGATTATGAATGCTCAGATACATCAAAGTTATGCAAAAACATATAAAACAACTAATCAATGTGTAGAATGGCAATTAAATATAAAAACAAAAGAATTATGAACAGTTAAAAAAAATCAGCTGATAACAAAATGTTAGAATCCACGTGTTACATATTCAACATGTGATTCAACGAATATACACCAAAGCGCAGCACCTGTAGGCCTACATAAAAACAGTTTCGATTGCGCGTGAAATAAGCAAACGAGTTCGAGGTGAAGGCGAGTGAGTGGAGTGAACAAGCCTTTTTGCACTTGGCATTTTAGCGCAACATCTGTAACTGTCACCACTTTATAAAAAATGGTTTGAGTTTAGCGAGCAAGTGCTCGACCCCCTTGTATTTTATACTATAGTAACATTAACAATCAGGCAACTAATGTCGACATAAATACATATTAAAAATTACCTGCTAAATTGTCCGTGCATCTGGTTCAGATTTTCCAGTCTTATTGGAAATCGAAGATCACACATTGTGACCATGTTGTGGATTTTGAAATTGAGGAATCTCACCTGAATAGACACAGATAGTTAATTATATTTGAAGGTTTTTCAACCAAATGGGATTTTAAAAAGGTGACTTAAAAGTTCTTACCCTGTTTTTTTTTTTTTTATTTACTGGAAATTTTAATTAGATTTTTAGGCCTTATATCTATTTTATTTTTATTCAAGGAATTTCCGTGTAAGTAATATGCTAATCTCGAGACCATGATACTTTTTTGTTTTGAGGTCCCTCGAAGCCAAAAACACCATTCGTTCAAATTCATATACAGTCAACTACCGATTATCCGGGGGCGGGTAAACCAAGTTGTGGATTAACTGGGGTCAAAAAGGAGTCAATTTCAATTTTATTTATTTTCTCAGTTTAGACAACAAGACCATCATTTATCGATCTTATCATGTTGAAATTACTTTAGAAGAAATCTCTTTACTAATTATTATTTGATTTATCAATGGGAAAAAGCAACGAAACACGGAAAATAATCCATAAATTATTTGGTGACGAATTGTGATCTTAGTCAGGATGGGGATGGGGCGCAATGGCGGAGTAATGACCTTGACTGCTAAAAACAACTGGTCGCCCGCCAGGATGTGCTAAAATACAAACCAAGAAAGGTCCTATTTAGTTTCCAGTTCAGTCTGTAATTATCGCTCTGATTCATGTGCTGTTCAGTGCCCCTAGTAATTTTGTTTTATATTATGCTAAACAACACATTTCAAAATGCATTTGTTTTGCATTTAAAGAAATGTTTGTTAAAGTGACATTAACATTTTATTTGACAAAGTTGTAAATTTATCAGCCTAATTCAATAATTAGCATACATTTTAAACAATTGTTGTTCTTACATTTTTACCAATGATTAAAGTTTAGACAAAAAGATGAACCATCACTCGTTTGTGTATGTATGCTCTTGTTTTGAATAAATTATACCAAGCGACCCTCCCGCCCTCACCCATCCCGGTTGCCCCATGCCAAACAATAGAGTATTCCTTGTTCACTCAACTAGAATATCTGTTTATTCTTTCCAATAAGGTTTGGTCAATAAAAAATAATGAATATCGGAAACCAGACTCTTAATTAAAACTTGTTTATTTTGTGTTTTACTCAATTTATTGAACTCTTTATGTTCACTGTGATTTTGGGTTATCCGGTACTCTTCAACCAGTCATTACCCCGAATAATCAGGAGTTGACTGAATATGTATGTATATACAGTAATGGTTTAGTGGATTTCAGTATATATATCCTGTGTGTGTTTGTTTATTAACATTTTAACACTGTAAATCTTGAACAGAAAAATATTCGAAAAGAAACCCAGTTACGCTGGTATTAAATATTTTAATCACTTGCCGGATGACATAAAAAATACTCACGATTTTATTAAATTTAGAAAAATGTTAAAGTTGTTTTTGGTAGGGAGGCCACTTTATTCCTTGGATGAATTTTTTGAGGATACATAATATTTTATTATTAGGGTCATATAAAGGAAGCTCAAAATGTTAATAAATAGGTAATTTCATGATGAATGTTTTATGAATCAATGCCATTATTGTACTAGGTTATATAATTGTACCAAGTTTGACACCATTCCGTACTATGCATGTACTATAACGAATAAAGAAAGTTTGATTTGATTTGAATGAAACCTTCAATTTTGATGAAATTTGGTACAGAGGTGTAGGGAAACATTCAACAGGTTGTTCGAAAACCAGCATCCAGGAAACAGGAACTATCATCTATTTGCTTACAACACCCCCATGAATGGTAACAGTAACAGTTATAACAATTAAAAATTATAAAGTTTTAGCTCAGCATTAGGGTTCTAGGCTACTCACCTTGAACCCGAGTTTCTGAATGATGCGGGCGAACTTCCTGGTGGCGAGGTGAGCGAGCTCCTCGTGCTTGGTGCCCGTCACTACGATCTTGCCCGAGGCAAAGATGAGGGCGGTGGCGCGCGGGTCACGCAGTCGCATCACCACGCCACAAAACCGTTGCGGGTTGTACTCAGAGTTGCGTGTGCGGAAGTTGATCTTCTGCAGGTCCAGCCGGCAGTCCAGATTCACGGTGCAGACTAGGTTTCTGGATGTGAAATCAATGATATTAGAACTAAGCCTATTAATGAAGATACAGGTTCTAGACCACTGAAAGCTGGGCATTTGACAAAATGTTATATTGTTATAGGCCTAACTGAAACACAATTTGTACATTAACTGATTTTCAACACTATAATTTGTGTGTTATTTTCTTTTAGTGCCTAACTCAAATGAATGCGATCTAATATGATTGAGGACGGCGATTTGATCAAACAACATTGGATATGGCCTTGTTTTGTATGATGGGTGACTGTATAACCTATAAATAGTCGACATGTTTATTACTTTATTCTTATAATGCTTTACCTAATTCAGTGGACTCTCTTTTATCCGACATTCCTGAAATAAAAAATCAGAAATCAGTCAGAAATCAAAGCCATTTCTAGGAATCAAATCAAATTTCTGGGAAAAAATCAAATTTCTGGGACCAAAGCCGTTCCGTATAATAGATTTTGCCGGAAGATCTAAAGCTTATAGTTTTTAACGGAAATACTAAAGATAGTAAACATTTTACTAAACTCAAAGAAGCAAAACGTAAAGAAATTGATTATTATTTTTTGTGATAATAATAACTGTACTTTATATTCAAACACTACACTCACTAAATGTTACTGTACGTAAACAGTAAACGTATTAACTTTCCACAACAAAATAAAAGATGATTTGAAAACTAAACAAAGACCGAAATAGGCAGATGCCCGGATGACCGATACAATGGAATGTGTCACTGTAAATCCGAAGTCAGTTTGGCAAGTGGGGGAGGGGGCAGGGGCGAGTTCAATGACCTTGGGGATAGCGTGTTTTTGTTTTGTTGCTGCCCAGGGATAGGACGGTTCGCATGGCACGGCGCCGAGGGGGAAGGGTAAGAATGAGTCATCAGTCTTTGTGCTGGCACGCATTTGGTCTAATGCAAAACCTTTACTGAACATCTTTAGTACTGTAAAATATATTTCTTGATAAATTTACAATTATTTTGAGTCAAAGCTTAAAATTTATACCTCATTAAAAAGCCAGAATAATAAAATTTGAATTACCGGTATTCACGATGTTTTAGCATTGTTTAGATACAAAATGCTAGGGACCAAGAGAAAAATTCCCATTATTTGAATTATTTAGGTTCTAGTATAGTAAATAGCACCGCGTGAATGGGCAGAGAAACTGTGAATTACAAAAAAAAAATGGCGCATACAGCTCAGCGCAGTGGCAGCGCGTAGTGGTCAACATCGCCTTGCGCCCCACATAACCGCATAAAGCCGAACTCCAGAGGCTCAACTGGTGTCGGTTAGTAGAGCTTGCCAGAATACACAAAGTAAAGCATAAAGGAATACAATTTCTGTGAGAACGTTCTGGGCAAGTAACTTTTCTCCCCAGTACAGTAAATGCCCTAAAATCTGACCAGTTCGGAACCAAACCAACTGCTGGATTTCTAAATGGCCAGAATAACAAGCATTTTATCAAACAAGTTTAAAAGAAAAATAATAATGTATGTTCTTAAAACCAACTATTATGGTGTTTTCAACTACAAAGCTTTAGAGCAGCTTACTGACCTAATGAATGATTTGTTATAAACTTTAAAAGTCATAATTTACTCCCTCAGACATTGTAATAGAGCCAAAATGAAGATCAGACAACGTATAAGAGGTAACAATGTTTGATAATAATGATACCATATTTTAGTCTAATATCGGCTGTCAACAGTGGCTTTGTCGAAATGGGACCGCAATAAGTCTAGTGGCTGCAACTTCCATGTCACATCGACGAAAGGGAACAAAAAAAAATATATAAATAATAATAATAATTAATTAATATCACAATAATTGAAACCAGTATACTAACACAGTATTTCAGAAGAAGTAGGGTATGAAACCGAATCGTCCGGAGATTAGAGATTGAAATGTTTAGTAATTTAAAATTGAACCAATTGACTAATGTCAATTTCAGTTGTGGGAAACATTTGCAGCCGAATATTTTATTTACAGAAAACCGTGACCATTTTACCCGGGGGTCGAACCATCCTAGTCCACACTAGAGGGCTTCTATGTACAGTTTATATGCCAGACAGATCAACATGGTATATTAAAAACCAACTATAATAAACAAATAAAATAAATTACATACTAGCTTATTGGAAAACAATCCAAGTTATATGGGATGGATCAAAGTCATTAATGAACTTACTGTACTGTCAACGTGGGCCCTGTATCAACCAATGACGGAGGTAAAGACACAGGCATAAGTGACTGTGGGGCTGAAGACGTACTGGGCTTCTGTGGAACACAAGTCTGAAAACAAACAACACTAATCCGATTTGGATACCAGGTTTCATTTTCAATCAAAGCTGCAAAGAACAAAGGATACCATAACCAAACTTACAACTAAAATCATCAAGAATTTTCTCAAATGCAGGAGAATCCCACAAATGTTGAATTGTTGAATGACATACAAAATTTTTACTTAATACTGTGATCATGTGGCCTATTATATATATTTTAATGACTATTATTTTTCACCTATGGGCACCTCAAAACAAAAAAGTAACATATTCCCAGGCTTAGGTCTTACCATGAAACCTGCGGTAATAGCTTCGGTTTGTAAAATACCATACCATAAACTAATTATTTTATAGTGTTACAAAATGAGTTTTCCTGATCTAAAAACTAAATTCTCGACTTTATACCCACCTTTTCCCGACCGGTAGACACCCTGCCCCGGACTTAATTACTCTGGCAGGCTTTAAGAGTTATCCAGAATTCAGGTTTATCTCGGAAACAGTTTGTGGGACTCTACTGTACAACGCAGGGAAAATTTTAGGCATAATTTTTTAATGAATTGCAAATGAGATAAAATTTCCATCACAGGTAAGCAGTATCCTGAGCAAAGCATTTTGTCTTATTAAGAAAAATAAATTGTAAATAAAATTTGCGCATTAGTAACCACGGTTTGAACCCGTCAGTGCTCAACTTATATTTTACAATGAAATTTGATGAAGATTTAAGAATAGGCCTTCTTGACTACAGAATTTATCAAAACAAATAATTTTTGGCCGTCATGTCATCTTTGATAATTTTTTAAAGGATCAGTTTTATTTAAAATTTATTTGTAAGCGTAACATACAATACCAAATAGGCCTAATAAAACGTTACATTTTTTTAGTAAAAACTGAACTCAAGCCAAACGTAAAGGATACAATAAAACTGCTTCCGTAAATGGTAAATAATTATTTAATCAAACCCACTTAAATCATTTTTTAAATCACTCAGTTTTGCAAGATGAAAAATAGTCAAGTCCAACAATAGTCCAGGCTCTGAACAGGTTGAGCATGCGTAAAAGTCTAACGAAATTTGACTTTTGATTATTGTTGGGAACATGTAGTAGATGTAAAAAATCGATGTTGCCACATTTCCAGAGTGGGCACAACAAGGGGGACGCCCCCTAGAGGAAGTCGTAGAGGAAACTGTGTTGGCCTATATCATGTTATATATCATTTTAAAGGTCTTTGAATGTAGATTCGAATGCCACAAACCCGATCTCTAAAGGTCGATTATAACTCGAGTTATTGCGTTTTAAAATTTCGGCAAAATGCTTTTTATGTAAAGTTTGACTGCCTGCCATTTCTAACTCGATCGTTCATTTATGGTCAGCTTTGCGATATTGCTTTCTGTTAAACATGATCTTAAAGCTTAGGGCCTACGTTAAATATTTCACAAAAAATTTCGTGGGTTGTCCCAAATAGGACTGAAAATCATAATGTAATTATAATATTTCGGACAGCAATTGAAGATGGCAAATGAAGACTTAAAATAAAACATTTAACTTAATTTTCAGGATATTTATAAAGAGGAGATAGACATATTTTAAATAGATTTGAAAATAATGTCGCCAACTCGACCTCAAATGAACGTTGGAGCCAGAAATGGTAGGCAGTCAAATTTTGAATGAAAGGATTTTACCAAAATTTCAAAACGCAATAACTCGAGTTATAATCGACCTTTAGAGATCGGGTTTGTGGCATTCGAATCTACATTCAAAGACCTTTAAAATGATATATAACATGACATAGGCCAATTCAGTTTCCTCTACGACTTCCTCTAGGGGGCGTCCCCCTTGTTGTGCCCACTCTGGAAATGTGGCAACATCGATTTTTTACATCTACGACATGTTCCCAACAATAATCAAAAGTCAAATTTCGTTAGACTTTTATGCATGCTCAACCTGTTTAGAGCCTGGACTACAACTCCTGTTTCATTGTAAATTTGTGAATGGTATTTTTAAACAGTGCTACATTTTCTTTTCACTGCACAAATTCAGTACTCACTGAAGATGGTGGCTGCATCAGAGAGGTCTCAGCATCTTCTGCTGAGTCGGCGGTCTGTGAGCCGCCTGCTGCCACTAGTGACCCTCGCGCCGTCAAGACCATGTCATCCGCCATTGTATAAATCTCTGGACATCATATAAATTTAAAACTTAAAAACTACACATTTAATGTATTTTTTTGAAATTTTAGACTATAGGCCTATACAATATAAACCTACTCTACTTACTGTATGGAAAATTGACAATTTGAACAAATTTGCTCCTTTATCATCTATATATTAATAGGCAAGCATGTTTCGTTTCCTCCTTTTTTCTCAGCTCGTGTGCATCGTAGGAGAATTCCGCGCATACCGTTAGAAAGGTATAGTCCTCTAGATGAGCAGAATTTCATTGAAATTCAAATCGGACTCCAGGGCTACGCCCCACAGGCTTTCAAAGTTCCAATGTTAGTCTTATGGAGGAGGGATAGTTGATTGAATCATTAGACAGCTGTTGTGAAAACAACTGCTAGAAAAACGGGAAGAACAGATGTTTCAGTTATAAAATGTTTTTAAACTTCTTGGGTCCAGATCAACTGAAATTTTGATCGAATTTCGATCAGGAGTCGATCTCTAGTACCTCACTATTAGTCTACTTTAGATACCTCAAACCATTTTTGCTTTGTGCCTTGCTGTAGTTGATTTTCATTGAATGAACTAAAAAGAGTACCTAGTAACCAAAAATTGCAATATTAATTGCAACATTAGCCAATACTTTCCATTTTAATACCAGTTTTGTAATGGGTTTCATCCTGGGCTGGCTCATATGTGCCAGTTACTTTATGGCAGTCTGCAATGCTGCAAATCTATAATATAGATTATATTATTTCTACAGTAATATATTATATTGCTAGGCAAGCATGTTTTTTTCCTCCTTTTTTCCCAGCTCGTGTGCATCATAGGAGAAATCCGCGCATACCGTTAGAAAGGTATAGTCCTGTAGATGAGCAGAATCCAATCCTAATTCACAGTGGCCTATAGGGCTACGCCCTACAGGCTTTCAAAGTTCCAATGTTCATCTTAAGGAGGAAGGAGAATTGATTGAATCATTTGACAGCTGTTGTAAAACAACTGCTAGAAAAACAGGAAGAACAGATGTTTTCGTTATAAAATGTTTTAAACTTCTTGGTTTTAGATCAACGGAAATTTTTATTGAATTTTGATCAGGAGGCGATCTTTAGTAATTTATAGTTACTCCTTCATTATTTAAGTGAACATTTTAAAATTATAAATGGCCTATGAAATTGGGATGCCAACGTGCACAATGAAACAACCTAGCCTATTTAATTTCTTAAGACGTACAATATAGGTTGATTGTAATCTGTTGCGGGTTACATATATAAGTAAAAATATGTTTTATTAAAATTTCACTTCAAGTCAGAAAACTTGAAACACACAGTCTGAGAAAACTCAACTCAAACTAACGAGTTTTTTTCTAAACATCAAGTCTAGTAGTAAAACTCTGCTTGAAAAATACTAGATACTGAGTACTCGTACACCCTTATTTTAAACAATTCCACTTATCTTAGACAAACACTTGACTGATTTAAATTCAGCTCGGATATTGAAATGCAATGCTAAGCGGCCTGGCAAAAATTACCAAGAAACAGACTGTTGCAAACACAGTGATAAAAATAAATACACCTGTCGCAGCACGCCTGTCTGTGTACTCAGTAAAATTCCAAAGATTTTTTTATTTCATCATCAAAGAACTTTGTGGCTATTTAATTAATAATCTTAATAAATTAGTTTTTTAAACAGTAAGTAATAAAAGTGCATACTATAGTCGTGGTCAGGCTTATTGGCGGGTGGGTGACCAGCTATTGCAACCTATTACCTTAGTAAACTGTTTCCAGGAGATAACAGTAACTGTTTTTAACTACGTACTTTTACCATTATTTTCTTGCTCATATTTTTGCATAGTGATCGATTGATAGAATGATTGTATAAGTGCTGATTAATTATTATCTTACTGCAAACAAACGGTTAAGGAAAATATTAAAGTAGGCTATAGGAAACGTAAAATCGTGAGGAAACATTTTTTACAGTATATGTTAAATAAATTAAGGTAACGTATAAAACTTTTAAAAATATTCTAACCTACAACCTATAAAACCTAACCTAACTTTAAATAATGTTGTAGGCCTAATTTAAATTTTTCACTAAACTGACAACATTAGACCACAACAAAAACACGACATGGTGGTATATGTTTTTACTTATAGTTAATTAATCAGATTCACACAAAAACAAAGTTTTATGAATTTCCTAAACCTAACTCATTAATACTCTATGTTAATGTAGCATTGTTAAAAATTTAACTTGTCATTGAATGATAGAAATCAATATTAGGCTACAATAAGTGAACCTAATTGAAAACATAATGACTAACTTACATAACTTAACTTAATGTAGACTATATTACAGTGAAGGTATTATTTATGATAAAAATACCTAAATAATAAGAGTTAAAATGATTTTAAATATTAATTTGATATTACTCAGCACTGGTTGTGGATGGTAATTATCAGCCTCGCAGAAGGATATTTGTCAATCCTTCAGCGTTCTTCATCATGTCTTTGTTGTTTGAAACTTAAGTTAGTTATAAAATTGCATTCAGTCCCATTTTTGTAATTATAAAGAAATGTTGAGGATTGCTTCCAGCGAGAGTCCACTTCCATTCAGTTCCATCTGTCAAAATTTTAGCTGGCTTAACTTATATGTCTCAATATTTTTTTAAATCACTTTAAAAGAATTCCGGGAATTGAGCGTCCCGATACAATTTTTTTGGGACATCGCATGACATTATAAGAAACCGGGACGATCATGGTTTTCTGGGACTTTTGGTCACCCTACACTGAGATCCTGTAGATGAGCAGAATCCCATTATAGATAAGTTAATGGGATTCTGCTCATCTACAGGACATTACTATAGTAACGGTACACGCGAATTTCTCCTACGATGCACACAAGCAACGAAAAAAGTAGGAAAATAAACATGCTTGCCTACTAATATATAGGTATTAGGATATAATGTTCTTAATTTTTTATTTAGGCATGAATGATTGAGAATAAAAAGGTAGGCTAAACAAAAATACCTTTGGATAACTTCTTCTTCGTCCTTTGACCAGCAGGCTGGATAGACAGCGGGATGAATAGGAAAAATTAGGGGAAAATAGTGACTGTCTTTGTTATTTAGATAACTTTGTTATTTTAATAACTTAGATTGGATCAATAGTTGATAAGGCCTAGGATAGATAGGCCCCTATAACAGAACTATCAATATTTTTATTTGATAGTAGTCCCCTAGTCAGCGCTAGGCCTATATGAAAGTGGACATGAAAGTAAAACAGATAGGCTATGATGTATTCTTTGGACAAGCAAAATGATGTATGGTCTAGGGTAGACTATCAGGCCTACCATGTTATGTTCGAAAAATAATTATTAATTTAATTTACAAAATTTGATGGCGGGCTAAATGTTTTAACCACAGAAGTGGTCCTGACCTAAGCTATTGTTTTTTAAATCATACTTATAGCTTACATAGATTATAAGTCTTATAAAATACTTAGGCCTACTATAGTATAACTACTCATAGGTTAATACTCACATAACCTCAACTACATGGACGACATATTGAGTAAAAAAATGGACTTTTTTTGTTCCTTTTCGCAAAAGCAGGCTTAGGTTTTTAGGTACCCATGCAGCCTCGATGTACCCTGGTTGCTTCCATAACTTTCTTTCTGAAAAGTGTTAATAATTTTATTAGTAACATTTTAGCTTTTAACATGCATTGATTTGGTTAGATTCAATATTTGGGTGGAAACAAACAATGGATTTTAGCGAATTTACCATAGGGAATAAGCTATTACCGTAGGTCTCATGTATCAAAGCCAACAATCTGATACAGCCTCATGTTCATCATTATTTCACTAGAAACCACAATGTTAATCATGCAACCCAACATATATTTTTTTTTTTTTTAACAACATTTATTTCTGGTTCAACATACAGAGTGTTATACACAGAACATCTAAAAACATAATTTTAACAGTAAATTAACATTGTGGGTTCGCTCTGAATTAGAGACACCCTGTAACTAAAATAAGTCCATAGAGGGGGGAAACACTTCTTTCAAAGTTATAAAATTGATAATAGAAAATTAGTAATAGATTATTAAAATATGAATAATATGGAAGGTAAGAAAACTATAACAAATCTTGAAAAAGTCTTGGGCGTAGCCTTCTATTTGGGAGGGGTAATCCAATTTCAAAATGTTGTGCACCTGGGACGTCATTTAGGCGATGCGAGAATTTTAATGTAGACTTACTGATGAAATTAGCTATTGGTTCTATTCCAAGTTCTCGATGAATTTGTGAATTTCGAACAAACCATGGTGAATTAACTGCAATTCGCAGAACTTTGTTTTGAAACATTTGTATTTTAGAAAGTTTTGTGGATGAAATTGAAAGGCCCCATACTTGACAGGCATACAGAACTAGTGGCCGGAGAATAGTTTTATAAATTAATATTGCACATTGTGTCTGAAGTGTAGATCTTCTGTTGATGAGTGGAAAAAGGATAGAGAGCCGAGAATACGCTTGATTAAGTTTAGAATTTACATGAAGGTTGAAGTTTAATTTTTTGTCCAATAACACTCCTAAATATTTTACTGCTTGGTCAGGTGGATTCCAGTTTATGGGAGAATTATTTATGATGATTTCAGGTGGCAGCAATGGTCGTCTTAGGGTGAAGATCTTCGCTTCTGACTTTGTAGGGTTCAAACAAAAGTTCCATTTATTGAACCATTGTGTCACGTCATCGACGGAATGTTGAAGCTGCTGGTATGCTTGGAGAATGTCACTGTTCTGAGTGATGATGGTTGTATCATCAGCGTAAAGGGCCAAGGTCGCATTCTGTGGAATTGGGATGTCATTCATAAATATGTTGAATAATAAAGGCCTCAATATTGAGCCTTGGGGCACTCCTGCTGAAATTGGGCGATATGAAGATGACGATGAATTAATTTTGACACAGAACTGACGATTAAGTAAAAATGATTTAATTATTCGTTTTAAATAAAGTGGAAATCCCAGACAATCAATTTTATAAAGAAGGCCTTCATGCCATACCTTGTCGAATGCCTGGGAAACGTCAAGAAATATAGCAGTTGAGTGTTCCTTTCTTTCAAAACCTTTTACAATTGTTTCGACAATGCGTTGAATTTGATGAGTAGTTGAATGTTTAGGCCGAAATCCAAACTGATGGGGAGGAATTGAGTTTGCGTCTTCTAGAAATGCATTTAGTCTTCTTTGGATAACTTTTTCTAATAATTTTGATAGGCAGGACAACAGGCTTATTGGTCGATAACTGGAGACGGAAAATTTTGGTTTCTTGGGTTTGTGAAATACTATAATTTCTGCCTTTTTCCAAGAATCAGGAAAATAGCCTTGATGAATGCAGGAATTAAAAATAGAAGTTAAAACTGATATTGCTTTCTTGGTTAGATTTTTTAGAACAACATTTGGGATTAGGTCAGGTCCAGGGGATTTTCGCAAAGGAAGCCTCTTGATTATGTCCTTGACTTCAGCTGGAGAAACATAATGTATCGGAAGTTCAGCAGTCAATGTTGTGGTTTTCATAGCTTCACTTACAAGAGCAGTGGTGTCGTCATCGGTAACATTGTTTGGAGAGAATGCTTCTTGGAAGAAGTCAGCAAGAGCGTTACACTTCTCGAGGTCACTTTCGTAGGTAATGTTGTTGTGTCTCAGGGGAGGAATTACCGTAGGGGTGCGCAAAATGCGTTTAGTTGCTTGCCATAGACTCGAGTCATTCGGGCTTAGGTCACTCACATAAGTTTTGTAAGAAGTTATTTTGAATTTGTCGATTTCGAACTTTACTTGACGTATTAGTTGGTTAAGTCTCCTACGCATTTGTGGTTCCCTATATCTGATCCACTGACGTCGAGCTTGATGTTTAGCTTTGATTAGGTTTACAATCCGAACAGGTGGAGTGAGGAAATTGTTTGTTTTTGGAGTGAATTGTTTAAATGTTGCAAGTTTAGTAGCTCTGTGAATACTGGTAGTTAAATTTTGAATAGCAGTATCAATGCCAATAACTGAATCCAAGTTTTTGGGCGGCTGAATTAATTCGTCCAGTTTGATGCCAAAAGTTTCCCAGTCAACCTTTCCCGTTATCAATCTTGGGGGTGGTGGGTTGAAGCCAGGTTGCAACATGAAACTGATTATAACAGGCAGATGGTCAGAGTCCAGTTCAGGTACAATGTTGTGTTGGATTGGAGCTGCAAAGTTTTGATAGAGGATCATATCTAAGATGTCTGGTTCACAGTTGAATTGGAACGGGTAAAATGTGGGTTCCTCCGGAGCCGACACATTTACACCAACGTCTGTAATAAAGTTTAGTAGGCGCGTACCATTAGGATTATTAACTCTACAACCCCAGTTTTGGTGTTTGCAGTTGATATCGCCGATGATCAATGTGGGAGTCTGAGCTGTAAGTAGGTTCGTTAAGTCATGCAAGTGAAGTCTCCGGTTAGGTGACTTATAAGCAGAAACAATATTTACAAAACTCCCGTCATTCAGGGATACTTTAACAGCAGTAGCTTCAATTGACACTAATCGAGGTAAGTATAGACTATTATGTTTTATTGATCGTTTAATAAAAATAGCAACGCCTCCAGATGCAAAAGGAGCGGCCCGGTCCTCTCTATAAATATAATATCCACTTACTTTAAATGGTTGATTATTTACAAAGTGGGTTTCCGTTACACAAGCAATGTCAATATTATGACGAACTAAAAATGCAGAAAATATAGATTTTTGTTTGTATAACCCATTTGCATTCCAGTTCAGGATTTTTAAACTTTGAAATTCAACCACATTAGGCAGTGTCATTTTTTAAGAAGGAACTTAAAACATTAGTAAAAAATGTTTTAATCATTGGAATTATTGATTTAACTAAGTCCATTATTAGAGTTTCAAAAGAGGATGAGCTGGGCTGTTCAACAGCGACGGGTCGGTCTGATCCGTTTTCTCGTGCTACATGTGTTGAGGAAACAGTTCGGGTTCTTGGGGGAAGTTTGTGAGGTGAATGTTTCCCGTTGACAACAGCAGCGTAGGAAACCTCGGATGATTGGGGTTGGGTAGCTTCAGGCAGTCTTGTTTGTGCATCAGTTGGAGAGATACCTCCTGTTGGGGGTAAAAACGGCTCAGAATCGACCTGCCTAGACTTAGATTGTTTTAGGTTTTTAGTTTTAGACAAAAGTCCCTGGTAATGTGAACATCCCCTGAAATTGGCAGTGTGGTTTTCTCCACAGTTAACACAAGTAGGTGTAACATCTTTAGGCAAAGGACACGCAGAAAAATGGTGGTTACCTGTGCAGCGAACACATCTGGGGTCTAGACGACAAAAGTTTTTGGTGTGGCCATACCGTTGGCAACGTGTGCATTGAGGAATGTCCTTGTTTTTCCGTTTAGGTTCAACAGATACAATGGAGTGACATAATTTAGTGATTTTGAAAATTTCATGACCAGCATCATTGTTCTCGAGCTCAACAACACACAAAGGAATGACAAGTTTTTGTTTGTTAAGTAACCTGGTTACTCTGCAAACTGGTAGGTCGAAGCTTAAAAGTTCACTTTTGATTTCATCTTCAGTCAAAGAACACGGTACATTTCTAATAACAACTTCCAGTTTCTTGTCCAAAGTGGTTTGAAAAGTGTGAAATTTAACACCGGATTGTTCATAAAAGGATGTTAGCTTTCTAAAATCGGATATGTCTGTAAGGTTGATTTTAAGAGATTTGCCTTTAACTGATGTAGTAAATTCATTGGTCACATTAATCTTTATATCTTTAATAATTTCTTGGTGATTATTTACTTCGTGAAGGAAAATGGGTGGGATTTTATTTTGTTTTTGTTTAGGTTGAGCAGGGGATTCTGGGGAAGATTCGGTATTACTCGTAGATGCATAGTTGTGATCAGAAAGTGCATTAAATGGGTTTTGTTTACAAAGTTGAGACGGATCTAATATATACCTTTGATGAGTTTCGGACATGGAATTAGCTTTCGCTATTTTCCGAGGAGAGACGAAGTTTTCCTCTTCTTTTTCTTTTTCATTTCGTCATGGGATTCATTGAATAAATCAGTATTTGTCTTATTCATATTTGTCGAGTCAGACCGTTGAATGAGAAAAACATTGGTGGAACACGTGTTGTTTGGTTTAATTGAAGGTTTGAGGTTAAGTTTATGTTTGAACACAGATTTTTTAATTTTGTGATTAATTGCTTCTAAGAAACGTGTAGATATATAAATTGAACGCTCTAAAAAATATAGAAAAGCAACGAAACTATAGATAACTCACTTTTAAACAAATAAAACGTAATAAAAACGCGCACACAGAAAAACTTAACTGCAAAGAACAGTTACGATCAGCTGTCGTTAAAATCAGCAATATGCAACCCAACATAGTTTAAGACTGTTTGAGACCAAACCTAGTTATACCGGTACCAAGTTTTTTTCGAAGCTTCCAAGACATATTCAAGAAATTGAGGATTTTAATACATTTAAGAGAGAACTGAAGGAACATCTGCTCAACATGTGCTACTATGAGCTACCTGATTTTTCCTAAAAACCTTTTCCGTACCCTACTTAGCACTACCTAAACCCAAACCCAAACACCTGGTTGGACAAGGCCAAATTCGGCTGCCTACATTATGACGGGTCCCATGCCTCATCGGGTCTCTACGGGACAGACTGCGGAGGTAACAGGTAACAGGTAAGACCTAAGCCCGGGACCATGTTACTTTTTCGTTTTGAGGTGCCCAGAGACCAAAAATAATAGTCATTAAAATTTATATATATATATATATATATATATATATATATACACATTTTTAAATTTTTATTTTAACCATTGGATTTAGCTCAAAAAACACACAATTTAGTATTTTGAAGTTTTGCTCTATCTCCATTGGTTACCGAGATATTAAAAAGTCTAAAGACAGTACATTGTATTTTGGGGCTCCAATGTTAATCTTATGGAGAATAAGAATGTGTTAATATTTTACTTATTAACCAATATTTTTGGATGAAACTTGGTAATCAGCTTCATTTGGTTGAGATTCATCAATTTATGGTAAAAAATCTTGGTTTTTGTGCTTATCATGGCAGCAAACCTGCATACTCTTTTCCCATGTTAATCATATGGAGAATAGGCAAACTTCTTTATTTATGGACAGATATTGATGAAACTTAGTATATAGTGATGGCAAAATTTCTTGAAAAATCGATTTTTCGATATATCGACGTATCGAAAGAGTAAAATCGATTTCGATAAAAAATCGTGGACAAAAAATCGATGTTTTAAGAAAATTGATTTTTTATCGACGCTTTTATAAGTTAACCAGGGAGTAAAAATATAACCAACAAACATTTAATTAATACTATCAATATTACAGTATTTGTAGTCAATGGTCACACATTTGATTATATCATTGATTTCGTAAGTAAAATCAATGATAAACTCTACACATATAGAGAATACACTACATTGTTTGGTTTGAAATAAAATAGAGTTATGAAAATAAACTATTATTTGTTTATTGAAAAGATATATTAAATAGTAGACTAAAAAAATGATTTATTTCCAATGCTGTAAGAGCTAAATTGCGTATAATATCGCAAGACTGGAATAAACACAGTTTTTGTTTTGAACTATAGAATCAACATGTATAGGAAAGCTAGAAAAACACAAATTTATATAAGGTCAATGGAGTTGGGAATTTATAAATTTTTTAACGTCATTCAAGGACTATTAAAATATTTTATTTTACAGTAAAAAATTATTTTACTATCGTTGGTTGCCGATCTTGAACAGAACCGTAACAGTCTAACATTCGGTAAACAAGTCTCTATTTTTCAATAAAATTTTAATAATAGCAAATTTTAACATAATAAAAGGATGAACCCTATTTTTAACTGTTTTGTATAAAAAGATATGATAGAGTATTCATATACTTTACATGATATTTTGGCCGGTGCGAAATGAGTGTAGCGATAGTCATAGCAACAATCACGGCCATCTCCATTCTCTACTAGAAATGGCCTTGCACCAATACGATATACAGCCAATACTAAGTTATTTGACTTTGATATTTGGCTCTAATGCAACAAATCTTAATTAATATTTTATGTTAAAAAAATATAGTGTAGATTTAAGATTTAAGTCAAATCATGTGCTGACTAGTCACCTGTTTGAGCAGAATTTTCTCTGTATAATCAAATGAAATGTGAATCCAACATTTAATAAATGAAGTGAATGGCTCGCCCACACTGGGGCGGGGCGGTGGAGGGACACTTAACAACTTCTTGGTTCATTTTCAGCAGGGCTACAGGATTGATGTGTTGAATTCTATGTGTATTTGTGCTGTATTGTGTACTTGTGTTATGGGTGGTACTTAACTATGGGTCTAACGCCTCAAGATAAAGTAGCTCTCCTCCTCTAACAATAGCTGAGGATGAAGATGATGGTGCGAGAGGGAAGTCCGTTTGGGTTCACGAAATAAATCAATCAAGAAACGTACTTGGAGAATACCATACTCTTATGCCGGAACTCAGAAAAGATGAGAGGCGTTTTTGCATTTATTTCAGTATGACAATATCATGTTTGAAGAACTCTTAGAGAACAACTCTCTACACTCATCTTCAGCCATCTTTTCTGATGTCTCAAACCGAAAGAGCCCGGTGTCCTGCAGCGGTACGAGCGAGACAACCCAACATGTTTCAAACTGGCGGGACGATCGGGCATCGCCGCGATATCTGGTGTGGGCGCTCACATACAATACCATAACATAGGTTTTAAAATTTCGCGCGGGATATCAAAAAATCAATTTTCAATCAAAATCAAAAAATCAATAAAAAAAAAATTCGCTGCTGTTACGCTCCGGTGTGGGCGGGCCATTAATGTTATTTTCTGAAAAGTAGTCATTAAAGTTAAAACTCCTGAACATACTAAAACTTGTGCTGTAGGAGAAGTCTCCAACTTTATTTCAAATTATATGCATTTAATTATTTTAGCACTGCAGATAATACCATTTTAAAAATACAAATATATGAAAACATTGGAAAAATTAACAATTTACTCTAGGCAAAATACATTTATTTATACATTGTACTAAACATAAAGTAACAAAATAATTGAAGCACAGGAAGTTTCTTCTAAAGTAAAAAATGGATGACTTAAATTTATTGCAAATAGGTCAAATTAAACATTTTAAAGTTTATTATTTCTTGCTAAATCTTCTTCCAGATTAAGACTAATTAAAAGTAATACATTTTACTGTGCCATGTAAACAAGTATTTTCATGGTAGAGGCTCTGATATGTCTTGCACTATACCTTTTTCTGCAAAAGACAAAAATTGTTTGGTTACTATTAACTTGGAAGCCTATGAAGTTCCATGATCATCTTTCCTTTTTAAATTTATAGACTGTCTACATACCTAGAGAGATCAAACAAATATTATTGGTTTAGTAAGTTTATGTTATGAGAAAAATAAAAGGAATATAAACTGGTGAAAAACAGGGTATAATTAGAAAATATATTTTGACCTAATAATTAATATTTTAAATTACATATATATTTAGAGCGAAGGACAAAAAGGGATTGACCAGTCTACATATTCAAGAAAAAAATCCCACAGCTAAAAAATATATTGTTTTCAATCAAGTCCTTATTTGACAAACCAAAATATTTATAAAATCTGTAAATTATTCTAAATCCTCAGTAAAATAATGTGTACTGTATTTGACAGGCACAACACTCAGAGATATGGTGACCAACCGAGCCATGTTCAAATTTTTGACGATAATTCTATCACAATTATCTGTACCTATTTTATTTGACACCGAGGAAGTAAGGATAACTGTATTTTAAACCTACATCCCTATTGTTGTATACAATAAATATTTTCTGGACCGCTTCCCCCAACTCAGTTCAAACTAATTCATACAAATTTGGCAGTCTTACTTAATCTTAAGTTTTAGTTTAAACTAGCTCGGGGAAAGCAGCCCCCATAGTAATTATTTTTTTGCTTGTAAAAGTAAAAACCATGTCAATCATGAAACATAGACAAAAACAGTCTACAAGTAAGAAAACAAAGTAATTTAGTGTATCAGGAAAGACTTTATTTTGTGTTCAATGTATATAAGAAACTGCCTTTGCATAAGAAACTTGCATTTGATTGCATTTATAAATTTCAGATATTCTTTATACCTTGAAGGTTTTTGGTTGCAAGAGAATACATTAGTTAATTTTCTTATAAGTCTATTTTCTAACAAGTCTAAAAGGTAACTTTATGTAGAGTTATTGTCAATATCATATGATCTTTATTATTGTTATGATGTTTACATTTTAGTTCAATGTTATTAATGGTTGATTAAAAATGAGTTTCATATTTCTTTATAGTTTATTTTGTTAATTTAAGAACTTAACAGTGGCGACGATGGAAAAAGAATAAAATAAACTGAACAAAATAATGGATTCAACAGAAATTACACTTAGTTTGAACAACTACAAAAGAATTAGAACTTCAATAAAGACACAATTCACCAAGCTAACAAATAAGTTGAATAATCATGAAATAGATCCCAGGCAAGTCGACGAACGTCTGGAGCATCTGAACACAACATGGACTAGATTTATTGAAGCTCAAGAGAATATCGAACTACTAGTAGATGACACTGAACTGGATGATGAAATGAATTACAAGATGGACATGGAAGAGGTATTTATTAACTTGAAGATTATGTTGAGGCAATTGAAACCCATTATACCTACAAATCCTACACAAGAAATTAATGATAATACAAAGGGTATTTCGACTGACAATAAAGCATCAACAACGTCCCATATTTCATTTGCACCATTCAGCGAAGAGGAATCTTTTGAAAATTTTACAAAAAGACTTGAAGTGTTCATGTTTTTAAAACACATATCAGACGAAACAACAAAGACATACATTCTTCTTAATTCCCTGCCCCCTACATTACATCAAAAGCTTTATAACATTTGTGCACCTGATACGCCACTTCAGAAAAGGTATGATGATCTAATTGCGTTATTAAAGCAATATCTGGACCCTCAACCAAGCGTTTGGGCACGGCAGCATAGTTTTATAATACGAGAACAAATGGTGGGTGAATCTGTTACTGATTTTTCAATTGAACTAAAGAAACTAGCGACCCCTTGTGAATTCAAATGCTCTTGTGGAAGATCTACAGCTGACACGATGTTACGGTTACAGTTTATCAGGGGACTTCGGGATTCTGACATAAGAACAAAACTACTACAAGAAGAATCAGACAAGACATTCCAGGAAGTAATAAATACTGCTAAGACAATGGAACTTTCTAAAACTGAAAATACAATGATGTCCTCTTCACAACAAAAAGCCCAAATGAATCAGGTTTATTCTAAGTCACCAAATAAACGATTGGGCATTAACAATGGAGTGAAAAATAAATCCACGGGTCCCAACAAGGGTTCAATTACATTCCAGTACCTTAAAGGGAAGTGTTACAGATGTGGTGACGAAAAACATAAAGCGGATACATGTAAATTTATTGAACACCACTGTAGAAAATGTGGAAAGACTGGTCACATTGCTCGAGTATGTCTCAGCGAGAATAGTTCAACAAAATCCAAGAGTTACGGAAGCACCTGCCAAGCTGATGTTTTAGTTGAAGAAGATGAGTGCTATGAAATGAACATGATAACTTCAAGAAACACAGACAAATTTAATTTGAGAGTGAACATTGAGGGAAGTGAAATAACAATGGAGTTAGACACTGGAGCGGCATTGAGCACTATTTCATACAATGATTACATAAATCTAGGGCTGAATAAACTAATTCACAAAACACAAGTGGAACTTCGTACTTACACTGGGGAGGTTTTTGAACCTGTTGGGTATGTGTTTGTGAAATGCACGTACAAGAATCATGATTTCATTGGCAAGCTATACGTAATCAATCAAAATGTTGATCCCATCTTTGGGCGTGAGTGGATAAGGGAAATTAAACTAGATTGGGCTGACCTGAAAAGTATTACAAATTCACACATACACGCAGATGTCGATAAACTGATTGAGAATTACAATGATGTATTTGATCAAAGTATTGGTGTTATTCCTGATGTTGAAGGACATATACAACTACTTGAAGATGCAAAGCCTGTTTACATGAAACCTCGCCTAGTGCCGTATGCCTTAAGATCTAAAGTAGAAGAAGAACTGGACAGATTGGAAAGTATAGGAATCATAACTAAAGTTGACCAAAGTGACTGGGGAACTCCAATCGTTCCAGTAGTGAAACCCAGTGGCAAGGTCAGAATCTGTGCCGACTTCAAGGTGACGCTAAATAAACAAATTAAGGATATAAAATACCCAATCCCTCGTATTGAGGACATTTTCGCAAAAATGAACGGAGGAAAATACTTCTGTACTCTTGATATCAGTAACGCATATTTACATATGGCTATGGATCAAGAAAGTTCACTACTACAAACAATCAGTACTCATAAGGGACAATATAAGGTGAATCGTCTAATGTTCGGAATCAAAACTGCTCCTGCCTTATGGCAAAGATTTATGGACAAAATACTTTTTGGAATTGATGGTGTTCAGTGTTTTTTCGACGACATCATCATCCAAGGCTCGACTGAATCTGAAACCTTACAGAGACTAGAACGTGTTTTGATCGTTATCAGAAAAAACAATCTTAAGTTGAATAAAGACAAATGCAAGTTTTTCCAAACATCAATCAACTACCTTGGCCACACAATAGATCAAAATGGTCTACACAAGAACAAGGACAAAGTGGAAGCAATTCTAAAATCAAAGAGACCGTCAAATGTATCAGAGGTACGAACATTTCTAGGCTTGGCCAACTATTACCAGAAATTCATACCTAACTTAACTGCAATCTTGAATCCACTCTACAACCTGTTAAAAGCTCACACTAAATTCGTATGGACCAAAGAATGTGATAAATGCTTTGAGAAGGTTAAAGCTGAAATAGCTAGTAACCGAGTACTTGCCCATTTCGATCCTGATCAAACCTTAGTGCTAGCTACTGACGCTTCCCCTATCGGATTAGGAGTCGTCCTCTCCCACCGCTACAAAGACGGCTCTGAACGACCCATTTCGTTCGCTTCTCGATCCCTCACTGTAAGTGAAAAAAAGTACAGCCAGATCGACAAGGAAGCACTAGCCATATACTGGGGTTTGAAAAAGTTCTATCAATATTGTTATGGCAGAAAGTTTATCCTCATAACAGATCATAAGCCCCTCGTTTCAATTTTCGACCCACACAGGACCTTGCCTACTATGACTGCTACACGTATTTTTAACTACGCACACTTTCTCTCTGGTTTCGATTATACTATTGAGTACAAGAACACGA
The DNA here is from genome assembly GCA_030545055.2 of Neoaliturus tenellus. Lineage (NCBI taxonomy): Eukaryota > Metazoa > Arthropoda > Insecta > Hemiptera > Cicadellidae > Neoaliturus > Neoaliturus tenellus. The sequence goes on from CM061537.1 coordinate 123,158,062, forward strand.
AATCACATGCTAATGCCGACTACATGTCACGTTTTCCGATTGAACATCCACCAACAAACCTAATAGATCAACATGAAGCCTTTTTCATGAACCAAATTGAAACAATGCCCGTAACACATGAGAACATTGCAAAGGAGACTGAGAACGATAAATACTTACAACCCATTTTAAGGGCTCTTCAAGAAGGCTCTGATTTAGAACGCATTGGTCTGAATAATAATGAGTACTCACTACATGATGGCTGCATTTTTCGTGGTTCAAGGGTTGTAATTCCTGAATCATTACAAGGTAAGGTTCTAAACAAACTTCATTTAGGACACTTAGGTGTAGTAAAAATGAAGAATCTTGCAAGAAGTTTTTGTTACTGGAAACACATTGACCGTAACATAGAAGATCTAGTTAAATCTTGCCGTTCATGTTGTATGAAGCAAAATCTACCCGATAAAGTAGATGTCCATCCTTGGTTGGCCCCATCAGGCCCTTGGCAACGTATACACATAGACTTTGCAGGACCATTTCAGGGTCAGTATTTTTTGGTTGTCGTTGACGCCTATTCAAAGTGGGTTGAAGTTATACCAACCAAAACCACAACGTCAAATTGGTGTATTCAGCAACTTAGAAAACTCTTCTCTACTTTTGGTTATCCTTTTACATTAGTTTCGGACAATGGATCAAATTTCACATCATCTATTTTCAACCAATTTTTACAAGCTTGTGGTATTACTCACAAATTATCAGCTCCCTACCACCCTGCAACTAACGGACAAGCAGAGAGGTTTGTCCAAACTATCAAGAAACAACTAACTGCGATGGAAAATGATGGAGGAGATTTGGCTTTCAAAATCAATCATCTTTTAATGTCACTGAGGAACGCCACAAACGCCACAGGGTCCTCGGCTTATGAGCTCATGTTCGGTAGACGAATACGAACCAGATTGGATCTAATGAAGAAATTTCAAGATCAGAGGCAACGACCAGAAATTCGCAAAAAAATCAAAAGGGTACTGCATGCAGGAGACCGAGTTCAGGTGCGCAATTTTGGAAAAGATGGAAGATGGAAATTTGGAAATATAAGTTGTAAAGATGGCATATTGCACTACCAAATTCACATGGACAATGGTCAGGTTTGGAGAAGACATATTAACCATATTCGGCCATGTAAATTCGAGGGGGAGGAGTGATGTAGAGTTATTGTCAATATCATATGATCTTTATTATTGTTATGATGTTTACATTTTAGTTCAATGTTATTAATGGTTGATTAAAAATGAGTTTCATATTTCTTTATAGTTTATTTTGTTAATTTAAGAACTTAACACTTTAAATGTAAAATTCCATTAAATGATATTTGAGGAATGTGTTAAAGTCTAGACGACTCAATCTAGATTTTGGAGTTTGTTTATACGGTTAAAGTAAGAATAATAAAGCAGTTTCACACACTATGACTTCAAAACATGTTTCAAGATTTTTTATTCATTGTTATAGCTGTTACAGTTTCAAATCATTCGGAGCATTTTAATTTTTGCCACCCAACCTGTAATCCAGAGTTTTACTATGTTTATTGAAACATTCTGAACATTCGGTTAAAGTAAGAATAATAATGCATATTTTTACACACTATGACTTCACAACATGTTTCAAGATTTTATTCATTGTTATAACTGTTACTGTACAGTTTCAAATCATTCTGAGCATTTGTATTTTTGCCATCCAACCTGTAATCTAGATTGTTACTATGTTCATTGGAACATTCTAAACTATATTAATTATAAAAACTGATGATACAAAATTATACTTTTTATTTCCCCATATACACTTATTTGACAAAGACATTTTATTATAATTTATACTTATACGAGTATATTCAATTTTATTATTTATCACATCTACTTAATGTCATTCACCATGTTATAAACTTTAACACACTCCCTTTACCTTTTTAAGTAGTTTAAATCCTAATAAAAATTAGGAGGAATCATAACTTGTCTAAGCATATAATGAAAAGTTTAAAACTTGAGGCACTTTTTGTTATTCTGATGCCAATTTGATTATCGTCCCCGTATCATTATATTATTACATTATAGGCTGTACCCAAAACAAGTTTTGATATTAAATTAACCAGTTTGAATGATAAACTTCAGTTTTAAAAGACATATCAAACAGTTAAAATATCAATTTAATGACTGTCAGATAATAATCCAACAAAAGTAGTGTAAGAAATAAAAAAACAATACAAAGCTTATCACTCTATTTGTCATACAATAAATCACATTTTAGATTTCATACCACATTGAATGACACCAAAGATGTTCATGATCCAATAATAAATATGAAAGACTGAGAATATCGTGAGAAGCAAGGTAAAGAAACAAACGCAGAAACATAAATCTGGTAAGAACAACATTTTTATGGTTAACAAGGCCAGCAAGGCCACTCAAGCCTTATTTGTATAATATCATAACATCACTAGAAAGCCTTAAAATAATAAAAAAAAAACTATATACATTTACTCGACTATGTACAATCAATCAGATCATTATCATAAATGTTTTTCCTAAAAAAAGTAACCTGTGATTAATAACATCATTGTCACTAATCCAAACCCTCAATCTGGACTAATTGTCCAAAACAAAATAAATATTTTAAGTAAAAAAATATTCACTGTGCGTTTTAATGACCTTTTTTGTGCTTTCTTCACAACTTTTTTATAGTATCTACTTCCTACATAATTAGGAGTCATACTTTATTTTTATTGGCTTACGGTTACTAAGTGAATAAAGCATTCGGTTAATTCTTTATTATACGGATGCCATGAGTTTTTCAAAGGTTATTTTTTACTGAGATCTTAAAAAAATCCACATAAATTGAATGAAGGGCATTTTAATAACCACTGTGTAAATATTACAGGTTTTTATGTTTAACAGTATTTAAATTATTGTTCCCTAAAGGGTCTGCGAGGATGTTGGTAAAGGCATTGCCTGGGGCTGCGATATCAGCCTGCCACTTGTAATCAGTCAGTTTACAGCACTCTGTAGCTGTTGGGCTATGGGTATTTTATTGCTCAGTATTTCAAAACACTTTTAAATGTAATTCACATCAAAGATAACACAAGCATATGAAAACTCGGTAAATCTCATTACTTGTAAACGCTTGATTTGAAATCTCAAAAGTATTAATTCTGACATTTTGAGCAATAAAATATCGAAATTAACTGCCACATCATGCTACAAACCATTGGAAACCATATACCAAACAAAATACAGTATCAAAAATTGTAATTCACTCCAATCAGTTAAATACAAACATTTACATAGAGGGTCTATTGTAATTATACATAATTGTTAGTAAATGTGTTTTATCATTTCAAAACTCTAGTAGTTAATTTTGTGAATAAATTGGTAAAAATTAAGTATAAGCATATTAGCGGAATCACTTAAAACACCCAGAGTTTTGCATGCTAGGCTAACAAGAATCAAAATCTGATTTCTTAAAATAAACCTAATTAATTATGTTCAGAGTCATGTAGTAAGTTTCAAACCAATTCTTCAATCAAACCACTTTAAAAGAGGAATGAAATAGTTAAGGAATGATGAGTAGTTTGATAAAAAAAACACACATTATTATCAGTTGCACAAAAAATGCTAAAATTTAAATTTATACATAAAATACAACTACAATACTGAACTAGTAAATAGCTGTGCTTTAACATGCTGTACCTATTTCACTCCCAAATCCAATACTTTTAGTTCCACTTGTTCTAGAACTCCTAATCATTCATTGCAATATTATAAATCCAAAACCTAAGTAGAGCCCAAAATATATATGATAAATTATTTGATTTTACTATTTCGATTAAATGAACTCATTATTGTATTGCCCTAACATAGTTTGTATTGAAGCTACGTTATTGTTCAACAAATGATAAATAAATAGACATCATAATGACGAAGTTTACAATTAGTTGGTTTGTGTAAATTTGTTAGTGATAATTGTATTCTGGGTATTGCATGATAAACGGCCTGGAGTAAGTACTTGATTTACTTAGGCCTATCTTAAAATTTGAAAGTAATGTTTTAAGAGACAAATTTTCAATAATCCTTCTGGTAACCTTAGTGATTATGACTAAAATACTCATGAACTAGAGGCCTATCAATAACCAAATGAAATATTCAAGTCGTTAGGAATAGATTTTTATCAGTCAATTTTATTTGTAAATATTGTCAGCAAAGTTAAGAACATGACGATTTTATTATCGCTTACCTTTAGTATCAAAAATAAAGAGCCAATTATTTGTTTAAGAATTCATAACACTACATGTTATCTTGTTTTCAAGCAGGATTGCCACACAATGAAAATATTGTCTCATCACCACAAGCATGAATTGAACATCGGCAAATAGAATTATTCAACATTAGTTATTTGAAAACATTAGTAACTTTAAATATGACTTTTATATAATTAGGTGTTGTCTTCTGGCCAAGGGATGGGGGGGGGGCGATAGGGATTGAGGGGCGTCAAGGGTGTTACGGTTTTACGTTGCAGTATCACTAGTGTCTGACGTAAACTAACTTGTGATAAACATTTCTGAGTACACTATAGCAAGTTTTCTTAAGTAACGGTTATAATTTGTTCTCATAACATTGAAGCTCAACCAATCAATATAAAAGAATAAAGGTCACATCTTATGGACGAAATGGTTAAGAAAGTTTCGGTCGATGTAGTAGGGCACTCCACCATGAGAGTGCGCACGGGACATAACCTACTGCTATAGTTTACATTCTGACTTCGTTCCAGATGGTGACCAGCAAAGATTCTCTCTAGTTCATACAATACACTCATAAATCATATACAACCAATGAGTTTATGTATGGACCTATTCTCAGAATTAATGTAAAAACACTTTCTTTGTCTTCCGTCTACTTTAGTGTGCATTTTGAACCCCAAGTAAACAAATTTTAAAATAGCACGATATCTTGACAATGTTCACTTGTATAGTATAGTTAATTTTTGTAAACATATGATTAAATAAAATTTCTCGATAAGAATAACATTAGAAGTTTGAAAGCCTATAGGTTAAAGCCCTAACAATAAACGGGTTTAATGACTTAAAATAAGGATTCTAGTTGAAAAAAGCTTGCCGATGATACCGAATAAACTAGGTAAATATTTGTTTAAAGGGATGTTATGAACAATATGATACTAAAGAAGTCTAATATCTCTTTCTCTCTCTCTCTCTCTCTCACTATGTATATGAAAAGCTGGCACTATCTCTTTTTCTTAGGATGCGCTACTAGCAAAGAAAATTGTTTGTCACTTATTAACATAGGAAGAGACCTTTATTTATTTGTATTCGTTGCGTAATTTATGTCTTGATAAAAAGTAACAGTTTAAAGTAACTGATTAGAAAACAACTGAAAAAAACTGATACACCAATCACTGCGATGTAAAATGACCAGATGGAAAGTAACAGTGAAATAAAACTAAAAAAGGCCTTAGAAAATAAATATTAGAAGAAATAAACAAGCCCCTCCTCCCACCACTCTGACACTCTCCCATATTTTCTTCAAAATAGGATAAAATAAGGAAAAATTTTACGAGGATTGGGTGTTAGCAAATGCCCAGCGCCCACAACCCTTAGGCCCTGATAAAAATGGCCTCTAGAAAAAAGAGATGAATAATATCAGTCTTAACTAAACCCACATTAATTGTATAATTGTTTAAACTGCCAAATACTATTGGAATAATTGTTTATATTATTCTATTTAGCTACCTAATGGAACACTTTTGCATATAAGTACGGCATAAGAGTTTAACATTAGATCGTCTCCTTGGGCAGCAAGCACCAACGGGCCTGCCAATTGCTCAAGGATCAAATAGTTTTAGATTTATTATTAAACTGGCACTCTGCCTCACAGCACAAATTCATTACTAGCTACTTGAGATACGGAATAAATTCAGCTCTTTGTGTGGCAATCCTGCTACATTATAGTAACAAAAATACGACATCCATCCACGTCATTACCTCTCACTTAAACCTCCTAGTATCAAATCAATGTAAACCTTGTGCTTGGTAAAAAATGCATAAGAAGACATCTTTGGTTACTTAGTGATTTGCCAGTGATGTTCTTCAATGATCCGGCGAATGTTAACATTTTACTTATTAGTCCTTTTTGCAATCTGCACAATTGATTACATCTTCAACAGGAGTGTTAGGTGTTGTTTTTCCGTATGAAGATCCTTTACTTATTTTTGTCAACTCGACGAGTTTATACAGCAGAAAAAAGACTGAAAAAGAAAAAGACAAACCAGTTATAAAAGGGAAAAACTAATACAAACACATATTAAAGTGAAGTATAGCATTTAAAATAAATTTATGATAAATAATAAAAAAAAAAACATATGTATTTGAACAATTAGACATTCAGCTTTTTAATTTATTGCAATCATTGCAATTAGTATAATTGCAGGTGGGATAGTACACTTATGCCTTTATGGTTCAACCACAAAATCAAATATGGATAGCATACTAAAATTACAAAAAAGAGCGATAAGAGTCAAAGCAAAATTGGGATATTATGAAAAAGCAAAAGACAATTTTAGAGAATTAGGGATTTGAACAGTTTATGGACAATATATTTTAGACACATCCATAATTACAAAAAATTATTTAAAAATCTCTGACTTTGAAAGCCACCCTTACAATACCAGAAAAAAATTCATCACTTCAGCGCAACATAAATTAATATTTTATGAAAAAAACACACACTTCCATAGGACTAAAATTTTTAAAATATTTAATTAATGACATTAAAAATGAAGAAAAAATACCTAAATTTAAAAGGAAACTAAAAATTATCTTGTAGAAAAAGCTCTCTATTCCCTGGAGGAATTCTTTTCCACTCCCCAATAAAGAATAGACTACAAAATTATAGTTTTCATTTATGATTTGTTGACTGTTTGTTCCAAATGTAGATATATATGTAAAATCTAAGGCTTTCTTTTCTTACGTTTAAGTTAAAGTTTAGTTGTACTGTAGAACAAATTACACCATTTAATGTACACTAGTATACGTGTTGCTCGAAATCAAGCTATTTATTTTAATACAGTACAAATGTTACTTTAGCTCTAAATCAATGACATCCGACCAATCCAATATTGTGAATATCTGTAATTACCAAAAACTACACGTATTTACAGCTGATTATTAACATATGTTTAAAATGCTTTATTCAATCCCAATGTTATTTAAATGGGAAATTTTTAGATTTCAATGGTGGATAGAGCCTTTATTTTCAGTCCGATTCTCATCAGTTTTTGGCGAAAACAACTACAGACCAAGCCCTATCCAACGACACCAAAAACTTGAAAATCGTTTGAAAATTGTAGGAGTTCTCAAGACGAAAAACCCTTAGCGTATTAAATAAGTATAGATTAAGAGGGCGTTGGAGTGCCGCCATGTTGGATTTATTTCCCATAAGAGCAATGGTAAACTTGTTCCCGGCATTTGTCATATAATTTCTTTATTTTTTGTCTGATTGGTTCAGAATAAATAGCGTTTGAATCACAATTAAATTCCCCATTCCTTTTGCGAGATCGATTCTTTGTAAATAATTTATAAAATTCTGTAGAAAATGTTTTAAAAGTAGTAAAAAACTTGCTTTGTTATTTCAAGTTAGTAAAAAACACTAATTTTTATAAAAAATTCCCCTCGCAAACCAAATCTGCCCTGATAAACCCTTTATTTAGAGCTATAAACCATTATTTTCTGATTATAAATAAAAGAGTTATTTGACATCCCGTTTAACATTGCTCTTATGGGCGAAAGGCGGAATTTGGATTGACTCCAACGCCCTCTTAATATGTACTTCATAAATAAAGTTATTTTGACTTGACTTGACTTGGGCTCATTTACTTCTCTTTTTCAAATAAAGTTAAAACAACTTGTCTTATGGACATTGCCGAGGTAGTTACCCACGTTGTTAACAAAAGACCCACAATAAACTTCTCAGAGGCCCATCATTATGACACCAGAAACCAAATCAACTACATACTCCCTGCACATCATCTGTCAGCCTATGAGAAAAAACCCAGCTACATCGGAGCAAAACTATTCAACACCCTTCCACCTGCACTGAAAGAACAAAAAAACAACAGGAACTTCAAAGGAGCTGTTCTCGACTGGCTACTGAAACAAGAATTTTACTCTGTTGAAGAATGCCTGGAGGGACGAGGCCAACCTCATCACTGAAGAAGAAAAATAATGACGCCATGACTGTACTTAATGTTCATGTCAATAAAGAGTATTTTGTCTTTGTCTTGTCTTGTCAATATGTTTTTAAATTTTATTTATTATTTTACTTAAAATAACAACTAACTTCTAGGACACTATGAAATGGAAAATTTTATATAGAATAAATAATAGATTGATTAATAAACTTACAACCAACTTACACATGGTGTCTACTGCCAAAGAGGTATAAAAATCAGAGACTTTTTGATGTCTTTTGGGGGTGAAAAATGTTAAAAATCAGTGACTTTTTGGTCACTAAGATAAAAAATTTTAGGGGGGAATTGTTAAAGTAGCAAAACTTTGACTCTCAATCACATTATTTTCTCAATTTATACAAAAAATCCATGACTTTTCTTTCCTTTTAACCCTTTGAAACCCGAATTATGATGCACCGATAAAAAAAATTCTTTCCTCTAATTTTTCTTTTATTTAGGGTCCAAATAACACACAAACACTGTTTTTATAAATTTTCCCTCACAGGTTAAAAAAATAAAAAAGTGTTGTTTAAAAACAACAACGGGTACTTGTGGTTACATCGGGCAAAACTTAAGTAAAATCCCTTGTTGTTTAAAAGCAACAGTGGGTTTTTGTGGATTTAATGTACCATATTTGCAATTTTGGTAAAGTATAAAATAACTAGAAGATTGTTCTTGAACAGAAGTTGAAATAATGCACAACTTTGTCAAAATCGTATAGGAATTTATTTATCACATTAGAAAAACATCACAACTTGGTAAACATCGAATAAAAAAAGTACTTATCCCAATGTCTCCCAACTCTGACACGTTGTCATCAGGAATTAATAAAAACCTTTCTTTATCTTTTTTGTCCAAATATTCTGGCTCTATTGTGAAGTTTGGATCATGACCCATACAAAATGGCCAAAAGACATATAATAACACAAAATATTAGCTGTAAATGAATTTAGAATTAGAATGGGGTTATATGGGGAATCGGAATTAAACTAGTAAAATTTAATGTCACATCCGCCCATTGTAGGTTTTAAACAACATGGCAATTTTCTCAAATAATTATGGTAAATACTGACTAGAATTACTAAAACTTATTTTACACATAAACTAGAATAACTGAGGATATATGAGGTATTTTTTCCCACATTACAAACTAATTAGAAACATAATAAAAGATCACTTGAAAGTACACAAATTACTTGTAACCTCCAAACCTTGAAGTGGCTCTGAAGAAAATGTTCTGTTGCTTTGACAACTGGTCTAAACTCCTATCTAGTGGTGATTTTCTGAACTAAATCAGTGTTGTTTTAAACCAACAGTGGGCATTTGTGGTTCAAACAAATAATTTTTGAGAAAAATAGGCAGAAACACGGTGTTGTATAAAAACAACGCTGGGCGTTAAAGGGTTAAGGAAAAATAAGTGACTTTTTGGTGACTCCCATGACCATTGACTAAAATCCGTGACTTCAGTGACCAGTAGACACCTTGTTACATACGTTTAAACAATAAAAAACAGCTAATTGCCCACTATTGAAACTAAGGACGCTTAAAAATTGCGATCTCTAAGTGTACTCACAGAACAGTATGATGCCGATACCAACGGAGATGTACAGTGTGGACCCTGACATGAGCAGACACGTCAGGTAGTAGAAGACAGGCACCAGCGCGACTACGGCCCACACGACCATGTTGACGAGACTGTAGTAGCGGCGCGGCAGCTTAAACGGCTCCACCGGCGCGACGCCGCTCTCCGTGAAGAAGTTCCCTGTGTGGAGGAAGCTTTCCATCATCTTGTCCTGCAGGCAAAACGTGTCAGTGCACATCAAAGACAAGAGTTTATAGTTTTAAAGGACAAACATTTGTAGAGTACTCTCAAATCCAACCATTGCGGGACTGGGCCATGGTTGGAACAGCCAAAGTTCGGATATTGAGAGGAGCATTAAATAATGGGGAAAAACGCAAATAGTATTAACGATAAAAAAACATAAAACAGCACAGGACTATAGTCAGAACTAGGGGTGGGCGAGTATCACATTTTTGGAATGAGTCGAGTCGAGTCGAGTAGTAAGTAGAATACTCGAGTTTCGAGTCGAGTAATACGTGAACATAAAAATATTGAAAATTGCCTTAAAATAACTAGTCTATACTCAAATATAAAAATATACTAGCCTACTATACTATACCCCGTTCAAAATAAATGTGCGGTCGAAACGCAGATTTCAATACCCCCATTTTTCCCGTTCCTCCCGTTGCTAAGAATCCAACCAATCAGAATCACTGAGAATTACCACAGCTGTTTAATATCTCATGTCAAATTATGCCAATGTTTTGATTTTTTCGTAAACAAACATTCTAATTTTTACATTTGAGATGTAACAAGAAGCGCTTCCAACGGCAAGTAGGGGAAGTAACACGATCATCAGCCCTATTTTCTACTCTAAATTTTAGGGGCCAAATTAAAATAACATCTGGTTATGAGGAAAATCGGGGAATTCAGGAAAGTATTGAGGGAATTTTCCTTGTGGTGGGAAATGAAATTCTGTCTTTCGACCGCACATTTATTTTGAACGGGGTATAAAATAACTAGCCTATCCTACAAGGGCTAAAAAAGATAATGAACTTTAGTTCTAAGTTTAATTTGCTTAAAAACTGTGTGAAGGAAAAAATATTGGTTTTTAAATCGCTGATTATTAAAAAAAACTTAAGCTAAAAACTTGGTTTAGTAACTAAAGGGATTAAGGAATGTACAGAATAAAAGATTGAAAAATAGCCTCTAACCATCATTAAATGAAAAAAAGAAAATCCCCAGTTACAGTTCACTTTTCACTTCATTACTTTTAAGATGTTACCAAATAAAAGTTTTCCCCTATTCACAGTTTTTTGTATTTGGCATATTAGGCCTACTTTGAGTCAGAAGCCTAGCCTAGACACCTGGATACTATAGCTGAATCAGAATCACTAAATGTAATTGGTGGATTTAAATTGTCATTTTCAACTCTATCTACTTCCTTTGTCTCTGTTGATAAGAAAATCTTCACCACTCATTTTGTTTAGGAATTATTTTCACTTCTCCGAAATACTCAAGCTATGTACATATAATTTTCACTGTTTTGGAATTCACCTAATTCCCTCGCCGTCTGCTAGTGGCAGAATGTCTCTTAACTGAGTAAAGGCTAGCTTTAGTGAACAGCCATGAAGTCTGTTTGTTAGGACTTAAAAAATCACAAAGAACAATAAATTCAATGTCTGTCTTATAATCAAAGCAATTTGAGAGAAAAATATGTTTATTATCAATTAATAAACATATATTTTTGTGAATGCTGGATTAGAAAAATAACATACAACTATAAAATTGTATTACCATTGACTATTGATACTATTGATTTAGTATCTAAAGTCAATGGTATTACTCTGGCAATTTGAGGTTAGCCATTGATTGTTCTCTTGTACCTACTCTACTCTTCTGTCTGCCGTACTATTCTTACTGCTAATGTCAACACAGCTCTTTATTTTGTCTAAAGTTATTTGAATCAGTTTTAAATCATTGTTTTGATGCAATTAGATGTCAAATTATAATTGACTATTAATTTTTTCCCCCAGTGTTATGAAGGTCTACAAATAAATCATTTTATTAATCAGTAGCAATGTTGACTCTACCACTAACCGTGCGCGTCACTCGCGTGATAAGACAAAGAGTTCAGTCAGCAGTAGAGTGCTGTCTGAGAAGCACCGTTAGAAGCATTTTCATCGTCTTCACATCGAACTTTCTTTAATCTTAAAATGTATCACTTTCACAGTAAAAACATTTTACAATTTAAAGAAATGGGGTTTAAATAAATAGAAAAACATTTCAGAAAAACTATATTTTAATTTAATAACTATTCGACTCGACTTTAACGAGTAGTCACAAGTACTCGCTCGAGCTTCAAGTATCAAAAAGTACTCGACAGATACTCGAAAACTCGAGTACTCGCCCACCCCTAGTCAGAACACATTTCACATTAACGAATGTGACTGTACTAGGAATCTGTGGTGCACAGAAAATTCGGTACAGGTACGATACAAGACGATTTACCGTCGTCGGTTCGGTACAGTTAAAGCATTGACTATGTACACTAATGTGAGTAGACTTCTCGTAGCATAGCCGTGTGTGAAACCTATTGAAAGTGGTGCGATCTCGTGCGGCGTACATGTAAGTACACGTAACATATGATAGATAAATCAGTATTACCACTCTTCTCAACCAAGGATGAAACATTTTATAACTGAAAATGTATCAATGTACAATCAAAATGTCCCGTACCGACCTGAAAATTGTTGAACCGCAGACCCCCAGACTGACAGAAGCATAGATCAGACACTCTTACAAGTCTGAACGGTTCGTATATGAGAGTTCCTAGTTTCTACTGTATTTGGGATCTTTAAAGAACCAAATATAAGTGCTATTAAAAAAGTACGTAATATTTTGAATTTTTTCAAATACAAAGCAGGCCTACTACATGAAACCTTATTTGATCACTGTTGGCGCTTTCGGAAATGTTGAGATATCAGAGGTCAAAATTATGGGTTTATACTATGATTAAATTTTAAATTGGACTGTCCAATCGCTATTTAAGGATAATTTTAAAGGTTACATTTTTATAACTATAGGTTTAATCCGAACTATCACAATATGTCCAAATTCTTAACCTAATTCTGGAGTAATGCCAAACTCTTTTCAAGACTAAAGGACATGGACTGTTGTTTCCTAACCAACCTTCTCCACGTAGAGGTTCCTGAGCCACTCGGCCGCCGCCTCTTCCTCGTTGGGCACTGTGTCTATCGGAATCCGCCGCAGCAGCAGGTGTCCCTCCACAGGCCGGCCCAGCAGCATGTTGGTCACTGTCGGCTGCACCGTGGCGCTCCTGCAACACAGACAATGAGGCCGATCATTACTCGTGTCCATGGGGATCCACCGCAGCAGCAGGTGTCCCTCCACAGGCCGGCCCAGCAGCATGTTGGTCCTGTCGGCTGCACCGTGGCGCTCCTGCAACACAGACAATGAGGCCGATCATTACTCGTGTCCATGGGGATCCACCGCAGCAGCAGGTGTCCCTCCACAGGCCGGCCCAGCAGCATGTTGGTCACTGTCGGCTGCACCGTGGCGCTCCTGCAACACAGACAATGAGGCTGATCATTACTCGTGTCCATGAGGATCCACCGCAGCAGCAGGTGTCCCTCCACAGGCCGGCCCAGCAGCATGTTGGTCACTGTCGGCTGCACCGTGGCGCTCCTGCAACACAGACAATGCGGCCGATCATTACTCATGTCCATGAGGATCCGCCGCAGCAGCAGGTGTCCCTCCACAGGCCGGCCCAGCAGCATGTTGGTCACTGTCGGCTGCACCGTGGCGCTCCTGCAACACAGACAATGCGGCCGATCATTACTCGTGTCCATGGGGATCCACCGCAGCAGCAGGTGTCCCTCCACAGGCCGGCCCAGCAGCATGTTGGTCACTGTCGGCTGCACCGTGGCGCTCCTGCAACACAGACAATGAGGCTGATCATTACTCGTGTCCATGAGGATCCACCGCAGCAGCAGGTGTCCCTCCACAGGCCGGCCCAGCAGCATGTTGGTCACTGTCGGCTGCACCGTGGCGCTCCTGCAACACAGACAATGCGGCCGATCATTACTCATGTCCATGAGGATCCGCCGCAGCAGCAGGTGTCCCTCCACAGGCCGGCCCAGCAGCATGTTGGTCACTGTCGGCTGCACCGTGGCGTTCCTGCAACACAGACAATGCGGCCGATCATTACTCGTGTCCATGGGGATCCACCGCAGCAGCAGGTGTCCCTCCACAGGCCGGCCCAGCAGCATGTTGGTCACTGTCGGCTGCACCGTGGCGCTCCTGCAACACAGACAATGAGGCCGATCATTACTCGTGTCCATGGGGATCCACCGCAGCAGCAGGTGTCCCTCCACAGGCCGGCCCAGCAGCATGTTGGTCACTGTCGGCTGCACCGTGGCGCTCCTGCAACACAGACAATGCGGCCGATCATTGCTCATGTCCATGAGGATCCGCCGCAGCAGCAGGTGTCCCTCCACAGGCCGGCCCAGCAGCATGTTGGTCACTGTCGGCTGCACCGTGGCGCTCCTGCAACACAGACAATGATAATATAGTCTGCTATACTTATGGATATAATTTTTTTTACAAAATGAATAATTATGGTAGATTGAACTTAGTTAATACTAGCTTGCATACCTTAATAAAATAAAGTTGAGAGGAAAATGTTTAGGGTCATTCCATATCAAGTGATCAAATGCAAATTACCTCACTATTTTTTATGGGCTTGATATTTTTTTATTAGATACATATATGCAAAATAAACTTAAATCTGAAAAAAGAAATTTTTTTTCTCTTTTAGTTTTTTCAAAATTTTATTTCAAAGTTTCAAAAAAATTGTGTTTTTGCGCATTCACTGATTTACATTTCATTTAATATCTCTGGCTAGAATCAAGATAGAAAGGTAAAATAAAAGCCATTCTATTCAGAATCAAATTGGCTTTAATTTGATATACAACATGAAGGTTTTTGAAAAATTTAAATTTTTGATCCCTCAAACTCAAAATTTTGAAAGCGAATTCCAAAAAATTAATATAATTGAAAATTTTCAAAAAAATACCATAAATTCCTAATGTTACTACTAAGTTGTGTACAAAATTTCAGTTTGGGATCTCAATGGGATCATATTTAAATTAATTTTTATACATAAGCGTGTAATGGAAATGGACACCACATAGCCTTTAATACACAAATTAATTTTGTCAAAACATTTTTATTAAGTTTATAACCAATTAAAAGTTAATTTGTTAAAAAATACCTTCACATTTTCATTATTAAGAGTGATGGCTACTGACCAGTATCTAGGCCTACTCTTTAAACTAATCAAACTCTACCTCATAATAAAGGTCGATCACAGTCTATAAGTTCAGCTTTTTGTTGCTGCTATAATTTCATTTGGGGCATCAAATATGTTCTTCCAGTAGCTGTGGTAGGGTTCACTTTAGTTAATATTTGACTTATATTTAGGACTACTTTTAAGATGACAGGTTTGTGTCAGTCGTGGTCAGACGCTCGGCTCTTTTGAAGAAAGTTAAGAACCCTTGCTGACGGGAAACGTTTTATATGGTTTTTCCAAAACGTTGGAATAAAAAAAATTTAATACCTCCACTGCCCGTAATTATGGGCCAATAGGCCTGTGCAGTGATCTAAAGACAGCAAGGTACGGTCTTGGCATTATAGGCTAGGTAGAGGTGACCGCTCATGTTTTTGCGTGTAATGTCGCCCAGGATCGAACCGAGGACTGCTGGCTTGTAATGCCAGAGCTCTACCACTGAGCTGCCGCTCCCGTATTAGTTGGTAATATTTTATAGACTATTTGTACTTCGGTGTCCAAGTAAATGTCCATACGGTAGCAAAGTTTTGCCGATGCATAGGCTATGTAGTAACACCATATATGTATTTTTAAAGACCTATCAAATTCTTCAAACTATATCAAAATATGGCTTATGACCTGAGTGATTAGCCTGTATGAGTCTCCGGTTTAAAGCTCTGTGTCGGTGAACAGACGCCAAGGCGCCACGCCGCCATTTATTTAACAGCTACACTACTGCGCCTGCGCCCCTCGCCACCAGTCCACCCGTAGACACGATTTTGTGGTGCGCCCTTATCAGTGCATGAAGTATAATAGTACATCTAAAAACAAGTTGTCAGGTCCTGAATATTTCTGAGTTTGATTGAAATAAGAGTGGTTTCTTCAAATTACTTCATTAGATGTTTAATACAGTTGTAAACAAAACAAGGTAATTAATAAACCACTTTTAAGTAAATCACATTGAAAATTTTCTTTATAAGCTTCTAGCCATTTCAAAATGCTTTTAAAAGCCTAGTACCGAGTGGTAGCTCTCCAATAATGCGATGGTGGCTGGCAAGTGTGTCATGTCAAAACACGATAAAAATGAAGATGTAGAGTTAACATTTCTACATTCTTCTGGTCCTGCGTCCTGGTTTGTTTTCCTAACATAATATCTTAAAAGTATATAAATCAAATATTAACTAAAGTGAACCCTACCACAGAGCTGTACAGAGCTGCTCTACAGGAAGAACATATGTAATGTCCCAAAATAAAATCAAAGCAGCAACAAAAAGCTGAACTTTAAGACTTCGATCGACCTTTATTAAGTACAGTGTAATCAGTTTATAAAATACTACCGGTAGTCACCACTCTAGAAAAAAAGGCCTTCTTAGTGAACAAATCTAAAATTTACATTTCTCTTAATATGGAAAATGTGTAGGTATTTTTTAACTAATTAACTTTTAATTGATTGTAAACTTAATAAAAATTTTTGACAAAATTAATTTGTGTATTAAAGGCTATGTGGTGTCCATTTCGATTACAAGCTTATGTATAAAAATTAATTTCAATATGATCCCATTGAGATCCCAAACTGAAATTTTGTACACAACTTAGTAGTAACATTAGGAATTTATGGTATTTTTTTGAAAATTTTCAATTATATTAATTTTTTGGAATTCGCTTTCAAAATTTTGAGTTTGAGGGATCAAAAATTTAAATTTTTTAAATACCTTCATGTTGTATATCAAATTAAAGCTAATTTGATTCTGAACAGAATGGCTTTTATTTCACTTTTCTATCTTGATTCTAGCCAGAGATATTAAATGAAATGTAAATCAGTGAATGCGCAAAAACACAATTTTTTTGAAACTTTGAAAATTTTTTTTGAAAAAACTGAATAAGATAAAAAATTTTATTTTCTTCCTTTTGATTGTGTTTGTTCTAATGATTCATTAAACCAAAAACTATTAAAAAAGAGAAACATGAGGGAAAATTTTATTTTTTATTTGGATCACTTGATATGGAATGACCCTTTAAAAAATAATTATTAAAATTCAACCATGCTGTTTCAGTAGCTCACTTTATTTTTGTTGACACGTGGTATTGTTGACAGGTGATAATAGTTGTTAGTTGGTTTATAAACCAATTAACTAGGCCCTACCTAATAGCCGTGTTGATAAAATTTACATTATTTTCCCCCTGCACGACAAAAAATAATGTAAATCATTAGTTTCTACCCACCGAAACCATGATCGATGTATTTGAACACACAACAACTGATTAGGAATACATTTTCAGATCTACCGACAACAACATCAAATTTAATTAATCCAAATTTCTAATGGTCAAGCACGACTGATACAGGTGTCATTAAAATAACTCACTCTTTGAAAGCCAATTGTACATCATAAATGGCTGGAACCTTTTCCTTCAGGTGGGGAATGCTGCATGTGAAGCCCTTGGTTCGCGGAGTCAGGTGCTGTTTCAACTGTGGAAGCCCTTTTTCCCGCGCAAACGCCAAACTGGCCTGGTGCTTCTCCCTCGTAAACCTTGTCCCTTCTGCATACAACAATAGCTGCAAACATAACACATATTTGTTCACTAAATTTTGTTTCTAACATCATGAGAAGCTAGTTCTTTGCAATACATTTTTGGGTTAAGAAACAGGAAAATTCTTCTTTTGAATCAAATCCATAACTATGTGGGGTAGTAAATTATAACAGAGCTATCAATCTACCAATCTCCCCAGGATAAACCAAACTTAAGCCAAATAGTTTACTAAGGTAATGGAACTAAGGGATGACTAAAGGATTTTACCCAGTTAAGGGATTAGGGTAAATATTGTGATGACATGTATTGCTTTTTTATCATAGAATTAGGTCAAATGCTTATTACCTATTGTAATTACGGTATATATTTTCTTGTCCTCCATAAAATTTTAAACAAAATGTATATCTTGAAAATTTTAGTGTGTCTGAAATTAATTATTACATAGGAGAGTAAAGTCTCAAATAAAATTTTATTTTACTTTTTAATTTTTAACCAGTAGAATAATTTTTGTATTATAAAGTAAGGGTAACACCTATTGTATTGTTGGATAGTCCATTTCATCTACTGCCATATAAAATATAGTTTTATAGACGTAGGTTATAAAATATAATTTTATTGATTTTTATTTAAAAGTTAAACCTTGGTTACACCATTTTAGTATTTAAAATTGCATCTATTTAGAAAAAACAACCACCAGTCTTTTGTAAATTAACTAAATCAAATTTTTGAAATAGTAAAAAGAGTAAGTTTTGGGATCAAATCAGGGCTTAATGTCTAAAATAAAATGTGCTGGCACTATCACACACCGGAGGGGGGGGGTTCTGGGAAAATAGCACAATATACAGAGCTTTTAACACAATAAATCTTGGTCCTCTTGAAATCTGTGAAACACTTTGTTGTTTTGATTTGTAAGTTAGGATTGCAACCGATGTTAGTTGAGTTTAGCAGTATTTAGCGCTGTGTGATTGATGTGGCGAGGTTACAAACTACAACAACACTCTCCCTGGCCGCCCCACCGGGGCAGGGAGAGAGCAAGTCTCTGAGGAAACTCGCCGGCGCGAGTACAATAGTTTTATTTTCAATCACACCGAAGCCACAGAACGGTCAGTACCAGCAACACTTCGACTCATGACTCTACAAATTACTCTTGATGCCACATACCCAGAACAACTGCAAGGAACCAAACCGAGAAGGAACACGTGACTAGTGGCTGGAATAGAGGATAAAAGTTACGAAATGTCGAACTTGTAGTGTGAAACTAACACGTATTATGACATAACAAAAAATTAGTTTTATAAATGTTGAATTTGGTCATAAAATATCATATAACCCATGTTGAATTTGAAATATCATTTAAAATTAAGCAAGTGTAACTGGAGTGGAGCTAAGGTTATCTCCTGTGTGTCAAGAAGTACTCCAAATGGAATTAAGTCTGGATCAAATGCTTTAAAATCAGGAAAGTTTAACTAAAATAAAGGCCGGAAAAACAAAATAGGCCAAATCCGAATTTCAGCGGAACAATACCTGTAGCTAAACAATACCACCAATAATAAACAGTACATGTACCATAATCGGATCCGGGTAGTCTGCAAGTTCCCTCACTTGGGCTCCGATTGCTTCCTTGTCCTTATTCCAATCTCTTTCGAGAAATACAGACTCTGCAAACTTCCAAGACCATCCAATGGTTGGTACATATTTGATTGACTTCTTTGCATAAGCTTTGCAGTTCTATAAAAATACATATATTCCAATAATGTTTATGCAATAAAAAGAAAGAAAGCTCAATAGACATAGGAGGGCACTACATTTAACATTAAAATAGGAAAGCAATAAATGTTAATTTGTGGGTTGAAAAAATCAGGCTTTTCAGTTTCCAACATGGGACTTTCAAGCGAGACAATAAAAAAGGTAATACAATAGGTATTTATAACACATCAACTGGTTCATGTGACGAATGATCAATTTTGACCAGTCACTCCAGTCATCATCCAATGCCATGGTCATCAGCTAGAGAATGAGTCATCTCTTTTGTATCTATCTGCTGTCTTGTATGTGCATTGCAAGTAAAATATGTTTGATCTTTGTTGCAAGTCAGAGTTTAATTCGGTATAATTTTAATAAAGTTAGTTGTGAGAGTTGCACAGTTGGATACTTACTCCCAGGACACCAATTCTTTCACAAAATATCCACCCGACCAGCCAGTCAACGTCGTACCGGTGGTTCATAATGAGATAGGCATGTTCTTTCCCGTAGTACTTCTTAAAGTCATCCTTGTCTATGTAAATATAAACATCACTCCCCGACCACCACTCGGCCAAACAGACTAACTCTGGGAATCAAAACACAATAATCGTAGAACATTTTCAAAGACAAAAATAATTTCAATCCAAACACAAATAAAATACTAATAATAATAGTAGAAAGAACAAAAAACAGTCCTGCACTGTTTAGAGGAATCCTAGCTAAAATTAACAAATTTGCTTTTTATTGAGACAGTGAAAAATTAAACCTGCAGAAATGACAGGGTTAAGTTGATAATAGAAAGTGTGAAAATAGGAAGCCTGGTGCTATTCCTTGTTGTTCTTTATCAACAGGTAGGCCTATTGAATAATTTGTTTAGGCCTACAGTTGTGTATGTGTTCTCTTCACGAGTTAAAAAAGGTTTGAATATGACTAATAAATAAATCACCTATTTAAAAGTGTAATTATCAAAGAGCTATTGCATCTAAAGTATAGATTGGCCTAATAACCTACTAAATTATTTATTCAATTTAAATATCTAGATGGATTTTTCTATAGTCCGGGGCAATAGAACAGGCGTGTCAAGGTCAAGTCTTTTAATAAGCCAGCTGATTTTTGCTCATTTAACTACATATTAATTAGCTTGACCTTCACCCGCCTGTTCTATTGCCCCGGACTCTAGCTTAAAACTCTGAACATTAGTTAGGCAGTCTTTTTGAAACAGCTGTTTAATGCAGAGAGGTTTAGTTGGTTGTTGAAGGAAATTTAATAGCTTTATTACTATGACAATATATTAAAAGTGAATTAAAACCAACGAGCAAGGCTCGGTTAACCTGGTACTTAGTAATAAATTTACAAATTTATATAAAAACTACCAAGTGGCCTGCCAAAATACTACGTTGTAAGCGGTCTTTTCCAACTTCCAATGTAACATTGAAAAATTAAATAAATAAATTAATTAAAAGTGAATACAGTGAGTTGCCACTGAATTATTGGAGTTAAAACTACTACTGATATTTTACTACCGTACCAAAAGATAATTAAGTGACTTTAGTGCTGCCAAAACACTACAGTACAAGTTTGAGTCATCATTATTAGGATCAAAGGAGTTCATTCTACACTCAGAACAATAAATAGTCCTTTAATAACACGTGTAAACATTTTTAATACTAGAGTGATGGTAATCAAAAAATGATTAGTTTAGCATTGAGTAAAGTCTGATCTGATATAAAAGGGACTAGAGGTTACTAAACTTCTGTGTAATTCTAAGGCCAAAGGCCGAGGTAAATGACTGCGTGAAGATTAGCTGATCAAACAAAATTATCAACTGATAACTTTCATTCAGTTCAATACAATCCCTGTGACAGACACATTTGTTTTTAATAAAGATATATATGTAGATAGTAATAGATAATACATGAAAAACTGTGTTACAAACTAAAGAATTAATTTAAATTAATTTAAATTCATTTTCCTAAAGAAAATGAATTTTTATAGTACTAATGAATATTTATTAGCCTGATCTTGGAAATGTTTAAGTGTTTGTTATAACTGATCTTCTGTTTTTAATTTTAATTTCCCTGTAATGGTTTAGTTTATAGAACACAGACTGTACCTATTATCTTGTATTAACCTTTTTTGTATAATAGCATAAGGAATATGACAATTCGCCTGTCTGAGGGAAATTCCCTATTGGATGTAATGTGATGTAATAAATAAATAAATAAATAAATAAAATTGAACTAAGGCAATAAAAGTTGGAATTCATTAAATTAATTGAGAAAAGCTTCAATACAGCAAAATTTTTAGTTAATTCATAGAACTGAAAAAATAAAATCTAGGTCAACAATTCATATTTTATGACAGTCTTATCTACTAAAAGCATTTGACTAAAACATGATAAAAAATTTCAAATTCCCTTTCAGAAAATGTTGCCATTACAATTAAAACTGTACAGTATTTAAAGAGAAATTGGTCACAATGTGGCAACTTGTTAGTTTCAAAAGAAACATGATAAAAAAGCAGTGTACCACTGATCAGTATCAATACTTCTTAAAAGCTATTGAAGGCCCTACTTAATAATTCAATATTTTAAATAAAGTATTAAATAAAAATAAAATTCTAAAAGTAACGGTAATTAAAATTATACTTACGTGAGTATAACGAGTAAGACAGGTACCAGTTTATTTTACGATACCAATATTTGCTGAATTGATATAATCCATAGTAGAGGAAGAACTGGACAAAATTTATGCATAGTCCAGATACAAAAAATACAATTATCATTAATAGATGAGAAATTGGAGATCTTTTTATGTACGACAAAATATTATACATTGTGCTGATCTGAAATTAAAAAAAAATACAATTAACTAATGGTAGGTACTGTAAAAACACTCTAGATAACTTTTCCTAACATTTTTTTAACAACTACAAACAATTATTGTATGTTTTTAAGGAGCACATAAAATAATTAACATAACTAAACACTATGGTAATTTCACATTAGATTAATAATTCTTCATGCTTAATTTTACTTGAATAAATTTAATCTTCTCTACCAATGTACCATACTATTCTATTGAATAAAGGGATTTTGAAATTTTTCTTTAAGACGTTAGTGATTTAACTTGAATAAGTAACATTCATATCTTTTCCCATTAATATAGCCAGCCCTGTTGGATATAATTAGTTTTTCAATCCTAGTGCTATACCTACATAAGCTATACCTACTTTACCAAATTCCTGGCTTATCACAAGGGGGTGGGGGGCTTTACTGAAATTATTTCCCAAAACTATTAGTGCAAGAACCAAAATACGCTCTCTTTTACATTACATAAAAAATGAAAGGTGATGAAAATGCATAACAAAACTGGCCCTGGATCAATTTGGCACACCTCTGCCCGGGGACAAAAGAAAGCTCGGTCAAACAGCCCATGAATATAAAAAAGGCCGCTTTAACTGGCTTTTTCTTGGAATCAAGAAACTTCTGGGGTACAGTTTCATATAGGCCTAGCGTCTACATTTCTACCGAATGAAAATATTGATCGATGTGATCGATATATCGCATTGGATCGATCCATGCGATTAATATATCGCATCGGATCGATCGATTTGATTGATATATCGCATGGGGTCAAAATTTCTATGTAAGTTATATATATCTAATCATATGGGTACCTATGTTTACACATCAAAATTCACAATTTGTGTTATTGTTGCTAAAAAGTACAATACCATAGTTAAAATGTTGATCAAAATCTAAACCTTAATCCGGGGGGCCACCAATTGACCTACATGACATTTGGCCGTCGTGCCATTTGTCTTACATTTTAAAATTAAATAATAATTATTCAATAAATAGCCGGAACCATGTGTACAATATGTCACTAGGACGTCTTGCAATTTGTCCTACATTCGAAATTAAATATTTAAAATTAAATAAATAGGCGAAACCACTAGACCTACATGACACTTGGCTGTTGTGCCATTTGTCCTACATTTTAAAATTAAATTATAATTATAAAATAAATAGCCGAAACCATGTGTACGACCTGTCACTTGGCCGTTTATCAATGTGTCCTACATTCAAAATTAAATATTAAAAATTAAATAAACAGGTGAAACCAACTGACCTACATGACACTAGGCCGTCATGCAATTTGAACGTATTACGGAAACGCCCCACAGTTTGAATACTTTTCAACTAATAGCATCGTATATAACGACTAGAGCAGCAGAAGGCACATGAATGGGGGACTCGCAGGTGTGGCAAGTATTAATTCCCATCAAGCCAAAAATTCCCTTGATGTTACTGGGAGCCAAAATTTTCATACGAGTGAGTTGAGTTAGAACTCACTTTTTACCTAATTTATATTTTTGAACAGTTTAGATGGTGACTATCCCACTATTCAACTTACCCACTCTCCACCTAAACCTAAATCAATGTATTCAGTGTACATTGACCTAAATCACTTACAGTACATATTGTTTTAACTACAAGCTGTCAAGATTGGATGGACCATCTTTGAGGCTGAACTTCTTTTGTTCGTTGTATATTCATGAGTATCTACTTTTCAAATTTTACATTCTATCGGAACAAACAAACTGTCAATGGTATATTTGTTTTTATGTTTTGGTGATAAACAAAGATTTACAGGATACACTTCAGTAAATACTACAAATGAAAGAAGTTCAGCGTCAAAGATAGCCCACCTAATCTTGATAGTTTCTAGTTAAACAATTTCAACTGTATATTTGCTTACAAATCTACGTATTGACAAATCTAAGTAGGCCCTACTCACTCCCATGGTGTTTATGGGTAAAATAAAAAATAACAGAAATTGTTACAATTGGTTAAGTACATTCACTAAGTTATATTTGCTTAACACACTCGCCCTCATGTGGTTTATGGGAAAATAAAATAATACAAAAATTAAGTTGCAAATTCGCTAGAGTACGCAGGTATGCTGCGACGAGGATATTTTTTCAGAGAATTCGCAGGATGTGAATTAAAATATTAAACTTATCATCCCTCAAAATTAAGTAAGTATAGTAATTGAACAGCTTTAAGAAAGAGACTGTTACGTAAATTCATGTAAAACACAAATAATATGCCTTCCAGATGTGATGAAGATAATATACTAAGAAGTTATGGGAATACAATTTTCTTGAAGTATAGAAATATGTGAGTAGGCTGTACTTTAACTAGTAGTGTTTTACTGTGTTTTGGATGTATCATAGGTGGCATGACTTTGTCAAGCCTTAATAAAGAATTTAAAAATAGAAGTCAAGTTACGTTATAATATTTACAATTACACAGCTGATTGAAAAAGAGAATGAAGCAGTCTTGCCACAAGTACGATATTTATCGTGATGACACCATATTACTCTATTTTAATTGGGATTATTAGTAAATAACAAACCATTAGGTAGTGACCAAATTAACAATTATCAATCGAGGTAAATCTAAAACCATAAATTCTAACGTAGTTTGCTTTGAAATTCCTTATTTTAGTAATAGTTGAGACAAAAAATCTCCACCGCAAACGAGAACTATTGTTGTATTCTGCAGCGTTGGCCACACTTTCTGGTAACAAAGAGTAAAATGTTGGTTTTTAACACTTTTTTAATCAACAAAAACTCTTTGGCGACATCCACGGATGTCGCAGAAACTGACACCATTGCCCTAATAGAATATAGTTCACCTGTGGCACTACAGTCATCTTGGTTCGTGTTACCAATACTAAATCCAACACAGTTCAGTCTAGATTAAAGCGAGTTTGAAACAGTTCCATAAACGCTGCATACTGTTACAAAATCAAGATGGCTACGTTACTGAGTTATTCCATACATATTGGTATAACTGCTAAGAGATCGGTCATGTGACCACTTAAATTACGGTCATGACGGACGTACTACGATGATCATTGGTTGCTGTTCTGTTGAGGGGCGTTTCCATAATGCGTTCATATGGCACAAAGGCCGTGTCATGTAGGTCAATTGGTTCCCCCTGTTTATTTAATTTTTAATATTTAATTTAGAATGTAGGACAAATGACACGACGGCCAAGTGTTATGTAGGTCAATTGGTGGCCCCCCTATTTATTTTATAATTATAATTTAATTTAAAAATGTAGGACAAATGGCACAACGGTCAAATGGCATGTAGGACTAATTGTTTCCTTTATTTATTTAATTTTAAATATTTAATTTCGAGTGTATCACAAATGGCACAACGTCCAAGTGTCATGTAGGTCAATTGGTGGCCCCCTATGTATTTGATAATTATTATTTAATTTTAAAATGTAGGACAAATGGCACAACGGCCAAGTGTCATGTCGTTCAATTGGTAGGCAACTCCTAAATCCCTCAAAAAACGTATTAGTCATTGTAAGTTATATAATGGTTGATTTTTCTTTTTTAACATAAAAACTGAACACTATCACTACCGTACTATAAGTTATTTATTTTAATTTTCATCCCCTCACCAGTGCACCACACTGCTCACACATAATTTTCTTTGGTTTGGTATCAGTTCATTATCCTGTAAAAAACTATCACATTGCTAATATCTATGACCCAACTATCTATTATAGATACATTAATAGAAAGTTCTCTGAAACTCATTAGGCTAATCAAAATGACTAAACTATCAACTGAATATGAAATCACCTAGTAAATTATTGGTTTAAGCTTAAATGTTAAATAAACAAGCAATAATATTTAGTAAACAAATATAAAAAATTCTCAAAAAAACATATGTTTAAGATATTTCTTCCAATATTTCATCCGATGCGATATATCGATATTTCATCCGATATGAGGTATTGATATTTCATCCGATACGATATATCGAATCGATCGATATTTTCATTCGGTAGAAATGTGGGCGCTATATGAAACTGTACCCAAGACTCAAACCGGCGAAACTTCGTTATCCGTCTCCACCGTTATTATCGATGTGGAAATTTTGATATTGCGATAATATTGCTATTATATCGATGATACAATTACACGATACGATTACGATTTTATCACTTGATTTAGTTTCTCGTTCTAATATAATGAAATAAACCTTTTGACATTAGAACAAATACCGTATATATTCAAACAAGTCTGAAAATAACAACAACAGAAAAAGTAAATATTGAAGCTAATGTAACCTGTAACAAAGAACAACACAAAATAAACTAACCAAGTTTGTTGTGTAGCTGTCTGTATCTAAATTCAAATTGTGAGAAGAAGCAAACTTCGTTAGATCTAAAATGGTGTCACACAAATGCTGCCAAATACAAATCAGAAAGGTACTTTTTTTTGCTATTGTAGCCTATTGAGGGAATATGCATTTTGAATGTTTCTAAACACCATTGATTTTGTTGTTATAAACATCGATGTCAATTAAAGTGACGGAGGTTTACGTTTACACTGTTAGGTTAGATTATTATTATGATACATCTTTTCTCAGTATCGTTGTTGATTCGATTGTTTTCATCGCTCAATTTCAATCGCAATATCGAAGTTTCCACATCGATAATAACGGTGGAGACGGATAACGAAGTTTCGCCCTCAAACCAAAACAGACATTATGATGTTATTTTGATGTTAATGTGAAGTTGTATCACCGTGCTTTTCTTATGGAGGATGTTTTACGTTAGGCCTAGTTATCTTTTCGTCATATAGCTTTTTAGTTATGTCGTTATTTTAACCAGTCCCTTTGGCCAAAACCTTGAATTTGAGACTAGGCCTAGGGAATCCAGTGTAGCCTATTTTACCTCATTCTGCCTAATTTCAGATTCATTTGCAGGCTTTATGAACAACTAGAGTTAGACTTTCTCTTCAAATTAAAAAGAATTAGGAGTCCAGGCCTAGGCTACTGTGTTGATTCAATCTAGCATAGGTTGCAACTATTTTTTAACACATGCCTACAGAACCGAGAGTGTAGGCCTACTATGTTGATTAAATCTTGGTTTCAACTCTTTCATTGAACATGATAGGTACCGGTAAGACTATATCAACAGTATAATTAGGCCTATAGAGGATAGCAAAGTACACATAGCCTACTGATTGAGTCTTTGACTAACCAAGAAGTCAGAATCATCTATAGGCCTTTTTTTATCATATATCTAACTAGCTGCAATTATCAAATTGATTAAAACCCTCCAGCAAAATGGAAGAAAACATACTGTTGGACTTACTTCTCTCGGTTAAATACAGTATGGTACTAATAAATAGACTACTCAAAACCTATGATAAATTAAAACTTATAACTCATAGGCCTAGTAAGCTAGGTAAGTTACGTCTAAAATGTGGCCACAGTTAAAAAGCGGAATCAAAATATTAAGGTAGGCTACCTTTCTTATTCTGATCAATTTACTAAACATAAACATGATTTTGAAGAAATTAAATTAGCCTATTATGTTTGCTAAATGCTTACCTATGCGTGATTAAGAATATTAGGGAATGTAAGGACTGCTGACAACTCCTCTTCGTCTAATAGAAAAATTGATAATAATGCACAATCATGACATCACATAAAATACTAAGCTTCAAACAAAAATTTATTTGGAAGTTGTTTCTCATAAAATAACAATTTTACGTAGCTCTCTAGCCTAAACTTAAACTTGCCCTATCAGAGAAACACAGCCTACCAGTCTACCACTCACTACCACACACAGAGCCACAGACAGACGATGAACAATTTTTTTCAAAAAAAAGTTTAACTTTGTCTATCTACAGACACTAATATCACAGACTAGGGAATAAACTGTATGTCATGTATGGATCGTGAAGTCCCATTATGCCGATGCCCATTATATCGACAAGCGCAAAATCTTCGCATTATTCCTACACATGAAATCGTTTCATTACGTCGACAACGTCGGCATAATGGGGCGATTCGATGGTGGTGTCGATATAATGGGGAAAAAAACCGTGGTTTCTCATTATGTCGATTCCCATTGTTAATACAAACTCAAAATCGTCCCATTATTCCTACACAACGAAATCGTCTCATTATGACGACAAAGTTTAACCGTCCCATTATTCCTACATAGGCGGGAAAAGCCAAGTTTTGGAAAATTCCCATTATATCGACAGAACCGATCCCAAAAGAACAATTACCAGTATGGATGTGTATTCGTTTATATAACAAAGACTACTTTGGTTCTGATATTTTTGACAACGGCCGGCACTATATATACATCCCCAGTCAGCACACAATGTGAAAATCACGTTATTTTCACGTGAAAAAAGGTGAAAATGTAAAAGTGAAAAATAATAACGTGAAAATAACGTAAAAATGTGAAAGTAAAAAAAAACGTGAAATTTAAAACGTGATTTTCACCAAAATTTTTTTACATTTTTTTACTTTATGTTTTATATTCACTAAATCACTTTTTTAAGACAGGGACTTCACACAGTAGGTATTTTAACCTAAATATGAATGAGAGATGAGTATAGGATGGTTGTGGCACGATAAAAATTACGTGAAAATGTGAATGTGAAAAAAAGGCGAAACAAAGAATATTTTTTTCACGTCAAAATTACGTGAAAAATGTGAACGTGAAAAAAAGGTGAAAAGAAGAATATTTGTTCACGTCAAAATTACGTTAAAAATGTAAAATGTCAAAAACTGATGAAAATTTAATATCATTTTAACGTGAAAATTATGTGAAAAATGTCAAATGAGAAAAAAGCGAATAATAGAGTATTTCTCATGTACAAATTATGTGGCAAAATTTAAATCTAAAAAACGGGTAAACGAGAGAGTAAGTATTTTTGCATTTAAAATCTATGTAAAAATGTATACACCGTATTTAAAAAAATTAAATTAAAAAATTTATTTTCAAATTTTATTTTACTTTTTAGTTATTGATAATTTTATTTGACTGTCAAAGTATCAGATTTACTTATGTAGAGTTATTGTCTAATTATAGCTTTCGAAATAACAATTTAAATTTCAATTTGTGGTATTAACAATTTATAATTATATTTTTTAGCCTTTACATTATTCCAACAGGATGTAATTTCATGCGTTGGTTATATAAATTTTAATAACACTTTAAATATTTAATACGCAATAGTAAATATAGTTATAAAAGATTAAAAAAATTATTATTATTAACAAACACAGAGTTATTTCAAATTGGGCCAGAGTTTTAATTTTGACTTGCTTAAGTACAAGGAAGGTTGAGTATTAAATGTATAAATGGTAATTTAAATCTGATTATGGTACAGCAAAAGTGGCTGAGAGGGTTAAGGCGCTAGGACATTGACAGAAAGGTTGTGGGTTCAAATCCAGATGAGGGTGAGAAATTTTTGATCGACTTTATTTACATTTTTTAAATGTATTGGTTAGAAAAAAGCATTCATTTACAAATTTTGTTGAAAAAATTGTTAAATGTTCAGTAAAACATAAGTTAAAAAGGTAAAAATTAAGTGAAACAAAAACGTCATTTTCACGTCTTTTTTCACGTTTTTTTCACGTGAAATTCAGTGCAATTTTTACGTTATTTTTACTTGAAAATAACGTGATTTTCTCCTTTTTTTCACGTGAAATTTACGTGAAAATGTAAAAAAAGAAACGTTATTTTCACGTGAAAATAACGTTTTTGTGCTATCTGGGTCGTATGGCTGTCATAGCCAGCCGCCATCTTAAAGATAATAATAATAAAATAAATAAAAGATGTTCTGCAGTGCAAAGCACCTGATTCAATACATTTAAAATAAAACTAAAATAAACATTAATGATCTCTCTATAAAGCTGAATCCAGGGCGCTAAGCCATTGCAGCCCAGCTTCACTTGCACAATGAAGGCCCATCAGCCCTTCCGGGAAAGCACTCAAAGGGCACTCATTGACTATGTGAGTCATAGTCTGGAACTCCGCTCCACAGCCGCATGACTGGTCTTCTGTCATTCCCCATTTTTTATTTCCAATAATTACATCTTCCCACTCCAGTGCGGAATCGATTGAGAACAGTCCACTGCTTCCGAGGAAGATCCATACCACTTACTGCCAAGGTTGGGTCAGCAATCAAAAAGTGATTCCGACCTTGGAAAGAGTCCCAGGAGGAAGTCCAGTCGGTATGGATTGAAAAGTTTGTGTCCATCAACTGGGATACTGTCCGCAGTGGTGGTCTTCGGGACCTCAATCTGCCCGTCTCCTGGGGTAGGTAATCATGGATGGGTAGGTGTGGAGCAGATAAGATCTTAGTATATTCAATAATGAGTGCATCCCTTCTTCTGGTTTCAGGTGGAGCGATATTACACAGGAACGGGAGCCAGGGGACGGGGGTTGCCATGAGTGTACCACTAATGGCTCCCATAGAGCCACCCCCCTGTACTCCCTGTTTAGCTGGACGTTGATATCCCTGACATGCACATTGTTCAACCACACGGGAGCACAGTACTCAGCAGTTGAATATACCAATGACAGAGCAGTGGTTCGCAGAACTTGTGCGTTAGCTCCCCATGTGGAGCCAGCAAGGTGATGGACAATGTTAGTCCTGGTTCTCACCTTGGCTGCTGTCTTTTGTAGGTGGCTTTTGAATGTCAGGGACCGATCTAAAGTGACCCCCAGGCACTGTAGATTTCCCAAATTCTCTATAGCATCGAACATTTCAATTTCTCGATAGCGCCGACAGAAATAAATTTAAAAAAAAGAACGAATCCTTAAGAGTCATCCTCACCTTTGTGCTAGTAGCGCATTCTGCAATGTTAACCATAGAGCTTTTAGGCGAAACATGGTATTTTCGACCGATTTTCTTTAAACTTGGTAATCATTTAGTTGAATAGTTGTATTAGGTGTCCCTCATACCTTAAAAGTTTGAAAAATTAAAAATATTATTCTAAGTGATGTCACAAAATATAACTCAATTTTCCTTACTTTCAAGATTTTTATTCTACTAATATCATTTATTTTTACTACTAATGCATCAGGCATGAGGGACCTAGATCTAATCTACAATAAAATATATATTTTACCATTAAATATAAAAAAACACCGTCCGAAACAGAGGAATGCGGAGCTCGGACTAAGTTGTACTTAGTCCGAGATGCGGAGGCATGTTTTCATTGTTTTTACAAGGATGAAGATAACTCACAATGGTTCGTTCATTATCTTAACATTCGATTCTAGTGAACAACAGTTCACTCAGTGTTGCCAGTTGTAAGGGGTGTCATCCAAATAGGTGATATTTCTTGGGGATTTTTTATTTTTGCTAATTATATAAGTTGCGTAATTTACTTTGAAAAAACTAATTTTACTAAAATGTCATATTTGGTGATGCCTATGGGGTATGTAATTACTGACTTGTGTATTTTTGGAAAGGTTTACTTTGAAAGTCGGTAGATTTGTGGGTGAGGTATTGTCTCAAATGCTAACGGGATAAAATGGGATTTTTCATCTGACCAACGGGTTTATTATTTTGCTCGGATCAGCTAGATAACTTTATATCTATTGTAAAAAGTTACGTAGTCATATGTTTTCATTACATTTCAGTTTGTGTTAGCGATCCAGATTATCTTGGTAGTTACGTATATTTTGTATAGCAGCATTTAGCATTATAAACATCGTGGCTACATTACAGGTGTGATAGGTAGATATGACGCGCATCGCCATATTTCTCCCTTCACTAATACAAAGTAGTGTATGTCCCCGTCCTTGGCTATTACTTCCCCAATAGACCATTTTTGATTTGGACTCTCCCGGTGTGAAACTCCGTATTATCGATGAACAGTAGTCCTCATTTTGTCTGTTCTGGCCTTTATTGGATCGGGTCTCATGATATCTAATCTTGACCTTATCCCTACCAAGGAATAACATAGCTGGGCTGTAGAGACATTGGAAGCTCGACGGTAAGTATATAAAAATGTTTTCAAGCGCTGTTGCATAGTGCCGGGATATGTCTGTAAGCATTTCAAAGCAAGTTTGAAGGTAGCTACACATCTCTCAGCCTGCCCATTCAAAGCTGAATGGAATGGGGCACACGTTTTGCGTATAATATGGTAGGTTCTCACAAAATTTTGGAATTCCGATCCTGTGAATCAAGCTACGTTATCTGAGACGATAGTTTCAGTTATTCCATAATGTGAAAACAAGCTTTCCAAAATTTTTATTGCATTTGTTGATGAGGTGCTGGGAACAATGAAAGTTTCTACCCATTTTGAATAAGCATCAATCACGAAGAAGAAGGTTGAACCCATGAAAGTTCCAGCAT
This sequence comes from Neoaliturus tenellus, assembly GCA_030545055.2. Classification (NCBI taxonomy): domain Eukaryota; kingdom Metazoa; phylum Arthropoda; class Insecta; order Hemiptera; family Cicadellidae; genus Neoaliturus; species Neoaliturus tenellus. Next base: position 123,190,730 of record CM061537.1, read on the forward strand.
GGTCTATGTGAATTCGTTGCTAAGGTCGTAAAGGGTACTCCCAGTAATGGGCTGGAATATTCGGTGGGTGTTAAAAGACAGTTTGGGCAATTCTTTGCTAACTGTTTGATGTCATGATCCCTACTGGGCAAGTAGATTTGAGAGCGAGCAAGAAACTTATTTTTTTAAATTCCGATGTGTCCAAAGGTGCAGTTCTTTTAAGATTTTTTGTTTAAATTTCTCTCGAATGTTCACTAGAGAACCCACCATAATACAATCTCCTTTAAGTGTTCAGTTTCGGTCGAGAAATGTTCCAGTTCCACCATGCCGCAGTGCTGTAACAGTTTTCGAAGTCCCAGGGTCGTCCTTTGTTTCTTTTGCAATCCGTGCAGAAGTGACAGGTTTAGCTGGTATTTAGCTGTTTTAAGAAAAACAAGGATGTTTCGTCTGATGTATGAAGGTCCAAGCGTTTTAGATGGGAAATCGAATCTTCCTTTATTGGCTCTCCTATGTGATCCAGATTTTAGAGTCTTGATAAACAACGGCGTTACCATTGTGAGCCGATTTCCTGTATTTGATGTTGAAGTTGAAAGTTTGTAAAAATAGTGCATAACATAAGAGTCGGGTAGCTGTGATGACATGTAAATCTTGCTTCTTGTTGAATATGTGAGTCAGTGGCAAATGATCTATGTACATTGAAACTCTCGTCCATATAAATAGTGCACAAACTTTGATACTGCCGATTTGATAGCAATAGCTTCCCTATCATTCTGTGAATAGTTTTTTTCAAAGCCATTGAGCCGTCGTGATACAAACTAAATGGTGCTCGCGATATGAGAGGTAGATTTGGGTTATAATGCACAATTTCAGCCTTGGTTGCTTGAAAAATACATTCGTATCTCTTCGTCCATTGAAACTCATTGTTTTTCTTATGTAAGTCATACAGGCAAAACTTGTAACTCTTGCACAAAACTTATACAAGCTTTATGACTATCAACTTATAATAACAATTTCACAGGTCATTTGGGATAAGTAGGCCCAGCATAAAACGAAAAGTCCAGCTATGTTGTGGTGGGAATAGGGAGACCACTGTTACCAGGGCGGCCTTCCACTTTCTTATTTTGGTTTTTCACCCTCTTCAAGTTATTATATCCTGCTTACACCCCCATTATAAAATTTCTTCAGTTGTTCTCACAAAAAATAACTTTCATTCAATTATCTATATCAATATAGCTATTTAAATGAAATTAGATACAAAGTAATTAAACTGACGGCAACATAAATAATCCTAAAACAGATATCTCAATACAGTTACGATATGAAAAAATAACACATCGAGCAAAATGTTATATGTAATCAATTCATATTCTTAATCAAGCAGACTGAAGAATCTATTGATAAATATATGCTATTTAAGTTAGCAATTAAATTTAAAAAGCCTGAATATTTTTAATGTTATGTAGTCTAAACTTTTTTATGAAGAAGATAAAATATAATGACTTGCAGTATAACACTGAGGAATGGCTATTAAGATGTAAATTCTCAAAAATCTTCTAGGTACATCAAAACACAATTTAATTCAAAGATATGGACTATCGATTTTACTACTGTATTGACTACTTTGTGTAAAAATTGCATTAAGTAGGCCTATAAATCCTTTCTTTTTGAGAGTGCTCTACAATGAATATTTAACCACCATTATATATTTTTAATGTTACCAGTAGGAAAATTCTTCAGCGGACCACGATTAATTTTTTAAATAATTTATTTAGAAAATTGTTTTGAATGACCTCGAGACCTTTATTATGGATTTTTAATGCAGGATCACACACAACTGACACAACACGCCCATTCTCCAATCTACTCATTCTAACAAATTGATCAATTGGAGACTGCAATACTCCTTAATCGCCCAGGTGAATTATAGCCTTATATAATTTAAGCTCATCATCAAACGAAAGACGTCTGGAACCAGAAATACAAGATGGAAGATATAATATGAAAATCATAAAAACAAATTAAGTAAATTTAAACCTTGAGGAACAACAGATGTACCTAACTAAAAAAGTTTAAATAGTAAATAAATAAATTGTTTATCTTCCTTAGGTACTATATAAGGCAATGAAATGATATTTTTACCATCATAGAGATAATGATGTTATTTTTATCCCATAACTAAAAGTTATTTACAAAGTTAAAAGAAAATCGTTATAGCCATGTTCGAGACCCGTTTTTATACATTACTCGTATTACAAAATAGTAGGCTACCTGGGGGACAAGCTTTTGCTTGGTAAATTTATAGACATTTTTTTGCAGTAATAATAAGCATATCCTGGAATGCCCAGGTAAAAACGGTTTGTTTCTTATAAGACGAGCTCGTCTGCTCCTCTTATTCGCCTTTCTGGGCGTTTGAATATCCTAAGCTTAAGTATGATGCACTTTAGTATTAAATTGTTGAACCTACATTGTTGACCTATTAAATTTTTGAAACTGTAAGTGTAATGTTGTAACTTGAATCTGTCGATTTTACTTCTTCAGTTATCAGCTGATTTGACTATGGTTACCAAAACATTCTTTGGTTTTATAATAAACTGTGCATTAAATATTATTTTCAACAGCCTGACACTTAATTGCTACAAATTTTTAACTGTGTCATGTCTAGTCCTCCATCAGTGTATGTGTTTGTGATTATTTATTTTTATGTTTTTGTATATATATTTTAAATTATTAGACAACCATATAATGGGCTAATGAAGAAATTTTTTAAACCTTTGACAACAGTAGTGGGGAATGGCTACAGTTGGCTCAGGTCAAGGTCAGGCGGTTGTAAGTGTTGTAGGGGTAGTAGCGGCTGGGGTTTTTTTGACAGTGATGGGTGGGTTTGGGAAGTGGGTCAAGGTCACTCAGAGGGGGTTTTTAAAAATATATTTATTTAATAAAAACTCATTAATGATTGGAGAATTGCTTTCTCATTATTTGTAGCAGTAATAGTTATTTTATCACTCTGTATGGGATAGGAGTCAGTGCTTGTTGTAAGTATGGGTGAATCCAGCTGTGTGTTCATAATTGCAAAAAAGGAGAGGTCCTAGTTGGTTACAGTGTGAGTTGATAGAGCAGAACAAGACATGTGTCTGAGGAAGAATGATCATATAAACCTGGTAATATAGTGAATAAGAATAATTGGATAGGATCGTCAATAGGTGTAACAAGATTGAAATTTTGATATTTCAGCATTTCAGTTAAGACAGAGTGTAAAATAGGATCAGTAGAACAAGTATTACAAAGGTTAGATTTTACAAAGTACAACGGGTGAAAACTGAAGTATTTTTTAAGCTTACTCAATGTAGTACGCGGTTTTGAAATTGTAGAGTTAGATTGTTTCTGTAAAATGTGTTTAGTACGCAAAAGTTTTAAATGTAAAGTGTGCGAATCCATAATAATATTGAAAGGGGAGATGTGTACTCTCCAAAATTCAGCGAGTATATGATTGGTGCCCACGAGTGTGTCTGAATATATAGAGACCAATTAGCATAATAAGCGCAAACATATGTTAGAGTAACAAGAGTAAGTTAAAAAAATGTTTGATAGTCTTAGAGACTTATGGATAGATGTTTACTGTCGCCCTATCGCCATTAAAATGGCGCACGCGTGAGGTGCCGATGCCGCTTATATAGGGTTGTGTAAACCCCCTCCCCTAAGAGAATGAGATAAAAGGGAAGAACTTTGGAGATTTCAGTTCTTTGTCGGGGCGGCAGCGTAGCGAAAGGTTCTAGTAGGGGGAAAAAATAGTTAATAAATTTTTGTAAAATTTTTAAAAATTACCGCTAGTGGTAGAAGTTAGTTAATTATTTTATAAGGGTTTAAGAACTGTGTCGTAGACGATTAATCGCAATTACATCTAGCATTTGTACAGGTAAAAATCGCAGTATAATAATTATATATTAATATATGGGTGTTAACTGTTTATAGTCTAAGTAGTTTAGTCTAGCAGCAGAAGTTAGTTAATTATTCCGTAGGGGTTAGCTTGTATAATAAGTATAAACTAAAATAAAAATAGTAACACAAGATTATTTGATATATTATATATATATAAAATAAAAGTGTATTTTTATATGTTAAGAAATAGTTGAAAAAATAAATTACATAAAAAAAAAAATAGCAAGCTTAACAGGTGTAAGTTAAAACAAAACATATGTAACATTACTAGGTGGTAGAGACTTACAGATTAGTTGTTTCAGCTGCGGTACCTGAGGAGTGAATGGCAGACGCGCGACCGCGTTGTGGCTTATATAAGCACAGATATTAATTATGTTGAACTTGCCCCCCCCCCTCCCCCCCCCCGAGGAAAAAAGTAATGACCCCCCCCCCTCCCCCCCCCCGTCACTTTCACTCATCAATATAAATTAGGTTGATAGTGGTTACATTTATGTAACACCAATTTAGCTTTGATGTTGCCAATAGTTTAATAACTATAGTTAAGCGGCAAAAAAGGACAGATAATTTTCTGCCATTACTCAGATGATAACAGGCAACAATTATGGTGTTACGCGATGGGGAAAGCCTCAGTTAAGTTTAACGGCGGATTAAACCAGGTGTTGCCTAACGTTAATTGCAAGGTACAACGCTCCACCTGCATTAGCGGCGACCTACATGTGACGAATAGATCATTGGAAATTTCCACTGACGTTGGACGTTAGACGTTGTACCCCCCTCAAACCCCTACTGTCCCCCTACCACTTTGTGAGCCGAGAACCTTTCTGGCGACTATCGCTGAGTTAGTTCGGAACAATTCGTCGGACGCGATGGTTGTTCCGAACTCAGAGGGTAACTCAAATGTATAAGCGGCCGATATATATTTGAGTTACTCTTGCTGTTAGGGTTTTAATATTAATACTTGTTGTGTGTGAGTGTGTGTGCAAAATGTTATTTTTAGTTTTAAGTTGTGCTAATTTTAAGCTTTAATTTGCGCATTGCGATGTTAGCATTAAGGTGTTATGGTATTGTTGATGTTTGGAAAATGTGTTTTTGATGTTGAGTTTTGGTATAATTATTGTATGTGTGTGTGTACTAATAACCTTTCACAGCTAGCTGTTAGGAGGGTAGATTAAATTTAAATTTAAATTATAGAAGTTCTGTTGAACTTCATTAAATATGGGTGGGACATGCGTGTTGTGCCATAGGCAGCGCATATTTTTATTTTTTTTTAAATTTTTAATTTTTTGTTAGGAAATAATTATATTTGGGTGGGTTTAGATTAAGGGTGGGAGGTTAGAGTTGCGTCTTGCATTAACTGTTCCAGACTCCCTATTGTAAAATTGGAATGGTCAGGTCCAGTGCCCAGGCCCGAGGCCGGCCGCCCGTATCACAGCCCACCAAACTGGATCGCCACGTGCGTGCGGGCCAAAAATTGGGATCCCTTGCAAGACGTAACTATAGCGGGTTGGGATTTGGGGAAGTGTTAGGCAAACAGAGTGGTGGGGATGGCTCCGGCCGTCCCCATCACTTTGGTAAATTATAATTTTTTGGTGACCTTGACCTCAATTAGGTTAATTAACCCCCCCCCTCCCCCTCCCCCTCCCCCTCCCCCTCCCCCTCCCCCTCCCCCTCCCCCTCCCCCTCCCCCTCCCCCTCCCCCTCCCCCTCCCCCTCCCCCTCCCCCTCCCCCCCCCCTCCCCAGCAATAATCTGGATTAGAAAATGACTAATAACTCAAGAATGGTTTGCCGGAATAGGGCAAGTCATACATCAATGAAAAGCTCTAATTAAGAGCAATATTGTGGTAAAGACAGAATTGTATTATTTTCTTTTACTAAAATTGTACCATAAAAAAAAACACCCTCCACTCAATGACATGACGATATAAGAGTGGTGTGGTTTGTGTTGAGAACATTCTTCACCTATAATAGCTAGAGTGAACATATCTCCCCGAGATGCGTCAATATTTTACAACAAATGTACAAAAGTTGAAAAAGTATTGGAGCTGGACGAAGAAAACGATGAAGAAATTAAAATGCCTTTGTTAAGTGAAAATGTTGTAACAAGAATATTAGTGGATCCAAATTCTCCAATGGATGTTATAGGAAGGTTTTTAATTGAAGTTATGACATGGATAGAAAATGGAAGATTAGTAAACATAGGATCTCCAATTTTGGTTAATGGTAGACATACCTTTGGTGTATATTGGAGAAACAGCGATCTGTTATGGCTATGGGCGGAGGTGTATGCGAAGTATTTGCAATTGGAAGAAAATATGGGGTATTATCATTACTTTTCAGCTTTGGTCTTAAACTACTAATTCTAACATTTTATATAAAAAAAACCTTACAAATGTAGTGGGGGAAGCATTATATAAAGGGAGCAGGAGAGAGAAGCATTTTATTTCCCTGCTAAATTTGAAAGAGTAAACATCAACACGATGCATCAATGTGATATTTGCTCAGAAACTTTTCATGATAATATTCTACTAGAAATACATAAAGAATTATTCCATAATAATAATGAAAATGTAACAGAAACCGAATATGAAGATTTAAAACTATTTGAAGAAGAAGAACCACAAGAAGAACAGCAAGAAGAAAAAGAAGAAGAAGAACATAAAGAAGAACCATTAGCAGGACCATCTAATGAAATACCAAGTTTAAAAGTATTTGCTTTAGAAGGTAGAGTAGTAATGCACCACAAAATTCAAAATGAAAAATTGGAATTGGAGCAGTTTTTTAAAGAAGCAAGTACAATTGCAAGAAGAACACTCACAGAAGAATTAAGAAGACTAAACTTCATTAAATTTAGCATAATACTAAATGCTATGTTTACTAATGTAGAAGGCGAAATGTCACCAAGAGGATTCATAACAAAAAACCAGACCATCATGGCAAGTTCAGATATTAATTCAATAGTTGAAGATTGTTTGGAAGAAATATTAACAAAAATTCAAGATCATGAAGGAAGAGGATCTGGTTGGAGTTTGGTTAGTATTGAGGGTATGGATATTAGAGTTCATAAACATGGCTACGGATTAAGGGGTAGCAGTTATATTTCACTCCCAAAGAAAATTTCACACACCAAATCATGTATAAATGTTCAAAATGAAGATATGGAATGTTTTAGATATGCAATGACGGCAAAATTTGTACCACCTGACAATGCAGTAAGACCCAGTGAAGAATATGAATTACAAAGATATAGATATAATTTCCAAGGGTTGACTTACCCAGTGGCTTTGAAGGACATCCCAAAGTTCGAAAAACAAAACCCTGGAACATCTGTTAATGTTTTTGGTTTGGACAGTTTGAATAAAGTGTACCCATTGCGTGTGGTGAAGAATGAACTCCCAGATCATACAGACTTATTACTACTTACAAAAGGTGATGTTTCCCACTATGTATGGATTAAAAAATTTGAAACTCTTGTTAGTAATCAATTATCTAAAAATAGAAATAAGAAGATAATTTGTAAAAGATGCTTTAATTTTTGTGAAGAAAGAAGAGAAGGAAACGAATGGTTACAAGAGCATAAAAAACTATGTAACAACAACTATGAAGCAAAAATTATCTTACCGTGTGCAAGTAAGGCAGAGTTAAAATTTGAAAAAATCTCCCATCAATACCGGATTCCCATTGTTGTCTATGCTGATTTTGAATCTACACTAGTTCCTATTGAAGATAATGATGGCGATGTAGCAAAGAAAACTGTTAAATATCAGATACATGATCCAAACAGTTTTTGTTTAATGGTTAAATCTACTCTTTCTGAAGAATATCTAAATAGATTTAATTTAACTTCAAAACCTATTGTCTATCGTGGTGTTAATGCTTCTAAAATATTCCTTGATCAGTTGTATACAATAGCGGAAAGTGTTGAAAGATTGTATAGTGATATTATACCAATGATACCTTTGGATGAAGAAGAAGAGATTCAACATGAAAATGCAACTCATTGTTATTTATGTACAAATGAATTTACTGTGGAAAATCACAAGGTTCATGATCATGACCATCTGACAGGTTATTATAGAGGTGCTGCATGTAACAGCTGTAATATCAACTACAAGATCCCTACAAGTATACCTGTAATATTACATAACCTTAGTGGTTATGATGCGCATTTTATCATTCCGGAATTAGGAAGAGATAATGGAGAAATTGATGTCATAGCTGAAACCACGGAGAAGTTTATAAGTTTTACTAAAAAAGTTGGAAATATAAAGCTTCGGTTTTTAGACTCTTACCGTTTTATGCCATCTAGTTTAATGAAGCTTTCTGAAAACCTGAGAACAGAAGATTTAATAGAAACTAAGAAGATTGTAAGTAATGACAAGGTTAATTTAGTTCTTCGCAAAGGTGTTTTCCCGTATGATTATATAGATAGCTTAGAAAGATTTAATGAAACATCCCTTCCACCAAAAGAAGAATTCAAAAGTAAACTATATGACACAGATATATCCCATGAAGATTATGAACATGCGTGTAGAGTATGGAATGAATTAGGATTTAAAACACTTGGAGAATATTCGGACTTTTATGTAAAACTAGATGTAACTTTACTTTGTGATATAATGGAAGAGTTTAGAAATACATGTTTTAAGGCATATGGATTAGACCCTCTGCATTCTTGTACATCACCTGGACTAGCTTGGCAAGCAATGTTAAAGGAAACAAAATGTAAACTCCAACTTCTTACAGATATAGACATGGTGCTGATGTTGGAATCAGGTGTTCGAGGGGGACTAACTCAAAGCGTAACACGACATGTAAAGGCAAATAACAAATATTTGCCCAATTTTGATGCAACAAAACCAACTACATATTTAGGTTATTTTGATGCAAATAACCTTTATGGATGGGCCATGTCGAATCCTCTTCCATTTGGCGACTTCAAATGGATAGACCCTGATTCTATTGGAAACATTATGGATATAGCAAAACATGGAGATACTGGTTATATTTTGGATGTAGATATTGAGTACCCTGAACATTTGCATGACCACCATTATGATTTACCTCTACTGGCCAAGACAGAAATATCACCAACCGGTAGATGGCCTAAATTAATGATGACTTTAACCAACAAATCAAGATATGTTGCTCATTATTGGGTAATACAACAAGCCCTAGAATTAGGATTGAGAATAACAAAAATTAATAGAGCTTTACAATTTTCTCAATCCTGTTGGTTAAAGTCATACATTGACAATAACACAAAAAGAAGAACTGCAGCTACATCTAATTTTCAAAAGGACTTTTTTAAATTGATGAATAATGCGATATTTGGCAAGACACTGGAAAACAAAAGAAAGCATAAGAATGTGAAATTAGTTAGTGATCCGGTAAAACTACAAAAGCTGGTACAAAAACCTAACTTCGGATCATCCATAATAATCAACGAAAATCTTGTAGCTGTTTCCATGAACAAAATTTCAATTACAATGGATCGTCCTTTATATGTGGGGATGTCTATTCTAGATATTTCAAAGACTCACATGTATGACTTCCATTACAACAAGATGGTTAAATTTTATGGAAGAGAAAACATCGGCATTGTATACATGGATACGGACGCTTTTATTTATTGGATAAGAACTAAAGATATGTATGAAGACCTACGCTGTTTTATCTACAATAACGACTTTGACTTTTCTGATTATCCACAAGACCATCCCAACTACGACAATGGTAGAAATAAAAAGGTATTGGGAAAGTTCAAAGACGAAACAAATAGCGTGCCAATGGAAGAGGTTGTTGCTTTAATGTCTAAATTGTATTCATTTAAATTGTACAAAAATGAAAAAAGAGAACATGAAATCGTGAAGAAGGCCAAAGGTATAAAAACCTCATACCTGAAGAAGAATGTACAGTTTGAAGAATACAAGAGATGCTTATTTGAAAATGTTGAGACAACAGCAACATTTAACACCATAAGAAGCTTCAACCATCGTCTCTTCAGTATAAAGCAAACCAAATGGGCTTTGAGTTGTAAGGATGATAAGAGGTACATCCTGGAAGATAATATAAAAACTCTACCATTTGGACATTACTCCTTATACCCTATCGACCAGTAAACCTATTCTTCGTCCTTTACCTTCTTCCTTTTTCCTTTCCGTAAAGAAGAGGGGACATGACAAGCTCAATGTCATGTTCCCTCTTTTTTACACCAATGTAATATGACCTTGACCTATAATCTTACCATATAAAAGAGGATAAACCATTTTAGAGATCAGTACTTTTACAAGCGGTGTGGAAGACACAACTGAAGATGGAAGATTTAAGGAACAAGATTGTAAATGAACTTCATAAGCCGGCAAGAAGAAAATTTCCTAGAAGAAATACAATTATAAAAGGAATGAATGATCTTTTCCAAGCCGATCTTATTGAAATGATACCACATAGTAAATTAAATAAAGGATTTAAATACATTTTAGCGATTATAGACTGTTTTACTAAAGTGGCTGATGCTTTACCGCTAAAGGACAAGACTGGTAAAAGTGTTACAAAAGCTATGGAAATAGCTATACAAAGAAATAATTTCAACATCAAACATCTACAAACTGATGATGGAAAAGAATATTTTAACAAAGACTTTGCAGCTTTAATGAAGAAGTATAAAATAAATCATTATTCTACAAATTCTGAAGTTAAAGCTTCAATAATAGAAAGATTTAACAGAACGTTAAAAGGAGCAATGTATAAAACATTTTCCAAACGAGGATCATATATTTGGTATGATATATTACCACAACTTATAAAAGAATATAACAATAAGTATCATCGAACCATTGGTATGAAGCCTAACGAAGTAAATAGTACCAATGCTAAAATGGTATTAAAACGTATTAAAAATAATACTATTCCTAAACGTGAAAAAATGCAGCCCAAAACATTTAAAGTTAATGATAAAGTTCGTATAAGTAAGTACAAAGGAGTATTTAGCAAAAGGTATCTGCCAAACTGGACTAATGAAGTATTTACAATCTATAAAGTGCAACCAACAATACCTGAAACCTACATTTTAAAGGACAACAAGGGTGAATTACTTGAAGGTGGATTCTACGGACATGAATTGCTAAAATCATCAGTTGGCGATGTATATCTTGTTGAAAAAATTTTACAAAGAAAAAAGGATAAGGTGAAAGTACGTTGGTTGGGATTTGATAAAAGTGAAGACTCTTGGATCCCTACAAAAGACTTAGTGTAGCAATTTATGAAGTCATTACATGTTTAACCTTTATACAAGATGGAGATTGTGCAACAAAAGGATCGATTTTTTATTAATAATATTGATGAATTAACAGTTGACAACGACAAGTTAAATCATGGAAAACATGGTGAATTACTGCCAAACACAATAAGATGTTTAATAACTGGACCATCAAATTGTGGAAAGACAAATGTGGTTTTTAATTTAATAACAAATCCTAAGGGATTACGTTTTAACAACATTTATATCTTTTCCAAATCTTTGCAACAACCCAAATACCAATTATTGGATAAGGTACTCGCAAGTGTGCCTGAAGTTAATTTCTACAAGTTTAATGCTAGTGAAACTATAATGGAGCCAAACGAGGCTAAACCATTTTCTATATTTATATTTGATGATGTATCTTGTGAAAATCATGACACTATTAGAAGTTATTTTGCCATGGGAAGACATTACAATATTGATAGCATTTATATTGGTCAAACTTACAGTAAAATTCCAAAACAACTAATAAGAGATAATGCAAATCTACTTATTATCTTCAAGCAAGATGAAACAAATTTAAAGCACATATATAATGATCATGTGAATGCAGACATGTCATTTGATAAATTTAAAGAAATGTGTGGTAAAGCATGGGCTGAAAAATATGGATTTCTTGTTATTATGAAAGAAGAAGCTATAAAAAATGGAAGATATCGTATAGGGTTAGATAAATTTGTATTAATCCATTGAACAATTGATGATACGTTTAGTAATAGATTGGTCTTCGCAGTGTAAACATGGTGAACCAAGAAAAACTATTAAAAGAAATAAAATCACTAAGTGACTCGATTAGACTTAAAAATCGAGCATTAAGAATGGGTTTGAATGAAAGAGAAGAATTTCTGGAGACTACATTTAAACCTATTACAGAACCTTTAAAACAGATAACAGAAACAATTGGTAAACCTCATTTTGAAGGAGATGTTTTACTACCTGTTTCTAAATTTGAAGTAAAAACTTTAAAAAAGGAAGAAGATGATGATTCTTACACAAGTGATAGTGAAGTTTCTCAAAAAGGAGAAGAAACAAGACAAGAAGAACCAGAAATAAATGTTCAAAAAGAAGAAGAAGAAGAACAACATATACCTGAAGCAGAACAATCAATTCCAAATCTAACAAAATTAAGTAGTGATATATTGCAACAAGGACCTCTTGGAAGAAAGTATATCATGAAGATGTTACATGAAATAAAAGCTAACCCAAAACTACACAAGTCACATGTATATGGAGCGAGAATTGATGGAAATGAATTAAAAATAGGAGATTCAAAAGTACATTTGACTGAAGATGATGACATTGTTATTGGTGAGCATAAATATAAAGGAACAAAAGGATTATTTGAACTGATTTTTAAAAATATACCTATAAAATATACACTACAAGATTTAAATACTTTTAAAGAAATTTTGCAAAATACTAATGCTCATAAGAAGAATTACTCCAAAGATTCAATGATAAATAGAACACGCGCAACTAAATATACTGTTGTAATAAAAAGATTGTTTCCCCTAAGAAAACTACCAACATTACGGACTGCGCCCGCTTTGAAGAAACCGCTAAAGAGGAAGTCTTTATCACTTATGGACTTATCACTTATGGATGAATATGGTAAAAAGAAAAAAGGAGAATCTTCAACGTCTGGTAAAGGTTTAATGAAAAACCTATATAATACAAATGTGATTTACTATAATGATATAAACAAATTGGTTGATAGAATGAGACTATTACATGAAGCTATAGAAGCTGGTCATACAGGTTTAAATAATGAATGGGTGGCTTTAGTTGACGAACTTCGAAATCGCGGAATAGTTGTATAAATTATCACAGATATATAAGAGAGCTGTGACCATACAATGGATCAGTTCAATCATGAGCGTCGACAAGTTCGGACGGTATTCCGGGCTAGGAGTACAAGGAGGAGAAAACAGAAAAAGAAGTGGATTGCCGCAAACACCTGAAGGTGACTATGATATGAGTAACAAACGTTTAAAATTTGTTAAAGACCCAGAAGAAGATACTGATGGAGCGAATTTAAAGACAGTAAAAGAAGCAACTTCAACATCATTGAAATTAGACAAAAATACTTACGATGTCAAATCACATAGAATAATTAATGTTGGTAAACCAACTGACAGTTCTGATGCAATTAATAAAGAGTATTTATCATCTGAACTTTTAAATACTTTAAAATTGCAGTGGGGTAATAATTTAAAAGATGGACAGACATTTGATGCTGGGAATCATAGAATAACCAACGTGGCAAATCCGAAAAATGATAAAGATTCAGTTAATAAAGAATATTTACATTCTATAATACCGGAAAAGACTCAACGCGGATTTTCTTTTTATAAATTTATTATAAATGACATTGGATACCCAAAGGAAGACGGTGATGCTGTAAACCTGAAATACATCAAGGACAACTGTATTTTACAAGATAATGATGAAATCGATTGTCATGGGAAAGTGTTGTCAAATGTAAAGTTCGGTTCTCAACCAAAAGATGCTGTTACTATGGAACAACTATCTAAAGAATTAAAAAGGGGGACATCAAATTTTGTAAAACATGAAGATGCCGTGCTAAAGCGAGGAGATACATTTATACATGGAAATAAAAAGTTTGATTTAATGCAAGGAAAAAATGATGAATGGGATGCGGGACATAAAACAATAACAAATGGAAGATTCGGTATAAAAGATTCGGATGTACCTTTAATGATACAAACATTAATTGCAAGTGGTGGTAGATTAGGTACATATGATGGTCGTAATAGAAGAATAAAAAATATTTATCCTGGTTATGAAGATGATGATTGTGTTACATTGAGACAAACAATAACTTGGGATAAACACTTTGGGACCAAATATGATGCAAAGATGAAGAAAATAATTAATATTTTACCAGGAGAAGATTTAAATGATGCTGCTACTATTGGACAAGTCATAACAACATCGAAAAGTGATTCAACCGCTTACACGTGTAATGATAAACGTATTATGCAGTTACATGATCCTCAACATCCGAAAGATGCTGTAACTTTAGATTGTTTAATAAGAATAGTGGGCAATTTACTTATCGATACCCACAATCATATAGCTAGTACAACGAGTCATGTGATGATTCAACCCGATGAACGAGAAGCTTGGATTAAAAATAGAATCATAAATCAGTATATAATTAATTTGAATAATTAAATATTTAAATATAAAACATTGTGCACGAGTTATCCATTTATGTAAAGCAGCTCGTGGAGTAAACACGCTGGTTATATAAGACGACATAATGAAGACCGCACCGCTCAGTCGTCGTCAAGACAGCGTTAAGAAAGGACGTGGTATAACATCAGCTGCGTTTTCCCTGCTCAGACGGATTCCTGTTGGTGCTGTTCTAAATCGAGCAATAGACGCTTTACCATACGAATTTCATCTGCCCGGAGGCTATCAATATTGTGGACCCGGAACTAAGTTGGCAAAACGTTTAGCAAGAGGAGATCCTGGAATTAATAAATTAGATCAAGCTTGCAAAGAACACGATATAGCGTATTCCAAGTTTGCAGATTCAACAAATAGATCAATAGCGGATAGAGCGCTAGCGGAAAAAGCTTGGCAAAGGGTTAAATCAAGTGACGCCAGTATTGCGGAAAAAGCAGCAGCTTGGGCAGTGACAACAGCCATGAAGACGAAAGCTAAGTTTGGTGGTGGAAGACGACGCGGGAAAAAACCTAGTAAAAAAGAAGCTGCAAAAAGAGGCGGGAACATCAAAAGAAGACGTCGCACTAACCCTAAAAGGAAAGTCAAGAAAACATCCATATGGTCAATGGTAAAAAACGGATCGGGTCTTTACTTAAGACCGTACCGTGTGTATTAAATGAGAAAAATAAATTGATAATTCCAAATGAAGCATTAACAAACTATCAATTGTCAAAATATGTGAAATGTTTAAGAATACCATTCTTCAGAGGAGTTTTTATGAAAGATACATTACCAAATAGAGTGTGGAAAAATGAAACTGGAATAGTAAATTTAGACTCTAATTATGGACCAGGTACTCATTGGGTATGTTATAAAAAACTTGGAGAAAATGTTTACTACTTTGATAGTTTTGGAAATTTACCGCCACCAAAAGAACTTCAACATTATTTTCGGGACTCCAAGAATATATTCTACAACTACAAAAGAGAGCAACCTAGCAATACAGAAATATGCGGACATTTATGTTTAGAGTTCCTAGCGAAGAGCGTCAGTCAGCTTTAAGATGTCATCGTATACAGTATCGCTGAGTGGAAATTCGTCAACATTGAAAAGTACACTTTTCCCAGCTTTACGTTTATCTACGGATAAACTATGGGAAGCAGCATTATTGGATTTGACTACATACAATTCAATTCCCAATGTTACAGAAGGAAAAAATAATTTACTACATTATTATGAGAGTAAAGATGAAAAAGGAAATTATTCACAATTAAAAATAATTCCATTATCTACAGGAGCATATGAAATAGACGATATAAACCAAGTATTACAAAAGAAACTTGGAGAAGAAAATATTTCTATAAAAGGTAATAATAATACATTAAAAGCGGAAATAACTTCAAAGTATTATATAGATTTCAGCTTAGACCACTCAATCGGCAATTTGCTCGGATTTTCAAAAAAGAAAGGAATTTTAGCTCCTGGAAATGATTATACTGGCGATACAACAGTAACAATATTAAAGGTGAACAGTATTGATGTAACATGTAATATTATACACGGATCATATAGAGATGGAGTAAATCAACATATATTACACACATTTTACCCAACAGTAGCTCCTGGTTTTAAAATAGTTGAGAAGCCACAAAACCTGATATACCTACCGTTAAACACCAGTTTCATTTCAGACATCGTACTGAACATATTGGATCAAGACGGCATTAGTGTTGACTTTAGAGGAGAAACAATAACTATACGGTTACATATCAGAGCAGCAACATAAAGTCAACATGGGATTATCATTTAAACCACAACGGAAGAGTCGGGAGCTCAGTAGCTCCTCAACATTCGACGAGTTAACACCGGACAACATACACTTCCTACAAAAGATCGGACTAAAACTTGCCAACCATGGATATACTGGATATAGCGCAAGGACCGACATTCGACGAAACCCTATGGGAGAAGGAATATCACACTCACAACCCTTACACTTCATCAAAATTAAATAATAATGATGAAATAAGGATTCCCATTCAACAACAAGATATCTACACATTACCATGTGAAAGTTATTTATATATCGAAGGAAGAGTAACAACATTGGATGGAAAATCTGGTTCAACTGTTCCTTTTATAAATAACCCTATGGCATATCTGTTTGATGAAATTAGATATGAGATATCTGGAGTAACAGTTGATTCAACAAAAAAAGTTGGTATATCAACAACTTTAAAAGGATTGACTTCAATAACACCCCATGAAAAGAATTCTTTAATCTCAGCTGGATGGGTGACTCCTGATAAAGACACTATTACTCCTAATTCAAAAGGTTACTTTGATTTTAATGTACCTTTACGATTGCTTTTGGGATTTGCAGAAGATTACAAGAGAATAATAATAAACGTAAAGCAAGAACTGGTACTGCTCAGATCTTCAACAAATAAGGATGTAATACAAGCGCCAAGTGGAACTAAAGATGCCGATTTGGAATGGCAACTTCAATTGGATAAAGTTGTATGGAGAGTACCTCATGTCAGATTGGCAGATGAACATCGAGTATTATTATTGAAAAAGTTAAAATCTGACCGTGATATTGTAATACCATTTAGGAGTTGGGAATTTCATGAATACCCCATATTGCCTCAAACAGAAAGACAAACATGGACTGTTAAAACCTCTACTTATTTAGAACGGGCAAGGTACATAATAGTCGGTTTTCAGACTAAACGAAAAGATGTTATAACTGCGCACGCTGGTCAATTTGACCATTGCAAAATAAAGAATTGCAAAGTTTTTTTAAACTCTCAGTTCTTTCCATATGACAGTTTAAATGTTTCATTTGACAAGAAACGTTATTCCATTCTATATGACATGTATGCAAGATTTCAATCGTCATATTATGGTAAGACGAATACACCACTTTTATCACCAGAACAATTTTATTCAAAAGCTCCAATTGTTGTAATCGATTGTTCAAAACAAAATGAATCTGTAAAATCTTCAAGTGTAGATATAAAAGTTGAAATGGAATTTGAAGATAAAATACCAGATGGAACTTCAGCATACTGTTTAATTCTACATGACAAAATAGTTACTTACACACCGCTAACAGGAATCGTGAAGAATGTACTTTAAGAAGGATTAATACAACATCTGCACGATTTGTAAGGTTTTTACAAAAAATCAACAATATCTAGGTCATCTGCGAGTATAAAAGTGAGAAAAAAGAGCTGGAAATTCATTTCATCTTTGATTGTCGTATGGGTAACATCGTCCGCAAGATGAGTTCTACTACATCAGGTGCTAATGAAGAAACTACACCTTTTATGGCTGACAATAGTTTGGATATAGAAAGACAAGTTGAACAGGAAATGGATGAGTTCCTCAAGTTTAAACATAAGAAGACAGAAGAAGAGGAAGTTGAAAAAGAAACAAAGAAAAGAAAAATTGAAGATAACATTTCCACCAACATCTTAACGGAAGTATTTCTTCGAATATTTTATCCTATTTCTTCTTGTATGACAAAGACTGTATCTGCTGGAGTGATGAAATCATTGGATTACTCTCCTACTGTTATTTTAAATCATGGATCTAAAATGGTAACCTTCACTGAAACTTCTTGGGAATCTTTTATGAAACATATACATCTTTTGGAATGTTATCTGAGTAACAATACATTTGGAAGAAAAACAAAACTAGGTTTGTTGGAATCAAATATTGAAATCGATATTGTTAAACAACGTGGTCAACAACTAGTTCGATTTAGAGATTTAACTAAATATAATATAAAAATACATTTGACTAAAGAAGAGTTTTACACTTTAACTTATGCTACTGGTCCTATAACAAGATATTTAAAACAGCTAATATTCTCAAGTGCAATTATCAAAGACTATTTAATTGATGCATTGGATAAACAACCATATGTTCCAATCCTATATGGTCCAGTAGATACTTCAATCTTCAATAGGATACCACATGAAGTAGATATGTGGAGACAGTTACACCACTATCAAACCAACTTTAATTTAGATGAAGAAAAGCAAGAAACCAAGGAAAACGAATCAAGTTTCAACAATCAACAATCGGCAACAAATTGAACAAATAAAGAATATTGTAAGTAAAAAGAAGAATATTGGGGGTATAAAAGGTTGTCAATCTGGATTAACATACCAGTTGCCTACTGAACGTCATCATGGATAAACAAGTTTCATTCTCTAAGAAGATAGAATTAATGGAAGTAAAGCAAGGTATCATAGAGTTTCAAGCATTCCGTGGTAATGATGGAAATTTTATAATTAAAGAGTTAGTGGTACTAGATATGATAACATCTGTTGTTTATCACTTTTTATTTATGCCTCCTTTACCATTCAACAGATTAACAACCAAAGCTAAAGTAACAAACAAATGGTTGATGAAACATTTTCATAATCTAAGATGGGATGAAGGTTTTATAACCTACAATATGATGCCACACATTATGAATCATTTCTGCAAAAAGTTCAAAACTATTTTTACAAGAGGATTGGAAAAAGCAAATTGGATACAAACATATACAAACCATGAAGTAATAAATGTGCAAATAGAGAAAGATTTTTATTGCTACTTTGATAACATCTGTATTTCATCTAAAAACTTTAAACATCAACAGTCTCAATGTGCTTTAAAAAACGCATATCGTTTAAATGTCTATCTACAGCAAAGTGGTGGGGAAAACGAAGGGTATAAAAACGAGAGCGGCACTATGACAATGCATCAGTATTACTCAAACCTCCGGGGAGTCAACACCTCTGACACGCAAACACAAGAAGAAGAAGACGAACAATAGCAAGAAGAAGATAATGGCGTCACAAAATTTTCTACAATCGCTTGTTGATCAATTCAACAAACATTCTAAATCTACTATACTACCGACAAAAAAATGTTCAGAATTGAAGGAAGAAAAACATTATATTATTCACACTATTAAGAAAATGGAAACATCAATTGGAGACGCTATCAATTGTACATTAAGTGAAGCACCCTACACACCTGGTGATGAACCAAAATTTCAAGTATTTCTTCCCAAACGCTTCGTTCAACTGCTGCAGAATGAAGATTTACGACTGATTCACCCCGGCACACTCTACTTAGCAGCTCACGGTCCTAGCGGAAGCAACTCTACTGAACTTACACTTCATGTTATGCCTACTAGCAACTAATCTGTAGTTTATATATACTGTTGTACATGTATGTAACTGATTATAAATAAATAAAAAATAAAAATGAAAAAAAAAATAAAAAAGGCAACATATCGATAGTGTTTCTGCACTATCGATATGTTGCTTTTTTAAAAACACGTTTGGGTGACCTTGACCTAGTTTTGAGGGTATATAAAGGCCGTAATTTTCTTAAGGATCTCATCAGTCTACGACTACCTTTCGTGCCGTACACATCTCTGTTGGCTCTCCAGTTATTACAAATAACAACATGTCTCTTAAGGTTAAGTGTGCATCATATGATACTACCACCATCACAACTTTTGAAGAACTTGACGATTTTACTAATGAATTGCGAGTGTTACTTGCCGGTGGTTATCGTTTAAATATTGATGTTTACGCTAACAACATGAGGATGTTTCCTAAACAAAAATTCTGCAATGAAGAAGTATTTGTTTCCACACAACCTTCAACTACAACACCATCTACTCAAAATAATGTTAAGTTCCAGAAATATTACTGATGTTGAATAATATTGAGTGGTCGCTGTGGCATCTATAAAAGGAACGCGTAACCTAAACAGAATCATCATTTGCTTCCCAACTGACGCAGCGAAAACAACTACCACTACCATGTTGTACAGAATGATGATTGAATTCAATGGAAAAATCTACGGAAAAGACTATCAAAGTGTAGAACAAATGACGTCCGATCTTCAAGTATTGACTAAAGAAGGATTCCAACCAAAATTAATTCTAAAATTTCCTGAAGTACATCCACTATCCACTGAAGATCTCATTGCTATGGCTAAAGAAGAAAAAGAAAAATACAAACAAGATATAAAGAAAGAAAAAGAGAATGAAAACTCACTATCTTAAATAAATACATCTTACACTTGTAAGATGTTCTTTTTTAAAACTCCATTTGGATGACCTTGAGATTACCCCCACCACTTTTTCTAGTCTATAAAACACACTATCCTACACTATACACCTTCATTTCTTGGCTAAACTTAGAAGCGTCAACATGGAAAACAAGAAAGACAAATACAAACCACGCTATTGTTGTGAACAAAAATGTACCGATATAGGAAGATGGATGGTAGACGGATTAGCTTGTAGAAAATGTGAATTCTTCGGATCTTGTTACTGCAAATGCAAGACAAAACAACTACCACCACCAGAATTGCGAACCTTCAAGATTTATAAATCAAGATACTTCCACACTTGCCCAGAGATGTATCAAATTTCATCCAGAAAAAATTGTTAATTGCCGAGAGTGTAATGCATGTTATAAAGACGACTTTTGTACATGCATCATAAATGCGTGCAAGTACAGATCTGATTGGTCTACTGATCCTGTTGAAGCTTCAGATGTATAGCTGTAGTCACTGACTGCAGCCCTTTTTTAAAACTCTATTTGATTGACCTTGAGATTACCCCCACCACTTATTTTTTACAACATATATTCTATGGATCATTCGATACGCTTCTCATTCTTATTTCATTACTCGCCTTGACAACAACATGGATGATAAATTCATTTCTTTTCAACATTTAGTTACCGACAGAGAAGAGATGGAAACCCTATTCCAAAACTTACTCACACTCATTGATAACTATCCTTTAAGATGGATCAACATCACAGTGCAATACGTCAATCCTACCAAAATATTTTCATCCTCATCATCTTCTTCTGCCACCTCCATGTCTTCATCGTCGCAAAGTGCAGAGGAAGAGGAACAAACAACTAATGGTGTTAAAATTGTTGAATTAAACGACGAGGAACAAGAAATGCAAGCTCTAGTTAAATATAAATTTAATATTTAATTTATAAAAATTATTAGTGTTTCTAATTTATATTACAGCTAATACTTATTTCTACACACCACCCATAACCTACCCAAATGGGATTTTGCGGCAAAATGCTCTGGCCGCCGGTTCGCATATGATTATATCATCCTTCCCCCACCACTCTACCACCCCCACCCCTCTACTTCCCCCTCCACCACCTTTGCCCACATATAAGCGACCCTCTGACCATCGCTCACCATTTGTTTGCCAACTTCCGAACAATGAGCTCCTCTCCTTTAACAACAAGTAAATGTACTTTTCTTATTCAATCACAGGAAGACTTACAAAATATTTTTCAAATTTTAAGTGATCTAATAAACACTCCAAATAACACCATTACTATCACTGTGGAAGTTTCCTACAATTCTTCTGATTACGAAAACATGGAAAGCGAAGACGTCGAAGTTTTACAGCTGCCAGATAATAGTCTTCCATCTTCCAAAGCTGCAACACCCGACACAGCTAATAATGATGTTTAGTCGACTACAATTATTTTCTTTACCCCCCACTATTTTTACAGTAATATATAACCTGTCCCTATCTCTGTTTCTCATTTCATCGCCAACTTTCTCACCATCAACACCGCTCCAATTTTTACGTGCATACATTTAATACACGAAGATGATGAATGATTTTTCATTTATGTCACAATTGGAAGAGGATAAACTCAAACTCGAAATCAACAGACTACAATTAGAAACAAAGAATCAACAAGAAATGATTCAGCTTTTACGACTATTCAAATGCGTACTGTGGATAGTATGTTTTTATCTTCTCATCGCTATCACCTTTGGCATCTACCACTCCATCGCCAGTAAACAACACTCCAACGCTTCCTCAAATAAAACCACTACTTTTCTTTGATTAAATAAATTTTTACCCACCTTCAATCTAACCCCTCGGGGCTCACCTTTTTTAAAAACCCCTCCGGATGACCTTGACCCACTTCCAAAACCCACCCATCACTGTCAAAAAAACCCCAGCCGCTACTACCCCTACAACACTTACAACCGCCTGACCTTGACCTGAGCCAACTGTAGCCATTCCCCACTACTGACAACCACAAAATGGGCTTATGTTTTAACTGGAAAATGAAATGCAGCTGAAGATGTGTCGTAATTGACACGAAACCGGTTCTGCATGAACCATAAACTGTGACACCTTGGGTTGAACACGCAAGTGTCTATTTAATATGTGCATTAAAAATAAATAACTGTTTTATTCTTTTTGTTGTTTTTTATATATATTAACAGCCACAAAAATCAGAATAAAGTGCGATTAAAAACTAATAAATTATTTTGATCATAGTGTCATTCAATGAATTAGTAACTGGCTGCAATGCAACGCCACATGATGTATATGCCTACTGTTGCACGTGGTCGGTGCGTTGACAGTTGAGTCATATTTTTACAGCATTTATTTTGTTTTTATTTATTACTCCATAAGACCAATGTTAAATTTTAAGGATTTCAATTTAGCATTGCAACAAAATAAGATTTTTCCTAGCATATAGACTTGAATACATATTATTTTTATCCCAAAAAGAAGTATTTTGTGAAGTTTGAGGAAAAACGTCGGAGCCGATTTCGAGATCTTTGTCCATGCATACACATGAATAAATACATAGGTCTATAACATAAAAATATACCTTACTCGTATTAGAGTATAGTATTGTAGTTAAGTGCAGAAATGATATTAGAGATTTCTCTGAATTCAACATTCATTAAACTATCACATACAAATATGTTACTTCCTGAATATTAACAAAAAAATTTTGTAACTTTTATCGTGAAACATTATCACCATATTAGGTTGTTCCAAGTTATATGACTTAAAACTACATCAATAACCAGTAATGCACACTAAAGTTAACAATATGCACCAAACAATAATTAAATAAAAATTACCTAACAATCTGTTTAAAGAGAAAACAACAGCAGTTACTCCCTAAAAATAGTGACCATGATCAAGTTTGGAAGCACGTCCAGCTAGTTATCACCCCCGAAGCGGACTGGCCGGCGAGGCGATGTTTGTAGCAAGGGTAGTAGCCGGGGTGTGGATGGACCGATGTTTTTAGCTCCCGATATGGAACATGCCCGCGTTTTTCACAGCGTTGCCATGGCAACCCTTGCATCGATTACCCTGCCTCAGTAGTGCTCGGTCGGTGGTGCGCGCTGGTTGCCCAACTCACACCGGATACCAAATTCTGGCCAAGTGTTGGAGGTAAGTCCAAATTTGAGGTTGGGGGGCAAAACGTAGCCTCCAGCGACCCCACAGGGAAGGGAAATGTATAGATGGAGTGACCTAGAAAAGCCGAAGAAGAAGGTGGCTACAGGGGGAGGTGGGGTTTTTGGTTTGTTTGGTTTTCCCATTGATGGGGATTCATTCTGTAGGTACTGGGAGGAAATGTGTTGGGAACAGAAGTAATAATGAATGGTAATAATGAATAACACCAATAAGATTATATATTTGAACAATATGTTAGTTCACAAGGCAACTTGAACATTGGTGCAGTATTATAGGAATACTCTAATTTAGGCCTATATTGTATAACCATTACACTCGAAATAAGCCATGATGATACTGCTAATGAATAACAAAGTATTTTATATTGCAGTGTACCTTGTTCAGCATTGACTATCCATATGTAAGCAAAACATTATTATGACAATATGTTCCGAAATATTCAAGTCTAGGCTATTATGGAAACAGAATGATGTAGGCCTACTCAAACTTAGCAGACCTAAATAATAAAAAAAAGTATTCATCAGATTTCATAATTCAGATTCACGACTCAAATATGTAAAATGCCACTATGAAAGTTTATCTTTTAGTTGATAACATTTGTTGTGTATTTTATATGATACAGTAGTTTATATTTGTTGGATACACCAATAAATGAACCGCATTTGTAAGAATAATATTGTATTCAAATTGTAGAAAATAAGTTAAATAAGTTATTGCTAACTGTTCAACGTTTGCCCATGATTTGCATGGGGTTAAATATGTAATAACCCTTCTTGTAGTAGGTTAATTTTTAATGAATAATGTAAATGTGAATTGGTTTGGATTACAGAACAAATGCGTGTTTGTCGACTTTTAAGTGAGGTAATTAAATGAATTAGTTAAGATAGTATTTGATCAATCAGTAAGATAGAGTCCTAAATATTTCAAGTTTTTATGGGATTTTTTTACCGAGCCAAATTTTTCAGATCATTAAAGAAGACTTTCTAAATTCAATTATGTGAATCGGTCGAAAATTGAGGTAGCCGAAAAGTTTTAACTAAAGTAAGATATAAAAACATAAAAAAGATTAATAACCTTCCAATGGTTATTTAAGAACGACGTTTCTGATACATGACAAATAATTGTTGAAGAAGAAAGGGAAGTCAAAGAGAAAAATAATTGCATCTGGATGACCGGACCTTTAAAAAGCTACTATATCTTTTTACAGGATCGAACCGGAAACCTTTTTATTCAAAGGCGGGCACTACAACCACTCAGCTACCAGCTAGTGTTTAAAATAGAATAACAAATTATATCGAATAAAATATTTTCAATAGATTAAATAAATATTTACAGTTAAACAACGGGAAGCTTTTCAGAATCTGTTACATTCAGAGAAATTAGTTCCAATGGTTACTGCTAAATGAATAATATTAATTTGTGTTATACATTTTGATATTTTTAATGTATTCGTAATGGATTGTTTAACTCTATTTCCATACATAAGTTTATTTAGGCTACTATTAGTAAGTTATTCCTGGCGGCACGTCGATATATTGTTCCTTCGCACTTTATGGATGAAAGGCGAGGCTTGATATAACGTTGCTTAGCATTTCTTGGGAAAATTTAGCCCATTTTTTACAAACTTCATCCTTCGTGTGATGGGCCAGAAATGGTGGTGGGAAGGGCTTGGTTATTACTAATATTCCATTGGCTGGCACCTTTTGTTTTTTATATTTTTTGCTTTATTTTACTGTTGCATACCAGCTAGTAATTTCACATCACAACATATTGGGCTCGTTCACGATCATCCACCACAAAAAGGGTTGTTTATGTTTTCGCCTATCACGTAAAAATCCCACAAATAACGTGTCTGGATTTTTTCAAGTGATAGGAAAAAAACGTAAACAAACCAGTTTGCGGTGGATGATCGTGAACGAGCCCAATGTGTATCATATTTATCATATTATTGATTACAGTTGCTTTTTAATCAGTTATTTTATTACTGTTACTTTTTAACAGGGCATAGAGATAGAGTTGGCTTAAAAATATAACAGCTTACTATAGGAGTCACTTAAAGACCATTATAAGTTTGTCATTTAAGGAAATATGGTACTCAAACATGTTTGTAACAAGTTTAAATATTTTGTTTACTGTTTAAATTTCTCTCCCTCCCCCCCCCCCAAATTTCTCAGGAAGTACGTAATAAAAACAAGATTTATAATATGTTGGACATTTGACAACCATTTGATAACAATGGATATTGTAAACCTATTTTATTGATTGTTTTTTAGTATTATACTATATTAACTTTAAATTATCTACATTAAATTTAAATTCTCAACTATGGATTTAAATTTCATAAGTTTGTTCTGTTCTTTACTTGAACTACGATCAATTAATTTTTTCTCTAAATGTGACTTAAAGGCTACATCTAAATATATAAGATATTTATTTTTAAATAAATAAGTCGCAGTATTGCAAAACAAAAATTATACTAAAATTCTATGTCCATGTATTGAGTGCATAATCTAGACATATTGTTACAAAGTGCAAGCACTGCATTTAACATAGACTACGTTTTATTTCGAGGGAAAAGTAGCTATTTGAAGTAGATTTAATGTAGTATGTCAAGCTTTTAACTTCATTTATAGGCTGGAATAAACAATATTTTAGCCGATTATTTATTATTACTGATTCATAAAAATGAATTTTGTAACCATCAATTACAAGACTTACAAAATAATGACATTGTCATGAAATAAATTTATTTATCTCGTCTCTTCTTGTCTTCTATTTTGAAAGTTTAAGACATCAGTTTTATTTTCATTACAGGAGATTTTTCAATATATTATATTTATTACTTCCTTGTTTGTTGTTTGACTAAATAGCCACGGTAGTATAAACAGTTTTCATGGTTAGGCCTACCTTTTGAAATTAATCTTTGCTAAGATTATGATTATTAATTAAACATAACTTGATTAAGCTGTAAGCTTTAGAAAGTTTGTATTCTATACCAAATCATTGTTCAAAATTGTTGATAAAGACGTCATTAAAAAATTATAAACATTATAAATTTCTGGATTATTCGGTCAGACTATAACAAACTAAATATACGAATACAAATATAAGAAAAGAATTATAGGGAAGAGGTATTAAAATTTGTCACTTTTTACTCAAAGGATTTGTAAAGTGATCAAAAGTATTTTAATGGAAATGACTGAGAAAAGAAAACTTGGCGGAATGAAAAGCATTTGATGTGGACCAAAGATGAAATGACTTGAGCTTTTAACTTCGAATGTAATGAAAAGGTCTGTTTAATAATTCATTTTAAATGGCAAAATTTATACTTTAAAATCTTTATAAAAGTAAGTAATTTCCGAAAAATTATTTTCATTATAGTTTATGTGCTATAACATATTAACATTTTTAATTTTAATAGGATCTCAAATATTTTTTTATTGTTAAATTATATAAAGTCAAAAGTTCAAGTTCAACTTGAGACTAAAAATGTATTTTATGACAGTTTAAAATTTACGAACTTGTGACACAAAAAACTATCAAAGAAATTAAATAAGAACACTTTTGAAACATTTGATAATGAAGATTGTTAATTTTTCCAACTATAGGCGTTTATAAATAACACTTATAAAGTGTAACAAATTTTATTGCTCTTTCAAATTAGAAGTTGTGCTAAATTTTTATGTAGGGGTGAACCGCAAGGACCATTAAAATAACAATTTATATATTTAATTTTAAAATGGATTGTGAAAGCCCAGCTTTCTTCTTGTTAAGTTTTCTGAATGATTTGTTATCCTTTCCATCAAACATGAGGCCAAGGTTAATTTACTGACACAAAAACTAGCACGAAGTTTTTATTCGACTATTTTCATTTTCTCTTTTGTCTACAACAACAATGCTGACCACATTTTTTTCGAATTGATGAACATATATTTTGTTATATGGAGAAATAACACTTATAAATACACATAGGCCTATACATTCGAAAAACGAGGCGTTAATAACGGAAAAAGTAGATTTCAAGAATATGTAAAGCAAGAGAAAGTTTTCCATTGCTATGATAATAATTACTCATAGGTAAGCTACCTGCGATCAAATCATTGTTCTTAAAATAAATGAATATATCAAACAATAAAGTAAGACATTTGACTTTAGGTCTTTACGACAAGACGTTTAGAGGCATTCACACCTTTTTGTATTTCCACATTAATACAATCATACGTCTGCAATATTTTTATTTATTTTGTTTTTATTTTCTTGCTTCAAAACAGTCAAGACTAATTAAATTGAAGCAGAGCAATGTTTTTATAATTTGTGAGTCCATGGTAGAAATCTTCAGGTCGCATTATCACTATTATACCTAAAAAAAACAGTGTTCATTAGTGAGATTAGTGAAAATTATTCCATACTTAAATCAATAAGTTATAAGAAAGTTTTAGAGAAACATTTTGTTCCAAATAAGAAAAGATTAATTTAATAATGATGGCTGAATTGTAAAGTTAGTCTCTGTGGCGATACAGTAGTTTCGACATACATAATTACGAATCTAAGAACCTAATGCTCTAAAAATATCATAACTATTTTTGATATGAAAACTTAATAAAAAATAAATAAATAACTTGAATTTGATAATTGAAAAATTAAACAAAGGCAACCAAATCAATTATTTAATGTAGTAAATATTGATAATAAACTCATTATATCCTTTTCGTTACTAACTAAAAGAATAAAAAAGCCAAGGACATGATATGTAGTTTAAACACGTAAAATGAAAGACGTGTTAAAGAAAATGAAAACAATTATCATGAACTTACAATAATATATTTTTAAAAGCTAATCCTTTCAAAGCTATGGAATACCAGACAAAGCGATGCAAACGAAAACACTATTCATTAAGGGATCTAAATTAAACATCAAAGGAACTTTTGTGAATGCAACATTAAACATTTGCCGCGCGTGGCTAAATTAATTGCAATTACTGTAACAAAAATTACTGTAACAAAAATGAATTTCTACAGTTGCTGTTAATATAACTATTTTTTATTCGATATTTTTTAAGTAGTAACATTTTTGTTAATGCTAAAGGGTAAAAAAGAGTATTATGTTTGAATATGATTAATACCTGTGAAAAATACGAAATTTCTGTGGTTGTTTTAACATATTTATTTTATTCGTGTGACGTCATCAAAAGCACCGGAGCCCAGAGAGGTCTCCAAGATGCGTGTTATGGCCAAAGTTTGTCCAATTTCCGACATCTGTTGGAGCAAGAATCTCATTTTGATTATTCTTTTGTTGTTATTTTATATTTCTACTCCAACCACTAGATTTATGAACAGTTAGACCTGAGAATATTTATTTGTCCGGGGGTTGTTGGATTATATTAAGATTATTTGCAGATGTATATTTTAATTAATATCAAGATGTTTTTATAACTATTTTACAATGATTTTGCTATCTATTTTTCTATGTAACTAATAAATAAACTATGAAAAGTTTTCGTGGTACATTTCTCCTGGGAAAAGTATATAGAATAAATCTGAAATATATTTGGATTTCATGTACCGTCTGTTGGTTCTCAAAATTACCTAATGTCAAAATCCCAATTGAATTTGAATATCCAGTCCTAACTGACAAAACATAGTTTTTCAGTGATTTTTAACTTTTGTTTGTAATTGATTTTATATTCGGTTTTAATTTGGATTATTACACACATACACTAACGAAATTTCAGATATTTAGAGAAATAGGTTTCTCTAAAACGAAAATATGTATAAATTTTACCAAAATACGCAGATTTCAGTATTGTATCTAAAATTTAAGTGAAGCTATATGATATGTTTTTTAGTAGATATAAAACAAATATTAAATAATTAATGCAGTAAATCAAAGCTGAACTACTCTAAATTCAGAGAGCGACGACTAGGCTTGATGCGAATGAATGATCACAAAACAGCACAGTTGTTCACACTCGAATCTCGACTTCTGAAAGACGTGGATCAAGAGATTCGTGTTTCTGACATATTTAAGAAGAAATTTACATTTCAACTCTTTTTCCGACTTTAATTTTCCAGATTTATGATTTCAAACAAGCTTGAGTTTCTTTAATGACAGGTCTTCTGCTTCTGATGTGACAACGTAACATGGGAAATCATACTTTTTGTATTATTGTGTTCAAAAGTTTTCAAATTTAAAACAATTATTTCATAGATTTGGGCAAGTCCTCCAGTTTGTGCAATTCGGTTATTGTAGATATTCCAAATTATACCAAAACAACAGTGTCTTCAAAAATTCGACAAGGATAATTTTTTAATTAATTTTTCATCGTCTTGAAACAATTTTTAACTTTAATTAAGAAGTGGAACTGTAATACAAAAGATCTCGTATCAAAAGGAAACAAGTAATATTGTAATTTGATCACTTTATTGAATTAACTGAAAAAAGTGCTCGTAATACTGCTTTATATTGATTGGAATTTTTATATTTGATTTAATTAGGGATACATATTCACAATTCAAACCTATCATGATAATGTTGCGAGGAAACTATGTAAAATTTATATAATTTTATTTTTGTAGATGTTATTTCTATGTTATATTAACTAATCAAATTTTCCGGTAGATTCCAATTAAACTCTCTGATCATTGAAGAAAACTAGGATTTTGGGTTTTGTTCTGGCTTCATCATTGTGTTATTATTATTAATTGTTTAAGAAAAATAAATAAAACACAATATTTTACTTTCAATTTAGACTTAGAGAATGTTACAGTTCTTTATGTTTTCAATTGCATAAATCATAAATAGAAATCACAGTTTGCCCGAAGTTAAACTATTGAGCGTGAAGCCAATCAGTTTCGTTTCCCAACTTGTCAAGCTCCAGTTCCCGCTATATCGACCTTCTGCACTGTTCGTGGACTTTGATTTCCCTAGGGCTTCAACCTCTATTTGCTCCGGCAGAGTTTCTCAGTGATTATTATGTAATTTTTTACTATTAAGTTTCACAAATTGTAATGTAAGTCTTACTGGTTTATTGTGCAATAACTTTCGACAGAGATTATTCATGACTATAAAAAAGCTTCAAGAGGTTAAAAAATTACCACATTCTGATTGCAATGGTTACCTTCTTAATTATAATTCATCAAGTTATGCCATTGTAAAAAACCATGCTGAACACTAAATTTTTATTTTGTATTTGTATAATTTGAAGGTAAATTGCCAGTGATATTTTTCAAGTTTTAATGCTTTAAAGTCAAAATTCTGGTTTCTTCATGGTGGAAGATACTTCCACCAAGGGTTTCTTTTGTTATCTAACCTAGACCTGTTGCATGGAAATAGCATAAATCGTCCAACGACAAATGACAACTAGGTGAAGATTCAAACCTTAAATGCTACCATATATTCTTATGATCGAACTGACGACTTTTAGATTAAATAGTAAACACTATAACTCCTCAGTTACATAGCCAGTTAGTGTTTGATGCACTCAATTCAATCAGCTACATAACTAGAATGGGAAACCAAGAACAGTTTAATTGTAAAGCGAGAAAAAGTTAAAAGATCAAAGAACAATTAAGAACAGCAAACTAATTTCATTGAGGGTTTAGGTAAGGCAGTGCCAAAGTGAAAAAAGATAAGAAAGATAAGGATGGGAAGATGGACTTAAACTAGTTCAGGCAGCCCATAGCAACATTCTTCAATCAGATGAACTTTCAGTTTGTCTCTAAATTTTTTTATGTCCTGAGTCTCTCTAATCACTGATGGGAGTTTAGAGAAATACTTAATTCCTACATAACTAGGTTTTGTCTCGAAAAGTTTCAAATTATGCTGAATAGAAGGATTTACATTGTGATTTCTAGTATTATATCTATGGTTGTGAGGCTGTATCAGATTATTTAATTTTACATACATAATAACTTCAAAAATGAAGAGAGAGGGAACGGTGAGAATCTGAAGTTCTTTAAATTTTTCTTTGCAAGTATCTCTAGGTCTAAGCCTACAGATACATCTGATTGCTTTTTTCTGCAAAACAAAAATTCTGTTCAAATTTGATTTACTTGACAAACCCCAAAGCACTATGGAATATCTCAAATGACTCTCAATCAGGCTAAAGTAGACTAATTTACAGAGTTCAATATTGTTATAAACAGAAAGATTTCTTAGGACATAAATACCAGAAGCCAACTTGGAAGCAAGCTTATCAATATGATCCGACCAACGGAGACCACCGTCCAATCTCACTCCTAAATAATCAACCGAGTGGGATTCCTCAAGGAATTCCTCATCCAGCAAAATCATGGGTGACATGAAACCCGCCCTCTCAAGAGATCGTTTTTTCTGGTCGAAATCGATCGCCATTATAAGATCTTTTATATATATATTTACCGTCTTGTAAGCAATTACAGTATAAGTGTAAATATATCGAGTAGTTTTGGAAGACGTTTTATTATTTCAACCTGAATATACAAAATGGCGAAAGAAGCTTGAAAAATGAATATTATTAAATGTCAAGATAGAGAATAGTATATTCCGATTTTCAATAAAAGATATGATGTACAACTATTTAATTTGAAACTTGTTTGATTGTTAGTAAATTTGTTTTCGGTAAAATATATCTTATAAAAAATTAAATTACTATAACAATATTAGTTAATTTATAGTTTCAATAATGCCATTGTCATATAATCCCGAGGATAAAAAAGAGCGCAAAGAGAAAAGCTGTCTACTGTATTATTAAACGGTGAATAAATATTTAGCAGCCTTTTTCCACACTCGACGGACGGTCCAATTTCACGCGGTACGGGGTGAACCGACCGTAATTTCTTCGTCCGCTCGACCGTGTCATTTTATTCTATAATGGCCACTTATAACATAAGATCACCAATATCGTTATAGCAGACCTATATTCCCAGAGAATTGCTAAGGGAATCTATTAATATTTTCATTTTCTCCTAAAAAATATTTTGGTACTGCGTGTGTATGTTTTCTAACATGAACTTTCAAAGCAAATCCTACTTAATTTCCACCTGATTCAGGTTCATTAAAAGATGTATAGGTGATTTTAACAAATGAGAGAGGTATAAATTGATAATTTACCTTAATAATCCTGTATTACTCCTATTTTTATATTATATAGGCCTACCATATTGTTAAGTTTTGTATTCTTGCGATTAAATTTGTCAAACCAGTTGATCTAAGAAGGTAAACTACAAACCCAATTTTCGACTCTTTGAAAAACTACTGAAACATTTATATGTTTATATTACTTATATTTAATTGTTTTTCTCAAATCTCGCAATGCCAATACCGTTGTAGCATCTTCAATGTAAGTAAATATTGCTAAAATATAAAAGTTCATGAACAAAGCAAAGCCCATGTTATTTGATGGTAGAAATTGCTGTAGATGTTATTGTGTTTCAAACAAAATGCACACAAAACATGTACTAATGCTGATTTAAATAGAAAATATGAAACAAAATTTGGAATTGCATATTTAAAAATAAATAAAATTAGCAATATGACACGAATACGCAATTTAATGTGCATTTTTACTGTACTTTTAGTATAGCAGGTACAATGAGTTCAAGGAAAAGTATATCAAATTATAGATAATAGGTAGAGTTTATACTATATATTCTATAAAAAATTTACAGATGAAAAATTTCATTCATGTTTCATTTTTTGTCTTTTTACAACATTGGAATTTTACATATGTAAGGGGCCGGTCCAGTCCCTACTTTCGTTAGTCGACCTGTTGTTATATTTAGCATCATTAATTAATAGCCCAATAAAAAATTGCAACTGGGTGAAAAATTACTCCGTTGGGGAAGGAATTTCGTCAGAATTGAGCGGTGGGCACTATAACTATTTGGATACATAATTTAATTTCAACAACTAATAATGAAGACGTGAAAGCTAAGTCAATATTTTAACCATTTATAAAAAGGTAGGTTTAACAATAATGGGGTGAAATCCAAATCACTTTTTAATAACACAGTCAGTAAAGACTGGGATCACGGGATGGCGCAGTGAGAGTAGGGGAGGGGGGAGTCACAGGGAGGGATGTTGGTAGTAGAGTGGGGGGGGGGGGTGGAGGCAGAGATAACGACATGTAATCAGCGGCGTCTAGTGACTGATGCGAGGCGCTGCCGCTAGAGAGGGCGATCAGCTGCAATGTCCTCTATTAGTAACTGGGCAAAAACCATCCACCATCTCAGGAAATCATTTATCTCCGCAGTGAAATTAGTTTCCTGTTCTTGATTGTTCTTCGATCCTTTAACTTTTTATCACACTACAATTAAACATAATTGTTCTTAGTTTCCTATTCTAGTTTTGTAGCTGATTGAGTTTAATGTAGAAAAAATAACTGGCTGGTTAGTGCTAACCTTTTAACCCAAAAGTTGTCATTTTGATACTAAGAATAGATAGTGCCTTTTTAAGGTTTGATTCTGGGCCAGTTGTCATTTGTCATTGGACGACTATAATATAATGCTGTTGCTATCTAACAACTGGTCTACGTTAGATAGTAAAAAGGCCATCGTTTCGTAACTTCTCCATCAAAATGTTGAAAAATTCAACAAGCAATTTACGTAAACATGACTTAAACTTAGACACAAAACACACAAGAAGATAAGTGGTTGTGTGTAGCATGTTTCTTCACAATGGCATAGCTTGATACATAACAATAAGCGTGTGGTATTTCAATCCCTTGATTTTTTTAACTAATCTCATGATAAAACAGCTAGAATTGCATTACCAAGTATGTGGAACTTAATTGTAAATAATTACATAATAAACAATGAGAAACTCTGCCGGAGTAAATAGAGGTTGTAGCCTTAGGGAAATCAAACCCCAAGAACATTGCAGAAGGCCGATATTGCGGGAACTGGAGCTTGACAAGTTGGGAAACGAAACTGATTGGCTTCACGCTCAATAGACTAGCTTCGGGCAGACTGTTTTCCTATTTATGCATTTTATACATTTTATAGGAATAAAAAAACTATAACATTCGCTAGGTTAGATATTAAGTTTTTACACTTAATATCTAGTTAGAATATTAGTTACATTTATTCGTGTTAAACAATTAATAATAAAACAACGGCCAGATCCAGAACAAAATCAAGACCCAAACAAGGACCACGTCTTAACTGTCTTAAAGTCTTAGTCGACTTAACTGCCTTTTTATAATTGTTTACTTTACATTATTAGAGTACCGCTTAAAGGCATTTCATAATCAAGATTAATACAGCTGTGGATTTATAAACTATAACTAAACTGGTTAAGAAATTGTAATGTAAATATTTTTTTAACAATAAGAAAATTTTCTGGGATAAACAGGGGTTGAAGCCTTGGGGAAATCAAAATTCAGGAACAGCGCAGAAGACCGATATCTTTGCAACTGAATCTTGACAAGAAGAGAAATAGAAGCTGATTGTTTTAGACTCAATATATCAACTTTCTAGAAACAGATCTTTAACATTATTTATACATTTTCGTACTAATTCAATAACTGTAAACAATCATTAGTAGTGGGGTTTGGCCGGTCCTGGCCCAGGTCAAGGTCAGGCGGTTGTAACTGTTGTAGGGGTTGCAGCGGCTGGGGTTTTTTGACAGTGATGGGTGGGTTTTGGAAGTGGGTCAAGGTCATCCGGAGGGGTTTTTAAAAAAGGTGAGCCCCGAGGGGTTAGATTGAAGGTGGGTAAAAATTTATTTAATCAAAGAAAAGTAGTGGTTTTATTTGAGGAGGTGTTGAAGTGTTGTTTACTGGTGATGGAGTGGTAGACGCCAAAGGTGATAGCGATGAGAAGATAAAAACATACTATCCACAGTACGCATTTGAATAGTCGTAAAAGCTGAATCATTTCTTGTTGATTCTTTATTTCTAATTGTAGTCTGTTGATTTCGAGTTTGAGTTTATCCTCTTCCAATTGTGACGTAAATGAAAAATCATCCATCATCTTCGTGTATTAAATGTGTGCAGGTAAAAATGGGAGCGGTGTTGATGGTGAGAAAGTTGGCGATGAAATGAGAAACAGAGATAGGGACAGGTTATATATTACTGTAAAAATGGTGGGGGGGGGGGGGGGTAAAGAAAATAATTGTAGTCGACTAAACATCATTATTAGCTGTGTCGGGTGTTGCAGCTTTGGAAGATGGAAGACTATTATCTGGCAGCTGTAAAACTTCGACGTCTTCGCTTTCCATGTTTTCGTAATCAGAAGAATTGTAGGAAACTTCCACAGTGATAGTAATGGTGTTATTTGGAGTGATTATTAGATCACTTAAAATTTGAAAAATAGTTTGTAATTCTTCTTGTGATTGAATAAGAAAAGTACATTTACTTGTTGTTAAAGGAGAGGAGCTCATTGTTCGGAAGTTGGCAAACAAATGGTGAGCGATGGTCAGAGGGTCACTTATATGTGGGCAAAGGTGGTGGAGGGGGAAGTAGAGGAGTGGGGAAGGTAGAGTGGTGGGGGAAGGTTGATATACCCATATGCGAACCGGCGGCCAGAGCATTTTGCCGCAAAACCCCATTTGGGTAGGTCATGGGTGGTGTGTAGAAATAAGCATTAGCTGTAATATAAATTAGAAACACTAATAATTGTTTTAAATCAAATATTAAGTTTACTTTTAACCAGAGTTTGCATTTCTTGTTCCTCGTTGTCCAATTCAATAATTTTAATACCATGAGTTGTTTCTTCTTCTTCCCCTGCACTGTTTGAAGATGACGATGATGAAAATATTCTGGTAGGATCCACATATTTTACTTTGATTTTGATCCATCTTAAAGGATACTTATCCATAAGTGTGAGTAAGTTGTGAAATAGAGTTTCCATCTCATCTCTTTCGGTAATTAAATGTTCAAAAGAAATAAACCTGTCACCCATGTTGTTGCCAGTCAGAGTAATGAAATCGGAATGAGAAATGTATTGAAGGATCTGTAGAATATATGTTGGTGGGGACAATTTCAAGGTCAACCGAATGAAATTTTAAAAAAGAGCTGCAGTCAGTGACTACAGCTATAGATCTGAAGCTTCAATAGGATGAGAAGACCAATCTGATCTGTATTTGCATGCATTTATGATGCATGTACAAAAGTCGTCTTTATAACATGCATTACACTCTCGGCAATTAACAATTTTTTCTGGATGAAATTTGATACATCTCTGGGGACAGCAAGTGTGGAAGTATCTTGATTTATAAATTTTAAAGGTTTGCAATTCTGGTGGTGGTAGTTGTTTTGTCTTGCATTTGCAGTAACAGGATCCGAAGAATTCACATTTTCTACAAGCTAATCCGTCTACCATCCATCTTCCTATATCGGTACATTTTTGTTCACAACAATAGCGTGGTTTGTACTCGTCTTTCTTGTTTTCCATGTTGACGCTTCTAAGTTTAGCCAAGAAATGAAGGTGTATAGTGTAGGATAGCATGTTTTATAGATTAGAAAAAGTGGTGGGGGTAATCTCAAGGTCATTCAAATGGAGTTTTAAAAAAGAACATCTTACAAGTGTAAGATGTATTTATTTAAGATAGTGAGTTTTCATCCTCTTTTTCTTTCTTTATATCTTGTTTGTATTTTTCTTTTTCTTCTTTAGCCATAGCAATGAGATCTTCAGTGGATAGTGGATGTACTTCTGGAAATTTTAGAATTAATTTTGGTTGGAATCCTTCTTTAGTCAATACTTGAAGATCGGATGTCATTTGTTCTACACTTTGATAATCTTTTCCGTAGATTTTTCCATTAAATTCAATCATCATTCTGTACAACATGGTAGTGGTAGTTGTTTTCGCTGCGTCAGTTGGGAAGCAAATGATGATTCTGTTTAGGTTACGCGTTCCTTTTATAGATGCCACAGCGACCACTCAATATTATTCAACATCAGTAATATTTCTGAAACTTAACATTACTTTGAGTAGATGGTGTTGTAGTTGAAGGTTGTGTGGAAACAAATACTTCTTCATTGCAGAATTTTTGTTTAGGAAACATCCTCATGTTGTTAGCGTAAACATCAATATTTAAACGATAACCACCGGCAAGTAATACTCGCAATTCATTAGTAAAATCGTCGAGTTCTTCAAAAGTTGTGATGGTGGTGGTATCATATGATGCACACTTCACCTTAAGAGACATGTTGTTATTTGTAATAACTGGAGAGCCAACAGAGATGCGTACAGCACGAAAGGTAGTCGGAGACTGATGAGATCCTCAAGAAAATTACGGCCTTTATATACCCTCGAAACTAGGTCAAGGTCACCCAAACGTGTTTTTAAAAAAGCAACATATCGATAGTGCAAAAACACTATCGATATGTTGCCTTTTTCTTATTTTTTTTATTTTTTATTTATTTATAATCAGTTACACACATGTACAACAGTATATATATAAACTACAGATTAGTTGCTAGTAGGCATAACATGAAGTGTAAGTTCAGTAGAGTTGCTTCCGCTAGGACCGTGAGATGCTAAGTAGAGTGTGCCGGGGTGAATCAGTCGTAAATCTTCATTCTGCAGCAGTTGAACAAAGCGTTTGGGAAGAAATACTTGAAATTTTGGTTCATCACCAGGTGTGTAGGGTGCTTCACTTAATGTACAATTGATAGCGTCTCCAATTGATGTTTCCATTTTCTTAATAGTGTGAATAATATAATGTTTCTCTTCCTTCAATTCTGAACATTTTTTTGTCGGTAGTATAGTAGATTTAGAATGTTTGTTAAATTGATCAACAAGCGATTGTAGAAAATTTTGTGACGCCATTATCTTCTTCTTGCTATTGTTCGTCTTCTTCTTCTTGTGTTTGCGTGTCAGAGGTGTTGACTCCCCGGAGGTTCGAGTAATACTGATGCATTGTCATAGTGCCGCTCTCGCTTTTATACCCTTCGTTTCCCCCACCACTTTGCTGGAGATAGACATTTAAACGATATGCGTTTTTTAAAGCACATTGAGACTGTTGATGTTTAAAGTTTTTAGATGAAATACAGATGTTATCAAAGTAGCAATAAAAATCTTTCTCCATTTGCACATTTATTACTTCATGGTTTGTATATGTTTGTATCCAATTTGCTTTTTCCAATCCTCTTGTAAAAACAGTTTTGAACTTTTTGCAGAAATGATTCATAATGTGTGGCATCATATTGTAGGTTATAAAACCTTCATCCCATCTTAGATTATGAAAATGTTTCATCAACCATTTGTTTGTTACTTTAGCTTTGGTTGTTAATCTGTTGAATGGTAAAGGAGGCATAAATAAAAAGTGATAAACAACAGATGTTATCATATCTAGTACCACTAACTCTTTAATTATAAAATTTCCATCATTACCACGGAATGCTTGAAACTCTATGATACCTTGCTTTACTTCCATTAATTCTATCTTCTTAGAGAATGAAACTTGTTTATCCATGATGACGTTCAGTAGGCAACTGGTATGTTAATCCAGATTGACAACCTTTTATACCCCTAATATTCTTCTTTTTACTTACAATATTCTTTATTTGTTCAATTTGTTGCCGATTGTTGATTGTTGAAACTTGATTCGTTTTCCTTGGTTTCTTGCTTTTCTTCATCTAAATTAAAGTTGGTTTGATAGTGGTGTAACTGTCTCCACATATCTACTTCATGTGGTATCCTATTGAAGATTGAAGTATCTACTGGACCATATAGGATTGGAACATATGGTTGTTTATCCAATGCATCAATTAAATAGTCTTTGATAATTGCACTTGAGAATATTAGCTGTTTTAAATATCTTGTTATAGGACCAGTAGCACAAGTTAAAGTGTAAAACTCTTCTTTAGTCAAATGTATTTTTATATTATATTTAGTTAAATCTCTAAATCGAACTAGTTGTTGACCACGTTGTTTAACAATATCGATTTCAATATTTGATTCCAACAAACCTAGTTTTGTTTTTCTTCCAAATGTATTGTTACTCAGATAACATTCCAAAAGATGTATATGTTTCATAAAAGATTCCCAAGAAGTTTCAGTGAAGGTTACCATTTTAGATCCATGATTTAAAATAACAGTAGGAGAGTAATCCAATGATTTCATCACTCCAGCAGATACAGTCTTTGTCATACAAGAAGAAATAGGATAAAATATTCGAAGAAATACTTCCGTTAAGATGTTGGTGGAAATGTTATCTTCAATTTTTCTTTTCTTTGTTTCTTTTTCAACTTCCTCTTCTTCTGTCTTTTTATGTTTAAACTTGAGGAACTCATCCATTTCCTGTTCAACTTGTCTTTCTATATCCAAACTATTGTCAGCCATAAAAGGTGTAGTTTCTTCATTAGCAGTTGATGTAGTAGAACTCATCTTGCGGACGATGTTACCCATACGACAATCAAAGATGAAATGAATTTCCAGCTCTTTTTTCTCGCTTTTATACTCGCAGATGACCTAGATATTGTTGATTTTTTGTAAAAACCTTACAAATTGTGCAGATGTTGTATTAATCCTTCTTAAAGTACATTCTTCACGATTCCTGTTAGCGGTGTGTAAGTAACTATTTTGTCAT
The DNA here is from genome assembly GCA_030545055.2 of Neoaliturus tenellus. Lineage (NCBI taxonomy): Eukaryota > Metazoa > Arthropoda > Insecta > Hemiptera > Cicadellidae > Neoaliturus > Neoaliturus tenellus. Next base: position 123,230,955 of record CM061537.1, read on the forward strand.
GTAGAATTAAACAGTATGCTGAAGTTCCATCTGGTATTTTATCTTCAAATTCCATTTCAACTTTTATATCTACACTTGAAGATTTTACAGATTCATTTTGTTTTGAACAATCGATTACAACAATTGGAGCTTTTGAATAAAATTGTTCTGGTGATAAAAGTGGTGTATTCGTCTTACCATAATATGATGATTGAAATCTTGCATACATGTCATATAGAATGGAATAACGTTTCTTGTCAAATGAAACATTTAAACTGTCATATGGAAAGAACTGAGAGTTTAAAAAAACTTTGCAATTCTTTATCTTGCAATGGTCAAATTGACCAGCGTGCGCGGTTATAACATCTTTTCGTTTAGTCTGAAAACCGACTATTATGTACCTTGCCCGTTCTAAATAAGTAGAGGTTTTAACAGTCCATGTTTGTCTTTCTGTTTGAGGCAATATGGGGTATTCATGAAATTCCCAACTCCTAAATGGTATTACAATATCACGGTCAGATTTTAATTTTTTCAATAATATTACTCGATGTTCATCTGCCAATCTGACATGAGGTACTCTCCATACAACTTTATCCAATTGAAGTTGCCATTCCAAATCGGCATCTTTAGTTCCACTTGGCGCTTGTATTACATCCTTATTTGTTGAAGATCTGAGCAGTACCAGTTCTTGCTTTACATTTATTATTATTCTCTTGTAATCTTCTGCGAATCCCAAAAGCAATCGTAAAGGTACATTAAAATCAAAGTAACCTTTTGAATTAGGAGTAATAGTGTCTTTATCAGGAGTCACCCATCCAGCCGAGATTAAAGAATTTTTTTCATTGGGTGTTATTGAAGTCAATCCTTTTAAAGTTGTTGATATACCAACTTTTTTTGTTGAATCAATTGTTACTCCAGATATCTCATATCTAATTTCATCAAACAGATATGCCATAGGGTTATTTATAAAAGGAACAGTTGAACCAGACTTTCCATCCAATGTTGTTACTCTTCCTTCGATATATAAATAACTTTCACATGGTAATGTGTAGATATCTTGTTGTTGAATGGGAATTCTTATTTCATCATTATTATTTAATTTTGATGAAGTGTAAGGGTTGTGAGTGTGATATTCCTTCTCCCATAGGGTTTCGTCGAATGTCGGTCCTTGCGCTATATCCAGTATATCCATGGTTGGCAAGTTTTAGTCCGATCTTTTGTAGGAAGCGTATGTTGTCCGGTGTTAACTCGTCGAATGTTGAGGAGCTACTGAGCTCCCGACTCTTCCGTTGTGGTTTAAATGATAATCCCATGTTGACTTTATGTTGCCGCTCTGATATGTAACCGTATAGTTATTGTTTCTCCTCTAAAATCAACACTAATACCGTCTTGATCCAATATGTTCAGTACGATGTCTGAAATGAAACTGGTGTTTAACGGTAGGTATATCAGGTTTTGTGGCTTCTCAACTATTTTAAAACCAGGAGCTACTGTCGGGTAAAATGTGTGTAATATATGTTGATTTACTCCATCTCTATATGATCCGTGTATAATATTACACGTTACATCAATACTGTTCACCTTTAATATTGTTACTGTTGTATCGCCAGTATAATCATTTCCAGGAGCTAAAATTCCTTTCTTCTTTGAAAATCCGAGCAAATTGCCGATTGAGTGGTCTAAGCTAAAATCTATATAATACTTTGAAGTTATTTCTGCTTTTAATGTATTATTATTACCTTTTATAGAAATATTTTCTTCTCCAAGTTTCTTTTGTAATACTTGGTTTATATCGTCTATTTCATATGCTCCTGTAGATAATGGAATTATTTTTAATTGTGAATAATTTCCTTTTTCATCTTTACTCTCATAATAATGTAGTAAATTATTTTTTCCTTCTGTAACATTGGGAATTGAATTGTATGTAGTCAAATCCAATAATGCTGCTTCCCATAGTTTATCCGTAGATAAACGTAACGCTGGGAAAAGTGTACTTTTCAATGTTGACGAATTTCCACTCAGCGATACTGTATACGATGACATCTTAAAGCTGACTGACGCTCTTCGCTAGGAACTCTAAACATAAATGTCCGCATATTTCCGTATTGCTAGGTTGCTCTCTTTTGTAGTTGTAGAATATATTCTTGGAGTCCCGAAAATAATGTTGAAGTTCTTTTGGTGGCGGTAAATTTCCAAAACTATCAAAGTAGTAAACATTTTCTCCAAGTTTTTTATAACATACCCAATGAGTACCTGGTCCATAATTAGAGTCTAAATTTACTATTCCAGTTTCATTTTTCCACACTCTATTTGGTAATGTATCTTTCATAAAAACTCCTCTGAAGAATGGTATTCTTAAACATTTCACATATTTTGACAATTGATAGTTTGTTAATGCTTCATTTGGAATTATCAATTTATTTTTCTTATTTAATACACACGGTACGGTCTTAAATAAAGACCCGATCCGTTTTTTACCATTGACCATATGGATGTTTTCTTGACTTTCCTTTTAGGGTTAGTGCGATGTCTTCTTTTGATGTTCCCACCTCTTTTTGCAGCTTCTTTTTTACTAGGTTTTTTCCCGCGTCGTCTGCCACCACCAAACTTAGCTTTCGTCTTCATGGCTGTTGTCACTGCCCAAGCTGCTGCTTTTTCCGCAATACTGGCGTCACTTGATTTAACCCTTTGCCAAGCTTTTTCCGCTAGCGCTCTATCCGCTATTGATCTATTTGTTGAATCTGCAAACTTGGAATACGCTATATCGTGTTCTTTGCAAGCTTGATCTAATTTATTAATTCCAGGATCTCCTCTTGCTAAACGTTTTGCCAACTTAGTTCCGGGTCCACAATATTGATAGCCTCCGGGCAGATGAAATTCGTATGGTAAAGCGTCTATTGCTCGATTTAGAACAGCACCAACAGGAATCCGTCTGAGCAGGGAAAACGCAGCTGATGTTATACCACGTCCTTTCTTAACGCTGTCTTGACGACGACTGAGCGGTGCGGTCTTCATTATGTCGTCTTATATAACCAGCGTGTTTACTCCACGAGCTGCTTTACATAAATGGATAACTCGTGCACAATGTTTTATATTTAAATATTTAATTATTCAAATTAATTATATACTGATTTATGATTCTATTTTTAATCCAAGCTTCTCGTTCATCGGGTTGAATCATCACATGACTCGTTGTACTAGCTATATGATTGTGGGTATCGATAAGTAAATTGCCCACTATTCTTATTAAACAATCTAAAGTTACAGCATCTTTCGGATGTTGAGGATCATGTAACTGCATAATACGTTTATCATTACACGTGTAAGCGGTCGAATCACTTTTCGATGTTGTTATGACTTGTCCAATAGTAGCAGCATCATTTAAATCTTCTCCTGGTAAAATATTAATTATTTTCTTCATCTTTGCATCATATTTGGTCCCAAAGTGTTTATCCCAAGTTATTGTTTGTTTCATTGTAACACAATCATTTGCTTCGTAACCAGGATAAATATCTTTTATTCTTCTATTACGACCATTGTATGTACCTAATGTACCACCAGTAGCAATTAATGTTTGCACCATTAGAGGTACATCTGTATCTTTTATACCAAATCTTCCATTTGTTATTGTTTTACGTCCTGCATCCCATTCATCATTATTTCCTTGCATTAAATCAAACTTTTTATTTCCATGTATAAATGTATCTCCTCGCTTTAGCACGGCATCTTCATGTTTTACAAAATTCGATGTTCCCCTTTTTAATTCTTTAGATAATTGTTCCATAGTAACAGCGTCTTTTGGTTGAGAACCGAATTTTACATTTGACAATGCTTTTCCATGACAATCTATTTCATCAGCATCTTGTAAAATACAGTTGTCCTTGATGTATTTCAGGTTTACAGCATCACCGTCTTCCTTTGGGTATCCAATGTCATTTATAATAAACTTATAAAAAGAAAATCCTCGTTGAGTCTTTTCCGGTATTATAGAATGTAAATATTCTTTATTAACTGAATCTTTATCATTTTTTGGATTTGCCACATTGGTTATCCTATGATTTCCAGCATCATATGTTTGTCCATCTTTTAAATTGTTACCCCACTGCAATTTTAAAGTGTTGGAAAGTTCAGATGATAAATACTCTTTAGTAATTGCATCAGAACTGTCAGTTGGTTTACCAACATTAATTATTCTATGTGATTTAACATCGTAAGTATTCTTGTTTAATTTTAATGATGTTGAAGTTGCTTCTTTTACTGTTTTTAAATTTGCTCCATCAGTATCTTCTTCTGGGTCTTTAACAAATTTTAAACGTTTGTTACTCATATCATAGTCACCTTCAGGTGTTTGTGGCAATCCACTTCTTTTTCTGTTTTCTCCTCCTTGTACTCCTAGCCCGGAGTACCGTCCGAACTTGTCGACACTCATGATTGAACTGATCCACTGTATACTCACAGCTCTCTTATATATCCATAATGATTTATACAACTATTCCACGATTTCGAAGTTCGTCAACTAAAGCCACCCATTCATTATTTAAACCTGTATGACCAGCTTCCATGGCTTCATGTAATAGTCTCATTCTATCGACCAATTTGTTTATATCATTATAGTAAATCACATTTGTATTATATAGGTTTTTCATTAAACCTTTACCAGACGTAGAAGATTCTCCTTTTTTCTTTTTACCATATTCATCCATAAGTGATAAGTCCATAAGTGATAAAGATTTCCTCTTTAGCGGTTTCTTCAAAGCAGGCGCAGTTCGTAATGTTGGTAGTTTTCTCAGGGGAAACAATCTTTTTATTACAACTGAATATTTAGTTGCGCGTGTTCTATTTATCATTGAATCTTTGGAGTAATTCTTCTTATGAGCATTAGTATTTTGCAAAATTTCTTTAAAAGTATTTAAATCTTGTAGTGTATATTTTATAGGTATATTTTTAAAAATCAGTTCAAATAATCCTTTTGTTCCTTTATATTTATGCTCACCAATAACAATGTCATCATCTTCAGTCAAATATACTTTTGAATCTCCTATTTTTAATTCATTTCCATCAATTCTCGCTCCATATACATGTGACTTGTGTAGTTTTGGGTTAGCTTTTATTTCATGTAACATCTTCATGATATACTTTCTTCCAAGAGGTCCTTGTTGCAATATATCACTACTTAATTTTGTTAGATTTGGAATTGATTGTTCTGCTTCAGGTATATGTTGTTCTTCTTCTTCTTCTTTTTGAACATTTATTTCTGGTTCTTCTTGTCTTGTTTCTTCTCCTTTTTGAGAAACTTCACTATCACTTGTGTAAGAATCATCATCTTCTTCCTTTTTTAAAGTCTTTACTTCAAATTTAGAAACAGGTAGTAAAACATCTCCTTCAAAATGAGGTTTACCAATTGTTTCTGTTATCTGTTTTAAAGGTTCTGTAATAGGCTTAAATGTAGTCTCCAGAAATTCTTCTCTTTCATTCAAACCCATTCTTAATGCTCGATTTTTAAGTCTAATCGAGTCACTCAGTGATTTTATTTCTTTTAATAGTTTTTCTTGGTTCACCATGTTTACGCAGCGAGGTCCAATCTATTACTAAACGTATCATCAATCGTTCAATGAATTAATACAAATTTATCCAATCCTATACGATATCTTCCATTTTTTATAGCTTCTTCTTTCATAATAACAAGAAATCCATATTTTTCAGCCCATGCTTTGCCACACATTTCTTTAAATTTATCAAATGACATGTCTGCATTCACATGATCATAATATATGTGCTTTAAATTTGTTTCATCTTGCTTAAAGATAATTAGTAGATTTGCATTATCTCTTATTAGTTGTTTTGGAATTTTACTGTAAGTTTGACCAATATAAATGCTATCAATATTGTAATGTCTTCCCATGGCAAAATAACTTCTAATAGTGTCGTGATTTTCACAAGATACATCATCAAATATAAATATAGAAAATGGTTTAGCCTCGTTTGGCTCCATTATAGTTTCACTAGCATTAAACTTGTAAAAATTAACTTCAGGCACACTTGCGAGTACCTTATCCAATAATTGGTATTTGGGTTGTTGCAAAGATTTGGAAAAGATATAAATGTTGTTGAAACGTAATCCCTTAGGATTTGTTATTAAATTAAAAACCACATTTGTCTTTCCACAATTTGATGGTCCAGTTATTAAACATCTTATTGTGTTTGGCAGTAATTCACCATGTTTTCCATGATTTAACTTGTCGTTGTCAACTGTTAACTCATCAATATTATCAATAAAAAATCGATCCTTTTGCTGCACAATCTCCATCTTGTGTAAAGGTTAAACATGTAATGACTTCATAAATTGCTACACTAAGTCTTTTGTAGGGATCCAAGAGTCTTCACTTTTATCAAATCCCAACCAACGTACTTTCACCTTATCCTTTTTTCTTTGTAAAATTTTTTCAACAAGATATACATCGCCAACTGATGATTTTAGCAATTCATGTCCGTAGAATCCACCTTCAAGCAATTCACCCTTGTTGTCCTTTAAAATGTAGGTTTCAGGTATTGTTGGTTGCACTTTATAGATTGTAAATACTTCATTAGTCCAGTTTGGCAGATACCTTTTGCTAAATACTCCTTTGTACTTACTTATACGAACTTTATCATCAACTTTAAATGTTTTGGGCTGCATTTTTTCACGTTTAGGAGTAGTATTATTTTTAATACGTTTTAATACCATTTTAGCATTGGCACTATTTACTTCATTAGGCTTCATACCAATGGTTCGATGATACTTATTGTTATATTCTTTTATAAGTTGTGGTAATATATCATACCAAATATATGATCCTCGTTTGGAAAATGTTTTATACATTGCTCCTTTTAACGTTCTGTTAAATCTTTCTATTATTGAAGCTTTAACTTCAGAATTTGTAGAATAATGATTTATTTTATACTTCTTCATTAAAGCTGCAAAGTCTTTGTTAAAATATTCTTTTCCATCATCAGTTTGTAGATGTTTGATGTTGAAATTATTTCTTAGTATAGCCATTTCCATAGCTTTTGTAACACTTTTACCAGTCTTGTCCTTTAGCGGTAAAGCATCAGCCACTTTAGTAAAACAGTCTATAATCGCTAAAATGTATTTGAATCCTTTATTTAATTTACTATGTGGTATCATTTCAATAAGATCGGCTTGGAAAAGATCATTCATTCCTTTTATAATTGTATTTCTTCTAGGAAATTTTCTTCTTGCCGGCTTATGAAGTTCATTTACAATCTTGTTCCTTAAATCTTCCATCTTCAGTTGTGTCTTCCACACCGCTTGTAAAAATACTGATCTCTAAAATGGTTTATCCTCTTTTATATGGTTAGATTATAGGTCAAGGCCATATTACATTGGTGTAAAAAAGAGGGAACATGACATTGAGCTTGTCATGTCCCCTCTTCTTTACAGAAAGGAAGAAGGTAAAGGACGAAGAATAGGTTTATTGGTCGATAGGGTATAAGGAGTAATGTCCAAATGGTAAAGTTTTTATATTATCTTCCAGGATGTACCTCTTATCATCCTTACAACTCAAAGCCCATTTGGTTTGCTTTACACTGAAGAGACGATGGTTGAAGCTTCTTATGGTGTTAAATGTTGCTGTTGTCTCAACATTTTCAAATAAGCATCTCTTGTATTCTTCAAACTGTACATTCTTCTTCAGGTATGAGGTTTTTATACCTTTGGCCTTCTTCACGATTTCATGTTCTCTTTTTTCATTTTTGTACAATTTAAATGAATACAATTTAGACATTAAAGCAACAACCTCTTCCATTGGCACGCTATTTGTTTCGTCTTTGAACTTTCCCAATACCTTTTTATTTTTACCATTGTCGTAGTTGGGATGGTCTTGTGGATAATCAGAAAAGTCAAAGTCGTTATTGTAGATAAAACAGCGTAGGTCTTCATACATATCTTCAGTTCTTATCCAATAAATAAAAGCGTCCGTATCCATGTATACAATGCCGATGTTTTCTCTTCCATAAAATTTAACCATCTTGTTGTAATGGAAGTCATACATGTGGGTCTTTGAAATATCTAGAATAGACATCCCCACATATAAAGGACGATCCATTGTAATTGAAATTTTGTTCATGGAAACAGCTACAAGATTTTCGTTGATTATTATGGATGATCCGAAGTTAGGTTTTTGTACCAGCTTTTGTAGTTTCACCGGATCACTAACTAGTTTCACATTCTTATGCTTTCTTTTGTTTTCCAGTGTCTTGCCAAATATCGCATTATTCATCAATTTAAAAAAGTCCTTTTGAAAATTAGATGTAGCTGCAGTTCTTCTTTTTGTGTTGTTGTCAATGTATGACTTTAACCAACAGGATTGAGAAAATTGTAAAGCTCTATTAATTTTTGTTATTCTTAATCCTAATTCTAGGGCTTGTTGTATTACCCAATAATGAGCAACATATCTTGATTTGTTGGTTAAAGTCATCATTAATTTAGGCCATCTACCGGTTGGTGATATTTCTGTCTTGGCCAGTAGAGGTAAATCATAATGGTGGTCATGCAAATGTTCAGGGTACTCAATATCTACATCCAAAATATAACCAGTATCTCCATGTTTTGCTATATCCATGATGTTTCCAATAGAATCAGGATCTACCCATTTAAATTCCCCAAACGGGAGAGGATTCGACATGGCCCATCCATAAAGGTTATTTGCATCAAAATAACCTAAATATGTACTTGGTTTTGTTGCATCAAAATTGGGCAAACATTTGTTATTTGCCTTTACATGTCGTGTTACGCTTTGAGTTAGCCCCCCTCGAACACCTGATTCCAACATCAGCACCATGTCTATATCTGTAAGAAGTTGGAGTTTACATTTTGTTTCCTTTAACATTGCTTGCCAAGCTAGTCCAGGTGATGTACAAGAATGCAGAGGGTCTAATCCATATGCCTTAAAACATGTATTTCTAAACTCTTCCATTATATCACAAAGTAAAGTTACATCTAGTTTTACATAAAAGTCTGAATATTCTCCAAGTGTTTTAAATCCTAATTCATTCCATACTCTACACGCATGTTCATAATCTTCATGGGATATATCTGTGTCATATAGTTTACTTTTGAATTCTTCTTTTGGTGGAAGGGATGTTTCATTAAATCTTTCTAAGCTATCTATATAATCATACGGGAAAACACCTTTGCGAAGAACTAAATTAACCTTGTCATTACTTACAATCTTCTTGGTTTCTATTAAATCTTCTGTTCTCAGGTTTTCAGAAAGCTTCATTAAACTAGATGGCATAAAACGGTAAGAGTCTAAAAACCGAAGCTTTATATTTCCAACTTTTTTAGTAAAACTTATGAACTTCTCCGTGGTTTCAGCTATGACATCAATTTCTCCATTATCTCTTCCTAATTCCGGAATGATAAAATGCGCATCATAACCACTAAGGTTATGTAATATTACAGGTATATTTGCAGGGATCTTGTAGTTGATATTACAGCTGTTACATGCAGCACCTCTATAATACCCTGTCAGATGGTCATGATCATGAACCTTGTGATTTTCCACAGTAAATTCATTTCTACATAAATAACAATAAGTCGCATTTTCATGTTGAATCTCTTCTTCTTCATCCAAAGGTATCATCGGTATAATATCACTGTACAATCTTTCAACACTTTCCGCTATTATATACAACTGATCAAGGAATATTTTAGAAGCATTAACACCACGATAGACAATAGGTTTTAAAGTTAAATTAAATCTATTTAAATGTTCTTCAGAAAGAGTAGATTTAACCATTAAACAAAAACTGTTTGGATCATGTATCTGATACTTAACACTTTTCCTTGCTACATCGCCATCATTATTTTCAATAGGCACAAGTGTAGATTCAAAATCAGCATAAACAACAATAGGAATCCGGTATTGATGGGAGATTTTCTCGAATTTTAACTCTGCCTTACTTGAACACGGTAAGATAATTTTTGCTTCATAGTTGTTGTTACATAGTTTTTTATGCTCTTGTAACCATTCCTTTCCTCCTCTTCTTTCTTGTTGAAAATTAAAACATCGTTTACAAATTATCGTCTTATGTTCAGCTTTAAACAATTGATTATTAACAAGAGTTTCAAATTTTTTAATCCATACATAGTGGGAAACATCACCTTTTGTAAGTAGTAATAAGTCTGTATGATCTGGGAGTTCATTCTTCACCACACGCAGTGGGTACACTTTATTCGAACTGTCCAAACCAAAAACATTAACAGATGTTCCAGGGTTTTGTTTTTCGAACTTTGGGATGTCCTTCAAAGCCACTGGGTAAGTCAATCCTTGGAAATTATATTTATATCTGTGTGTTTCATATTCTTCACTGGGTCTAACCGCATGGTGAGGTGGTACAAACTTTGCCGTCATTGCATATCTAAAACATTCCATATCTTCATTTTGAACATTTATACATGATTTGGTGTCTGAAATTTTCTTTGGGAGCGGAATATAACTGCTACCCCTTAATCCATAGCCGTGTTTATGAACTCTAACATCCATACCCTCAATACTAACCAAACTCCAACCAGATCCTCTTCCTTCATGTTCTTGAATTTTTGTTAATATTTCTTCCAAACAATCTTCAACTATTGAATTAATATCTGAACTTGCCATGATGGTCTGGTTTTTTGTCATGAATCCTCTTGGCGACATTTCTCCTTCTACATTAGTAAACATAGCATTTAATAATATGCCAAATTTAATAAAGTTTAGTCTTCTTAATTCTTCTGTGAGTGTTTTACTTACAATTGTTCTTACTTCTTTAAAAAACTGATCCAATTCCAAATTTTCATTTTGAATTTTGTGGTGCATTACTACTCTACCTTCTAAAGCAAATACTTTTAAACTCGGTATTTCACTAGATGGTCCTGCTAATGGTTCTTCTTCTTGTTGTTCTTCTTCATATAGTTTTAAATCTTCATATTCTGTTTCTGTTACATCTTCATTATTATTATGGAATAATTCTTTATGTATTTCTAGTAGAATATTATCATGAAAAGTTTCTGAGCAAATTTCACATTGATGCATCTTGTGTTCTTCTTGTTGTTCTTCTTGTTGTTCTTCTCCATATAGTTTTAAATCTTCATATTCGGTTTCTGTTACATCTTCATTATTATTATGGAATAACTCTTTATGTATTTCTAGTAGAATATTATCATGAAAAGTTTCTAAGCAAATTTCACATTGATGCATCGTGTTGATGTTTACTCTTTGAAATTTAGCATGGAAATGAAATGCTTCTCTCTTCTATTCCCTTTATATAATGCTTCCCCCACCACATTTGTAAGGTTTTTTTGTTAGTGAAATGTTAGAATTAGTAGTTTAACACTAAAGCTGAAAAGTAATGATTAAACCCTATATTTTCTTCCAATTGCAAATACTCCACATATGCCTCCGCCCACAGCCATAACAGATCTATGTTTCTCCAATATACACCAAAGGTGTGTCTATCATCTACCAAAATTGGAGATCCTATGTTTACTAATCTTCCATTTTCTATCCATGTCACAACTTCAATTAAAAACCTTCCTATAATATCCTTTGGTAAATTCGGATCCACAAATATTCTTGTTACAACATTTTCACTTAACAAAGGCACTTCAATTTCTTCAATTTCTTCATCGTTTTCTTCATCCACCTCCAATACTTCTTCAACTTTTGTACATTTGTTATAAAATATTGAAGCATCTTGGGGAGACATGTTCACTCTAGCTATTATAGGTAAAGAATGTTCTCAACACAAACCACACCACTCTTATATCGACATGTCATTGAGTGGGGGGGGGGGGGGGGGTTCTTTTTATGGTACAATTTTAGTAAAAGAAAATAATACAATTCTGTCTTTACCACAATATTGCTCTTAATTAGAGCTTTTCATTGATGTATGACTTGCCCTATTCCGGCAAACCATTCTTGAGTTATTAGTCATTTTGTAATCCGGATTATTGTCGGGGGGGGGGGGGGGGGGCTCGTCAAGTTCAAGTTCAAGGTCAAGGTCACCAAGGCCAAGTTCACTGTTGGGGGGGGGGGGGGGGGGGGGGCTCGTCAAGTTCAAGTTCAAGGTCAAGGTCACCAAGGCCAAGTTCACAGTCGGGGGGGGGGGGGGGGGGGGGGGGGGCTCGTCAAGTTCAAGTTCAAGGTCAAGGTCACCAAGGCCAAGTTCACTGTCGGGGGGGGGGGGGGGGGGGGGGTCATTAACCTAATTGAGGTCAAGGTCACCAAAAAATTATAATTTACCAAAGTGATGGGGACGGCCGGAGCCATCCCCACCACTCTGTTTGCCTAACACTTCCCCAAATCCCAACCCGCTATAGTTACGTCTTGCAAGGGATCCCAATTTTTGGCCCGCACGCACGTGGCGATCCAGTTTGGTGGGCTGTGATACGGGCGGCCGGCCTCGGGCCTGGGCACTGGACCTGACCATTCCAATTTTACAATAGGGAGTCTGGAACAGTTAATGCAAGACGCAACTCTAACCTCCCACCCTTAATCTAAACCCACCCAAATATAATTATTTCCTAACAAAAAATTAAAAATTTTAAAAAAATAAAAATATGCGCTGCCTATGGCACAACACGCATGTCCCACCCATATTTAATGAAGTTCAACAGAACTTCTATAATTTAAATTTAAATTTAATCTACCCTCCTAACAGCTAGCTGTGAAAGGTTATTAGTACACACACACATACAATAATTATACCAAAACTCAACATCAAAAACACATTTTCCAAACATCAACAATACCATAACACCTTAATGCTAACATCGCAATGCGCAAATTAAAGCTTAAAATTAGCACAACTTAAAACTAAAAATAACATTTTGCACACACACACTCACACACAACAAGTATTAATATTAAAACCCTAACAGCAAGAGTAACTCAAATATATATCGGCCGCTTATATATTTGAGGTACCCTTTGAGTTCGGAACAACCATCGCGTCCGACAAATTGTTCCGAACTAACTCAGCGATAGTCGCCAAAAAGGTTCTCGGCTCACAAAGTGGTGGGGCGGCTCACAAAGTGGTGGGGAGCGATAGGGGTTTAAGGGGATAGAACGTCCAACGTCAGTGGAAATTTCCAATGATCTATTCGTCACATGTAGGTCGCCGCTAATGCAGGTGGAGCGTTGTACCTTGCAATTAACGTTAGGCAACACCTGGTTTAATCCGCCGTTGAGCTTCACTGAGGCTTTCCCCATCGCGTAACACCATAATTGTTGCCTGTTATTATCTGAGTAATGGCAGAAAATTATCTGTCCTCTTTTGCCGCTTAACTATAGTTATTAAACTATTGGCAACATCAAAGCTAAATTGGTGTTATATAAATGTAACCACTATCAACCTAATTCATTTTGATGAGTTAAAGTGCCGGTGGGGGGGGGGGGGGGTTAACATTTTTTCTTGGGGGGGGGGGGGGGTTCAACATAATTACTATCTATGCTTATATAAGCCGCAACGCGGTCGCGCGTCTGCCATTCACTCCCCAGGTACCGCAGCTGAAACAACTAATCTGTAAGTCTCTACCACCTAGTAATGTTACATATGCTTTGTTTTAACTTACACCTGTTAAGCTTGCTATTTTTTATGTAATTTATTTTTTCAACTATTTCTTAACATATAAAAAATACACTTTTTATTTTATATATAATATATCAAATAATCTCGCGTTACTATTTTTATTTTAGTTTATACTTATTATATAAGTTAACCCCTACAGAATAATTAACTAACTTCTGCTGCTAGACTAAACTACTTAGACTATAAACAGTTAACACCCATATATTAATATATAATTATTATACTGCAAGTTTTACCTGTACAAATGCTAGATGTAATTGCGATTAATCGTCTACGACACAGTTCTTAAACCCTTATAAAATAATTAATTAACTTCTACCACTAGCGGTAATTTTACAAAAATTTATTAACTATTTTTCCCCCTACTAGAACCTTTCGCTACGCTGCCGCCCCGACAAAGAACTGAAATCTCCAAAGTTCTTCCCTTTTATCTCATTCTCTTAGGGGAGGGGGTTAGGGGGGTTCACACAACCCTATATAAGCGGCATCGTTACCTCGCGCGTGCTCCATTATAATGGCGATAGGGCAACAGTAAACATCTATCCGTAAGTCTCTAAGACTATCAAACATTTTTTAACTTACTCTTGTTACTCTAACATATGTTTGCGCTTATTATGCTAATTACTCTCTATATATTCAGACACACTCGCGGGCACCAATCATATACTCGCTGAATTTTGGAGAGTACACATCTCCCCTTTGAATATTATTATGGATTCGCACACTTTACATTTAAAACTTTTGCGTACAAAACACATTTTACAGAAACAATCTAACTCCACAATTTCAAAACCGCGTACTACATTGAGTAAGCTTAAAAAATACTTCAGTTTTCACCCGTTGTACTTTGTAAAATCTAACCTTTGTAATACTTGTTCTACTGATCCTATTTTACACTCTGTCTTAACTGAAATGCTGAAATATCACGATTTCAATCTTGTTACACCTATTGACGATCCTATCCAATTATTCTTATTCACTATATTACCAGGTTTATATGATCATTCTTCCTCAGACACATGTCTTGTTCTGCTCTATCAACTCGCACTGTAACCACCTAGGACCTCTCCTTTTTTGCAATTATGGACACACAGCAGGATTCACCCATACAAGCACTGACTCCCATCCCATACAGAGTAATAAAATAACTATTACTGCTACAAATGATGACAAAGCAATTTTCCAATCACTGATGAGTTTTTATTAAATAAATATATTTTTAAAAACCCCCTCTGGATGACCTTGACCCACTTCCAAAACCCACCCATCACTGTCAAAAAACCCCAGCCGCTGCAACCCCTACAACAGTTACAACCGCCTGACCTTGACCTGGGCCAGGACCGGCCAAACCCCACTACTATCATTCTCTCTAACATTATTTATGGAATAGTGTGACCAGTTTTGAATTTTTTATCGGTATTATTTAAGCTTCCATTAAGAAATAAAAATATGCTAAACTAGAAAACCGGAAACAGTTTTTGTTTAAGTTCCCAAGTTCATACTGAGAAAGTAAACTGAAAGTATTGCTACATTATTAAACAAATGTTTGTAAACTACAATTTAATTTGGAACTGTAATTTGTAATGATAAAGTTTCTTAACATTATGTTGTTATCGTCAAATTTCAACAATGCCGGTCTTCAATCTAATCAATAAAGTTCTATATTTTTTTTTATCCGGAAAATAAAGCCAAACAGGTTTTGTTTATCTCATAAGTTCATACTGAGAAATTAAACAAAAAATACTACATTATATTAAACGAATAGATAGTAAACTATTAACACAGTGGTAG
This sequence comes from Neoaliturus tenellus, assembly GCA_030545055.2. Lineage (NCBI taxonomy): Eukaryota > Metazoa > Arthropoda > Insecta > Hemiptera > Cicadellidae > Neoaliturus > Neoaliturus tenellus. The sequence goes on from CM061537.1 coordinate 123,246,357, forward strand.
TAAACAGTAAACTACAATACTAGTCAACAGCTTTTTCAGTTTGATAAATAATTATTTCCTAACCATTAAATCTGAAAACAGGCCTTGATCCTGTATTCTTAGATATTTAATATTTTATGATAAAGGTACCAAATTTTTAAATATGAAATTGTAACTTTGCTGCCAAAAGGTTTTTTAATACAAATATTTTTAATAAACAGTTTTATTCCATTTTGAGCCTATTTTATTACTATATAACATTTAACGCTATCTTCATTCCGCCATGTATTTTAAAGAGTTACTGATTTTCTAATTTTCTAAACACTAGTTGGTGCATAATGGCCTAAATTTTGATTTGCTTTTTACCTAACCTAAGTTAAAAAAAAAAAAAAATTAATCCTAATATATTGTTGTATATAACTATTGACACTATAACCTACGTATGTTGGAATCAATTGTTTGTGTTGGTAAAATGAATTAAAAGACACAAAAATGACCAAAAAGGTGTTAATAGCTATTTTCGTGTATATTAAGGCCAAACATTTCAAGAGCGGAAATGACTATTTGTGCTCGTAATACAAACTTGATTTTTCCTACCATCATAATTGCAAAATATTAGATTTTAAATTGCATTCAAAATGTTATCTCGGTAATTTTTCTATGTTTTTTTTTGTGTTTTTATGTTGTCATATGTTTTGGTGTTGTAGCTTCAAATGTAGTGACGTTGCATTCACATATGTTGAGGCGATGCGACACTATATCTAGTGACACTGCATCATTATATAATAAAACGTTGCAACGTCATATGTTTTGATGTTGTAGCTTCAAATGTAGTGACGTTGCATTCACATATGTTGAGGCGATGCGACACTATATCTAGTGACACTGCATCATTATATAATAAAAAGTTGCAACGTCATATGTTTTGATGTTGTAGCTTCAAATGTCGTGACGTTGCATTCACATATGTTGAGGCGATGCGACACTATATCTAGTGACACTGCATCATTATATAATAAAACGTTGCAACGTCATATGTTCTGATGTTGTAGCTTCAAATTTAGTGACGTAGCATTCACATATGTTGAGGCGATGCGACACTATATCTAGTGACACTGCATCATTATATAATAAAACGTTGCAACGTCATATGTTTTGATGTTGTAGCTTCAAATGTAGTGACGTTGCAATCACATATGTTGAGGCGATGCGACACTATATCTAGTGACACTGCATCATTATATAATAAAACGTTGCAACGTCATATGTTTTGATGTTGTAGCTTCAAATGTAGTGACGTTGCATTCACATATGTTGAGGCGATGCGACACTATATCTAGTTACACTGCATCATTATATAATAAAACGTTGCAACGTCATATGTTTTGTTGTTGTAGCTTCAAATGTAGTGACGTTGCATTCACATATGTTGAGGCGATGCGACACTATATCTAGTGACACTGCATCATTATATAATAAAACTTTGCAACGTCATATGTTTTGATGTTGTAGCTTCAAATGTAGTGACGTTGCATTCACATATGTTGAGGCGATGCGACACTATATCTAGTGACACTGCATCATTATATAATAAAACGTTGCAACGTCATATGTTTTGATGTTGTAGCTTCAAATGTAGTGACGTTGCATTCACATATGTTGAGGCGATGCGACAATATATCTAGTGACACTGCATCATTATATAATAAAACGTTGCAACGTCATATGTTTTGATGTTGTAGCTTCAAATGTAGTGACGTTGCATTCACATATGTTGAGGCGATGCGACACTATATCTAGTGACGCTGCATCATTATATAATAAAACGTTGCAGCGTCATATGTTTTGATGTTGTAGCTTTAAATTTAGTGACGTTGCATTCACATATGTTGAGGCGATGCGACACTATATCTAGTGACACTGCATCATTATATATTAAAACGTTGCACCGTCATATTTTTTGATGTTGTAGCTTCAAATGTAGTGACGTTGCATTCACATATGTTGAGGCGATGCGACACTATATCTAGTGACACTGCATTATTATACAGGGTGAATCTCGTAAGGTGTCCTAAATGGATTACAGACGAACGCTTTGCCCTACATCCTTCAAATAAAATTATTTCCCACTAAATTGACCCCAAGGAATAATTAAAAAAAAATTTTTAACGTTGTATAAATACAGGGTGTACCAAAAACTGGGGGTCACAGGTTCAAATCTTGGAAATTTCAAACACAAACATATGTCATATTATACATCATTAGAAAGATCTATTTAATAGAAACATTTTGGTGAAAACAGAATTTAGTTATCTTTATTCGTTTCAAAATGGCGTCCATTTTTGTAGCCAAAATCAAAATTTACGGAATACCCTGTAATTCTTTTATTATTTGTCATAAATTACTTCTGATTCAAAATAGTTATTTGAAATAAGATAAGCTTTACAATGATATGTCACAAAACCACATTTATTAAAAAACTAAAATTTCCAAAATTAAATATTTTTGAAAAAGTTTACATAAACAAAACTCAAAAATTTCAAATGCTAACCCATGTCATTTTGTATATCATCTTAAAGCTCTCGTTGAACTGAGCATATTTATAATTTACACTAATGCCGTATCTCTTTTGGTTTTGTAGTAATAACAGAAAAACTTTATTTCCCCATATAACTTGCATGTTAATTTAATGGTAAGGCAACAATGGAAGAAAAACTGCCTTACTATCATGTCCTGATTAATTAACATGCAAAACATATGGGAAAATGACATTTTTACGCTACTACTACAAAACCAAAAGAAATACGGCATTAGTGTAAATTACAAAGTTGCTCAGTTCAACGAGAGCTTCAAGATGATATACAAAATGTCATGGGTTAGCATTTGAAATTTTTGAGTTTCGTTTATGTAAACATTTTCAAAAATATTAAATTTTTGAAATTTTAGTTTTTTAATAAATGTGGTCTTGTGACATATCATTGTAAAGCTTAGCTCATTTCAAATAACTATTTTGAATCAGAAGTCATTTATGACAAATAATAAAAGAATTACGGGGTATTCCGTAAATTTTTAATATGGCTAAAAAAATGAACGCCATTTTGAAACGAATAAAGATAACTAACTTCTGTTTTCACCAAAATGTTTCTATTAAATAGACCTTTCTAATGATGTATAATATGACATATGTTTGTATTTGAAATTTCCAAGATTCGAACCTGTGACCCAAAGTTTTTGGTACACCCTGTATTTATACAACGTTAAAAATATTTTTAAATTATTCCTTGGGGTCAATTTAGTGGGAAATAATTTTATTTGAAGGATGTAGGGCAAAGCGTTCGTCTGTAATCCATTTAGGACACCTTACGAGATTCACCCTGTATAATTAAACGTTGCAAGGTCATATGTTTTGATGTTGTAGCTTCAAATGTAGTGATGTTGCATTCACATGTTGAGGCGATGCAACACTATATCTAGTGACACTTTATCATTATATAATAAAAGGTTGCAACGTCATAAAAACACATAACCTCAAACTAAAAATAACAGCTATTACCAATCGATAACAATGACAGACAGCTGTTTTATGATTTGTAAAAAGCTTCAATAGTTATACTGTATAACTTAGCACGGGATGTTCATTGCCGTTCTAGAGCGGGAATGAAATAAAAAAGAACTGTTTTGCGTACTGTATACTGGTGTGATAATGTGATTATTTCCATGCATTGATGGGAAAAGAATATAACAAAAACATTTTTCGTTAATTATAATATTGATATCTCCGGAACATTTATAGAAGCATAAAAAAGTAAATTCAAAATAATTGAAGACTGAAAAAAAACGTGAGCTGGATCTAGCAGATGTCGGAAATTGGCAAAACTTTGGCCATAACACGCAACTTGGGGACGTAGCAACCCGAGGACGGCTCTGATACGAGTTTTATACAACGAAACATCAAAGACCAATCCCACCTGAGGTGATAAGGGTTTGAATATCCTATAATTTTACAGCAGTGAAATGTAATATTTTTCAAAACCCTAAATTTGATATGTTATACAGTCTAAAACATATGGTTAGTAAAAAATTTCAGATTTGGAAGGCAAAAGGAATGTTATTAGTAAATTTATATAACGTAGTTTTAAAATTCTGTTAAGTGTAAGCTATCCAAAATAATGTCCAGTTCAGGAACGCCTCTTTAAGTCTCTCTTAGAAAATGTAATGTTCAAAGAAAATATTTAAAAGAAAAAAAAATATTAAAAAATGGAACGTGAGTGTATTTATGTATCAAAAGGCAATAAAAAACAATTTTTAGTTTGGCAGTGATATATCAATTTTAAGACTCTTACAAAGGGGTATAACTAATAATATCTCATAAAGACTTAATAACTTTATATTATATATATACCGTTATCAGCTAAGGAACGAAAACTCCGCTGATATATCTTACTTAATTGTATTTCAAGATTTATACAAGATTACCGCACTCTTATTTGTAAATAATTGAAAATTGTTTAATTATAATAATTTTTCAATGTCAATTAAATTTCCACGGACGTTTCTCACGTCATGAATGCATTAGCATAGCAGTTACGCAAATTTACTATCTCAGTCACGTAGCAGAACTCTGAAATTACTTTACGCTCATTCTGAAAGAAACACTTACATTGAAAATCTTTTATTAAGTATATTTGTGAGTCAAATTTTAATTACAAACTGATGGTAGGCGATAGAATAATAATTTTTACTCTACTAATGAATTAAGTACATGAACGAAGTAATAAATTGAGTAGTTATGTTCGTATTGATACTTGAAGTTAGTATTTTGGCAACCAACAAAATTACCTAAAGATTAACTTCACTTAAACATATGGGAATTATTTATCTGGAAAGAATTATGGCCTTACATTAAGTTTTAAATAAACTATTAAATTAAACCTTGTATGAAATTATTTACTGAGGTAATTATTATTATGTTTATCCAAGAAAAACTCTAATATCAAGTTTTTTTACAAGTTTTACGTTTACACTGTGAAAACTATTGTCTTACAAGCATATCAATCAATTTTATAAAGAAGGGTTGACTATAGCTCAATAATTCCTTGTATTATTGAAAGGTGCCTGGTCACGGCATGACTCGTGCTTCTGCCTGCTACTATACCAGAAAGTTAATATTTTATACACATGCTCCTGATGGAACGGAAACTGATACTTTTCAGTGTTGTTCGAAGATATAACTAAATGAACTGAAGTGTTCTATGAATTAATCAAAAACTCACTAACAATTCTTGGAGTATTTTATATTTAGTGAGTTGCTACCTAAATCTATACCTAACAGCATACTTCTAATGGGATCCCCAATAATTTGTTATGTTTCTTTCAGGTGTTTACTTCAATTTTCGAAATTTCCTGCCATTTTAAAAATATGACGGACAACTTAACATTTTTAAATACGAACCCCCCATTCTTTTATGGATTGTACGTATACTTTTGAGGCATTCTTAAATTAATTTTTATTCTAAACCTAACGGTTAGGGAGCTAGGGGTGATTGAAGTTCATGAAACATTGTCCATGTTATTCTTACGATACTAAATAAACGGTGAGCCGTGACAGTTTTCTTATAGTATGTTTTAGTTATGTTGTGCCTAATTTGTGTGGCACTGCCGGAAGCGAGGAGAAATTTTTTGCAGAATGTTGGCTGTTGTTTTATTTACTAGTACCAGGGAAACCGAGCTTAAGCTCGGTAAAATTATTACTTTCGTTCTAACACAAATCTCGTTCGCTCCGCTCACTCGCCCTCTTCTATTTTAAAGACAAACTAGTTAGCTTCGCTCACTCGCCAAGCCGACGGATGCTGCACTTTGGTATAATTTTCTTAAACTGCAGGTTAAAGATGTAACACATTGGTTTATAACTACGGTTATCAGCTGATTTTAGTTCAATTAATAAAATCTCCATAATGGATCTTTGAAGTGCTCTAGCGCGAAAACCGGATTTTTCCCAGCTATGTGACCAGCTCCAATCGATTTCTGGTGGCCAAAACTCCCCCATATTCAAGAGAAATAAATTAAAAAATCCTTGGAGCGAAAAAAGCTTTGCCTATACAAACAGAGTTTGTTTTAGAGTACAAGATAAGATGAGACCAATGTAAAAAAATTTTGAATTTCAATTCAAGATTATAACGGAATAGGATTTGTTCTAGCATAGAGACTTATATAAATATTATATTTATCCCAGAACTAAGTTATTTTCAAAGTTTGAAGAAAATCGTTAGAGCCGTTTTAGAGATCTGTGTGCATACATTAAAATATACCTTACTCGTACTTTAGAGTATAGGATATAACAACATTAAACAGATTAGACATCAAAATATTCCATTTAAGCACTCAATTAAAACCAATTTTCGGAAATTAGCGGCCTTTTGTTAAGAAACACCCGTTTACTCTTTTGTCCATTTTGGTTTTATTATGTAATGAATCAAATTTTGCATTTTTTAGTGACAATTCTGTACCAATTGAATTTTTTATAAGATATAACTTTGAGAATTCAAAACAGTAGCACCTTTTAACCGGAATAATATATTTTGGATGAAATAAAATAAAATTGAATTTATACGCATAATTTTACGTGCAAATTTTCAATTCGATTTCTCAATGCACAATGCAGATAATAAATATTTATTATAAGTCACTTACATACAGAAAGAAGGGAAACCAAACGAACATAATACGGTGAATTTATTTTATTTTAAGGAAACCCAAATTAATTCTTACTTAATTCACCTAAAAATTAATTCCTTAGGAAAACAATTCACTCTCATGCACTTTGTGGTTTGAAGGAGAAAACTGCGTTAAAATTCAAAACCCAACAAAAAACACCCAAAGTTTTTTCTTATTTAAAATTTTGACGCAGTCTATACCCCGTACCAGAGGGTCAGCGATGGACACTACAAGTGATCGAGTAAGTAAGGAATGCCCTGGTTTAGTTTGGGTTTGTATGTTTTGGACGCCATTATAATATTGCGTAAAATACCAGACTGCCAGTGGGAACGAACGGCGAACGCCCGCGCGGCGCGAGTAGGCAACACAAGCTCAGCGCTCGTGTTGCCTGTGTCAATGTGAAGGCGCTCTCCGCGTCGTCCATGCTGCAGTCAACTGCTGGACGACCTTCCATTTCTTTACAATCTTGACCGCCGACTGACATGCAGTGAACTGCTACTTTAAAGAACGCATAAGTAAACAAACTGATGACGATATAAGATGATGGCAATATATTTCGCGGTTATACAAATGCTTCTGAGTAATGATATGGCTTTAATTTTTGGGTCCATCTTAGAATGCTATGGGTACTTTGCCTAGGATTGGTGCAGACGTTTAGCTAGCTTGCATGGGGTAACTTGAGGATACAAATATCCGATACAGAAACTTGAAGCAGATACATGTTCTCATGAACCAATAGTGTACTGCGGGATACTTATAGTTGGTGATGTAAATATAGCCAATTTAAATTAACATGAAACAACACGTGTATTAGTTAATTAATATGAAACATCTTAAAAGGAACGATTAGTTTTTAATTTTTTGAAAATTCAAAAAATTAAAATTAAAAAAAAATTAAAAATCAATATTCCAAAAATCAATTTTTGCAATATTGGAAATTCCAAAATGTAACAGTAATCTACAACATTGATAATAAAATAAAATATAAACATTTATAGTAAAACATCGAGCGAGGAGCGTTATTTATATTTCGTAGATATTTTACTGGTATGAAAGAAAGAGAAATATTGCAGATAAGGCAGTACCAGGGCAATATGATCTTGTATAAATCATCGCTCTGGCTAGGATCATAAACAAGTTAACGGTTATGAAGCCGTACACTGCTGTCTTAACCTACTTGCTTGGTCTCCACCAAAGTATTACTTGATGTTAAAAGAACTGCAAACTAATGATCACATATATTTTTTCTCTCTCAACAAGTTAGGAATCATTCATGTTATTTTTTCAGCGAGCTTAATACAACCGTGTAGCTAGAGTGGAATAAATCGCCGGCAATATCTTTGCGTCAGGTGCAACACAACAAACTGCCTGCCGGGTGCAGCCGCCCATACATTACCGTCTGTTTCTTTCAATGTTTCCATCGGATTAACATAACGTTGAGATGCTTTGAAATAACGCATACGTATGTTTAACTTTGTAATAAATCGTGTTTTACCAGTTTTATTTATGTCGGCCTAACTAGGAAGAGATTTTTTACGAGATTATTAATACAGAAAATAAATATCATCATGTGTTTAGCTTGAATAGAATTTATATTTTTAGATTCTTTTGAAAACAGTTAGTTATTCTTTTTATAATTAAAAGATCTAATTTAAATAGTTTGCGATTTAAAAATAAGCGTAAAAAAAACGTAAACGTAAAAAATAGCTTTAGTACGTTCAACCGAGATATTTATACGCTATTAAAGAAATAATACTCACTCTCTTTTTAATTGATTTAAAATCACTTTATACACTGTGTGGCTTTATCATAACTAAAATTGTGTTAAAATGGAGTGGAATTATTTTTATCCAAACTATTCTCCTTTTTCTTGCCGTGCAATATCACTAACGCATATTGAAGGAGAAAAAATAACAATTTTTATTATTTGAGATTTATAAATTTTTTATGGCTCATACATAATACTATCTCTAATACATTCCTAGTATGTTTACCTTCCTTTAATAATAAATATAATGAATATGTAAAGTTTACACCTTCATGTTAGATATCTAAGTTAATTTTCAAGTAAATAATTTAAAACTTTTTACGACTCTAATTCTAAAATAAATTGTTAAGTTCGACTACCATAATTTGATTCAATAAACACAATTTTTTACAATATATTTTTTTAGTATCCTGTATCCCGATCCAAACATCAATCTCCGGTATTACAAGGGTTGTTTGGAAAATATTGGGCCCGGAGCTACAAGGCCTCGCAGAAGATTAGCTTAGACTAAAGCTTTGTCCTGAAGTGTACTCCGCCAAAGAAAACTTGTAAGAACACCAAACTCACTCAAAGGAAGAAAGAACTTTCAAACATCGAAAATAAATACCATAGGTCTTTATTTACACAAAAAATACCAACCATTAGTTATTGTTCCCATCAAAAAGGATTCATTCAATTAAATTAGTAAAAATAATTTGTAGCATTTAATGGTTAAATTAAATAATATCTTAACTTTTATTCGTCCACCCAAAACTTGTGAGTCATTATCATTTTTCTTGTTATTGGTGCAATTTAGAAATTTACTTCTCACCCCCTTTGTAGGTACCCTTTGACGTATTAAACTGAAGATTAAATTATAAACTCACAAGAAAATCAATTGAAGTATTAAGGTTGTGATTCAAAAACTGTTTGCAATTGTTATTTACCATGGTTTTTCTTTATAGTATTATTGAAAACTATCAGTAGGCCTAAAAGTCAATTAAAAATATGCTTCGGGTTAAAAATTAACATCAAACTATTGTAACAACGAGACGTATGGATGGACGTTGGTGGTCGTATTTTACACCAACAACTCGATTTCATGCTTCTTGCTAATGAAATTTTACTTTGTAGTCGACATGTATCCCTAATTATTTGTTGACGACCTCAACTGGTTTACATCCTTAATAGACTAATGCTAAAAAAAATAATTTGCTTTTTTAGCTATCTATAGGCAGTTTTTACTGTGATGACTTGATCATGTATTTATATTTGGTTTTCAAATATTTAAAGGTCAAATGCATTTCAGTGGTTCGTAAGGTTTCCAAATCTTCAATATTTAGGACTTCGTCACCAGATTATTTTGAATCTAAGTGTAAAGGTAAACTGAAGGTATAAACACTTAACTTACTTTTTAACCAAAATATTGAGGTTATATGTGATTTTTCTATTTATAAAATAAACAATTATTCTTTTTTATTTACTTAACAACTATTGATAAAATATTTCTGCTTCGTCCTTTTCCTTCTATGGTTACAATAAAGTAAACCAAACCAATATAAACACATTGTTAATGTTGAAGTAGATTTCAAAGAAAATTCAACATTTTAGTATATGCTTGTAAAAGTTATTAAAATTTGTTTTATCTTGCGTCTGTAGAACCTATTTAAAAAAAGGTTGGATAAAATACACAAAGGGTTGAAATAGAAAACCTGGCAGATAATTATTTTAGCTTGAACCTTTGTTGTCCTTTTATTTAATTACATTGTGATAAATTTCGTTGTGCAAGGACAATGTGGGCAGAGGCAAATATCTGTTTTCGTAAAATTCTGCTAAAATAATTAGAAAATGTCGTGAAAAATCATTTGACCATATTTAAACTTACATAAATTTGTATTGACTTTTATAAATTGCTTAAGATTTATCTATTATATATCTAACCATTTTAAGATTAATAAAGTAAAAATATTAATTATAATAACAATTCCTATTACTATCCAAATATAGTTTAATACCTTGCAGTTAAATCGACAATGAAAATCAATAGAAGGCACTACAACTCCTCAACAGAATCAGCAATCATCAATAGAGACACAGAATTTCGGGTTACATGTATATAAATCATTAAAAAATTAAAAACTTCTTTTTATACAGTTTGAGTCTGTAAACCCTATCTTCGATGTTTAAAAATGGTCAGTTAAAATACACAAAAGGCTGAAATAGAAAAGCTGGCAGTTGATTAGTTTAGTCTGAACCTTTGTTGCCGTTTTATTTAATTACAAAGTTTCTGCCAAATTTCCTTGTGCAAGGAAAATGTGAACACAGGTAAATTTAAGTTTTCATGGAACTCTGCAAAAATAAAGGGAAAATGTTGCGATTAACAATTTGGACCTTAGATAAAGGTATAGAAATTTTTATTGACTTTTATAAATTGCTTTATAAATCTACTGTATTTGACATCTATTTTAATTTTAGGACAATTAAAGTAAAAATATTAATTATACTAACAATTCTTATTACTATTTAAGTAACTTTAACACCTTGCAGTTAAATCAAGAATGAAAAACAATAGAAGCGCTACAACTACACAATACAATCAGCAATCATCAATAGAGACACAGCTGACTTGATTAGGTCGTTTCTCTTATTTGCAGATTCAACAATCAACAAGCCTAAAACAAAGTTTCGTCTCCCAACTTTACCAATCACATACCTTTTCTCCAGCTTTAGTTGTAATATTGATATAAAGTTATGTAAATGGGAAATACAACATTAAGAAATGTACTGTTTTTACAAATCCCATTACATCATAAAGATATTTTGTGTATGACTTGTGAAATAATTATAAAATGCTGAGATACTATTTACTAAAACTCAATATGTGTACTTTTTAATTTGTTATATAATAAAAACTATTCCGGATCATGTTTGAAATTATATTTTCGTTCATGAAATGAATAATCTATACTTATTTGATGCGCCGTGTTTTTTTTTTATATTTGTTTGTAATTTGGAAATCCTCCTACAGTTCTCATCCGATTATCAGGTATTTGGTGTCTTGGTCTGTGGGTGTTGCCGTAAAAAATTGATGAGAATCGGACTTAAAATGAGAGTGCTATCTATGATTTAAATTTGAAATTTTCCCATTATAATAACATTGGGATTGGGTTAAGCGTTTTAAATATCTGTTACTTTACAGATGTAAATAAGTGAATTTTTGTCACCGAAATTGATAATATTGGATTGACGGATGGCATTAATATAAAACCAATAGTAACATTTTTAGCTTGAAATTTTATTGTTCACATTAAATTGCTCCATTTCAAGCAACAAGTCCACTAGTATACTAAAATATAAAATCATGATTGTAGGTATTTCTAACAAAGTTTTTAGGAAGCTAACATGATTTTACTATACATGGAATGATAAAGAGCTAGATAGCATAAATTAATTGACGCTTATATTTACTTAAACTTTTACCTTAACACTACATTGTGAAACAATATGCTATCTCGTATGTGTCAGCAATTTTGTTTAATTGTAAACTATCGATGGAGCTGGTTTTGATTGAAAGGAATATTTCCTTGATGGAAATTCTTTGAAATTCATTGGCTTAGTTTTTAAATATGTTGAAAGCTTTAGTAATTTGGCAAAATAATATTCATTCATTCGTTTATGCAAGCTTACTCTTTGGATTTGGTAAAAACATAGTTATCGTTTTTCTTATGCAATACTTTATGAACACAGTCTATAACAGTAGAAACTATAATCACGATGAAAAATTATTTTTTATTTCCTTTAAGGTTTTAGAGGTAAAATACTGCCATTTTGTGTCAGGTTGTATTGTCTAGGTCCCATTCAAATATAAGTTTTAGAAAAATTATTTGATCTAAATATGGAAAAAGCACATCAACTAGTATTTTAAATTGTATTTAGATCAAAATCGTAAGGATATACTGTGTTTCTTAAACAAGTATTAAGTATATCCACATTATATTTACATATTATTGATTAATGAACATATTATCAAGTACTACAACCAAATTGAAAAAAAAAAACAACCCACTCAGCAATGCCAAGGAGACTGGCGTATTACTTTATGGTGAATTTCAAAGCGTTAGCTTTGGGGATGAGAAGCTGAGGAATGTGACTTTGAGCAAGTAATATTTTAGATTCTCACTTCCACTTTGTTGGTTCTCAATACCTTATGCTTCATAAGGAAATTCCCGTTAGTCATAAACGCTTCAGAGGTCTTACATAACTGTTCAGCGCTAAACATGATTTGGATCCAAATTACATTACCCTCCACAATTTGTATTTTACTCAAGTCATACATTCATTATGAATTATTTTCCATAAGTTTTTGTCGACATCGATGATATTTATTAGTTACTGCGTTTAAATTACAGTAGTACTTAAATGAATTTACATAAGCAAATAAAAAAAAATAATAATAAACATTTACTAAGAGTGTTAAAGTGTCAAAAATAACTCGCTTGTTAAGACTTATAATATTTAAGTTGGGACGAATGTTCGGGTGGTGTAATTAATATGAAAAGGAACAGTAAACCAACAATGCAAGAACTAAACAAGTAATCTCAAAAGATATATTTATTATACTATATATTAGAGAACTTTCATTGTATATTATTTTACATTTTAAAAGTTGTTTCTGGAAGGCTTTATTACACAATCACATAAAGTATAATAAAACAATTTACTCCTGTACGGGAAAGAACGGCCCACTTAATGCACTGCACATGATGCAACTCCATTGCAATATTGTTTGTCATCAATAGTTCACAAGCAGTCAACTCAGCTGCGCATTGACATGTCATCTTTGAAATGTAGAAAAACACTCCAAAACATACATTTAGATCATTTTACTTAAACAAATATGTAACTTGAAACAATTAAGTTAGGTAAGTATATAAAGCCCCTGATGTATTGTTTACATTTTCTAAAACATAGGACACAACATTATTTTTTGAACCTATGGAGACGTAGTGGAAACTAAAATTTGTTATAGTATGAATAGTTGCATTAAAGTCATTTTCATTTCATACGGTAAATCACATGTAAAACCCAGTTCATATTATAGGATCATTATCACACTAATTGTAATTTAGGACCTGTTCACACGAGTGTTTATGTGTGTGCCGCTCCATTTGTGTACATGCACTGCTCAAACGCTGCATAATACGGCGGCGTCAACGTAGATGCAAGCCGCTCATGTGTACCAGAGGCCTAATGACGAATATCTTCAAAAACATATGTACTACAATAATCTTATGTGCTACAATAACTTATGTACTACAATAACTGATAACTTGAAAACTGGAGAAAATAAATATTTCTTATTCTTATTCTTCTTATTCTTATTATTCTTATACTATACTATGATACTAGGAGTGACTGTGGCATGTATTTTTCAATATCTCGAAATCTAGCGGGGATATTTTGCTTAAACATTGCATTTGAGAGTATTTTGGTCCAAAAAGATACAGCCTCAACCCAAAAAATCAGTTTTGTCTAAAAACACGTTTAAAAATTGTAATTTTTAGCGAATTTCCCTATAGGGAATACGCTATTACGGTAGTAATCACGGTGAGACCTAAGACTGGGACCATGAAACTTTTTTGTTTTGAGGTCCCTAGAAGCCAAAAACACTGTTCGTTCAAATTGATATATATGTATATATATATATATATATATATATATATATGTGTCCGTTAACACGATAACTTTTGAACGGAACCTCCGATTTTGATGAAATTTGGTACAGGGATGTATGCCAGCGTGTACTAGGTTGAGTTCGCGAACCAGAATGATCGGACCATGGGAACGGGGTTTTATGGGGTTTCAAAAGGGTAAAAAATGGGTTTTTGGCATTTTTGGACCTTAATTTTTAAAATGCATCAATTTTAACTAAAACCATTTAAAAGAGCTTAAAAAAACAAACAATTTGGTATTTTGAATTTTTATCATAGCATAACTGGTTACGGGGAAAATCCAAAAAACGTGTTTTCCATGCTATTCTTGTGGGAAATCAAGAATACCCTATATCTTGTTTATTTATTGACATAACTTAATCAAATTTGGTATGTACATTATCTATATAAGGTGTAACTTATACTTGCTTTCAAAACCCATATGGCGGCAAACCTACATACTCACCCCCATGGGGTTTATGGGGAAAATAAAAAATTGCCAGAGTTTGATACAATTTTGTGTTTACATTCACCAATTATTGATTAACTTAGATTTTCTAACAACACCCAATGGCAGAAAACCTACATACTCGATCCTATGGTGTTTTTATGGGGAAAGTAAATAATCTGATATTCCATTGGAAATTCGCTGAGTACGCAGGTCTGCTGCGACGGGGGTATTTTTTACGTTATGGGTTGCCATTAATATTTAAAGTAAACTTGAAACAGTATAAATTCTTTGAGGGAAAAAACCTATCAAAAGAATTACTTTCATTAATTTAAGAAATGAAAGGATTTAGGTTTTTTTAGGATTTGGGGAATTTAGTAACATTTCTAATTACTACTTTGGTAATTAGTTTTTTGCATAGTTACCATATGAATTAGTAATTAGGCCAAATTAGTAAGTTTGTTATAATTTATTCTATAACAAAAGTGAATTCAACCCAAATAGCAAGGATCGGATAACCCGGTCTTGAAATATTAAAGGGAACGAGCATTAGAAAACAAGCAATTCCGGTCCGATCCGAGGTTGATCTCTTAAGCCGTGCACGTCTCCTGGAGCGTTATGTCTGTTTAGTTTAAATATTGGCACTCCTTCCTCTACATACATAGTGAACAATCTGTATATATGAAACAAACAGTTGCACCCTTTTACATTTATACATTTTATCACAGTAAATTAAATTATTGAGACATCGTTGGAACCCACTCTTCTTTTACTTCAGCATCCTATCAAACTTATGAAAAAAGGAATCGGGAGAAAAAAGTCGGCTCTCTAGCTTTGTTGTGTATTGTGCTGCCGATTCAATATTATAAGTTTTAAATGAATACATCCTAACTAAATAAATTTTATAAGGGAAGACGTTTATCAAGGTTAAAAAATATTTTGCATTACCCGTAGCACTTTATTAATGCTGTGCAGTTTTCAACTTCAAAGCAAGGTTGGCCTTTGAGGCCAGATTGGCCGGAGCGTGTCTCTGAGGCCACAATATCTTGGCCTCTCACTCGCGCCGTGTTGACTCCCAATAAAACCGTCACAGGCTGGAAAACTCATTCTGGTGAGTATTGGGTCTCTTTGGGAAACTGCCTCTCAGGAATGAAAAAAAATGTTGAGACTATAATTTAAGTGACTAAAAGGGCACTATGTATTGCATTTGAAATATATGATGTAGATTAATGTTTTAAGTAATATTTAAGTCTTAATCTAGAATTTTTATTTGTCACTAAAATTAAAAAAAATCGATGTATCGAATTTTTTACGTTGAAATTTAATTAATCTTGTTTGAATGGTTGAAAAATAAATACACTTTATATTCCAGTCGTGAAATTTTCATTAAAACTAAAAGGTGTTTTATTGTACAGCACTTTTTATATAATATTACAAACTTGATTTTCATAAAAAAAACAAACAAACTAAAAGTCAAATAAAATTACATTGAAAATTATTAAAACCCAGAATATAACGACGTAAGGACGGACGATGGTGGTCGTATTTTACACCAACAACTCGATTTCACGCTTCTTTCCGACGTAATTTTAGCTTCTAGTCGCCCGTCTACCCTTACCCCTAATGATTTGTCGACGATCTGAAGTAGCTAAATACGTTATTTATTGGAAACGGCAAGAAAGTTTCAGTCCAGTGGAAATATTTTACGTTTATGTGTGTATGGTAATATATTTTTATTGCAAACACATTGCGTTTTGTAACAGTTAAAAGTCTTGACATTTCAAACTTTATTGATAATGCTTGGAAATAGGTTACATTTGTCAATATCACAAGATCAATATTACTGAATATACCTCATCTATTCAGATATCAGATATCCTTTAAATTTATACCTTAAAGTATAAATACTTAAGTATATTATCAAACAAAACCAGAGTTATATTTCGATGAATACCGGGATGTGTTTAAAAGTAAAATTTCTTAAGCCATTATTACACTTTCTTAGTATAGCAAACTATAACAATATTAATACAACTAACTTTTGTGGAATTAAAACTCATATAATATGGCTTGGATTCATGATATAAGAAATCATGTATTTTCTTTATAGTAAATATTTCGTGGTTCGACGTTCGGCCCTGGTGCGGGACAAAAATAAAATTCCAAGTGTACCCTGAAGAAGCGGGATTTTTAATTATAGTTTCGTTCCCACGAAACGTCGGTGTTTTTTCGTACACTTTGGGACGATAAGTTTTTTTTTCGTGCTTCGTGTTTGTGTGTTGTGTTTTTGTACCTTGACAAGTCCTAAGTTGACGACAATCTAGATAGGTGAGTGAAACCCAAAAAGTATAGTCATAATTGAAGATACCTCATTAAAAAAACATGCCATTCAGAAATATAATATTTTATTGCGTAAAACATTTGAATATCAGCAAATAAAACTTTGCATATAATTCATTCCACTCAATAGGCTACGGTAATAGTGAACAATTTACAGTTCAATAATCAGTGACGTCGACAATTATTACGGCGATTCCAAACATTCAACATTCGTCATTGTTGTTACACACACTGACACAACCAAGCCTTGATTTGGCAGTCGTGGGCAGACTAAACATCAAATTAGCTGATGTAAGGTTTTCAGCTCATAGAGGACATCAAATTTACACAAAATTAATTGAATTCTTCAAACCTTTAGATTACATTGATTTTAAAGCTTGATTTAATAATTTTAAATGTTTTATTTTCACATTTAAATAATTTATTTTATAAACCTAGCTTTTATCCGTCACAACTTCTCTAGCTATTGTTATTTAGTTTAATAGATGTAAAACGGCGTGACTAATAGCTAATTTTCAAATTTAAAATAACTGGCACTTTTAAAGAAACTAGGTTTTTTTAGTGAATTTGTTTACCAGGGGGTTAACATAAAAGTAGTATAATAAAAGTAGACGTCATCTCTATGAGACTCCGTTACTGGCTCTCTTATTTAAACCTTTAAGAGTAAAAACTACTTTTGTTGTATAAATAATAGTAATAAATTAGGCCTATTTAAAATTATCATTCAGAAAAAAACGCAATAAAAGGTAAGAAACCCAGCTGGTTGAAAACCTGAATCAATAAGTCTAGTATATTGATCCAAACTAATAATGGTCAGAAAAACGATTTAAATGAAAGAATTTATGAAATTGAATTACATTATTTCGCCATAAAATGCTATACAGCCATTAAATGTGAATGTTATTTAACAGCTTTTTGAAAACAAAAATATTATTGGTAACAAAAAATATTAATAATATTAATTAAAATATATAGCCTGTTGATTGAGTAGTAAGAAGAGTAGTTATGAGTTCGACTGCATAGTTTCAATTCAGTTTGGACGCCATCGAAATAATTTTAATAAAGATCAATTTTAGTTTGTTATTTTCAAACCCGGTGTTTATGGAAATTATAAATAAAAGACCTCCCGCTTGAGTAAAGGGAAGCTGATCTTTAAAATTACTATACTGTTTATTAAGTATTATTTGTTTATACAACCAACGTATGTCGAAATATCTCATCATCCTATGCAGAGGAAGTGTTATTATATAGCTGTCTATAGCTTAAAAAGACGCTCTTAGAGTGTTAGTCCAGTTTAAAAGTTAAGAATTTCTAAAAGTTTCGTTTCTTATATGCAACGCTAAACTTAGGGAATCAATCTTAGGTCCTGAAAGACTTGGAATATGATATTTTCAATGGAATTTCTGAAAATAAATAATCAAGATGACGCCATATAAAGCATTTCAAATTTTATTATGTTCGCTTTGAGTTAAATATTATTTGCAAAACTAAAAACTCAGGCAATTATCTAAATTCGAGGAATACTTTGAATAAGGTTTTGTGCGGGAAACTGCTTATTCGCCAGAATATATATAATTCATCTTAAATTTATTACTATTTATAAGTTGTTTGTCAATGAATTTACTGTATTGTATTGTAATAATAATAATTGGAGGGGTTTAACCCAATATTCATTGCTTTCGCTAACACCTTTTTACATCTTACACCAAAATGTTTTTTGGCTATCTTAACTATGAAATGAAGAATTCTAGGGTTGCAAATGCTAGGATCATTGCTTGTGCTAGCAGTAATAAAAATATTATAATTTGAATAAACCACTTAAATAATTATATAGTTAAAATAAAAGCAGTAGCCAGGAGTGACTGTAGAGGGACTGAAAATATTCAGTGGTTGCTTGGGGACTGGGTTTTTAACGTTCCGAGCGTAAACAGGGTTTTACCTCCTGCTCAAAGTGTGTTTTAAAATATTACAGTTAAAATTGCTTTATTTTTCTAAAATATTTTCCAAGTACTGTTACAAATATATTGAACATTTAATGTTGTCAATTAACACAAAAATCTATAGTGTTAGGACTTACTTTTAAAAAATGGGGAATTAATTTAATGACAAAGTAGGTAAGAAAGGGAAACTTAATCAAAACAATTAAACTACGATTAGACAGTACATGTGTTGGGAACATAGTATATATTATGAAAGAAATTGCTCCAAGATACAATAAATAATTTATACAACCATGAGTAAAATTAATGTAATTATATTTTATTCATAAATTTAAGTAAATACAAATATTTTCTGCGATAAGAAAACAACTTGTTATTGAGGTAAACTAAAACAATACTAGAAATCAACCATACAAAAAAAACTTGAAATTTACAACGATCATAAACATTTTACAAAACTTAATATTACGTTAATATTACAAGATTACCTTTAATGAACGTATCCATAATTTACCCTTCATGTCTTCTATTTTTGTATTTCCAAATTGTTAAAGATTGTTTAGTAAACTTGAATGTAGTTATTTAACAACCTTCAATATTCTATGCACATTTCTGTTTCAGAAATTACACAAGGCCAGAATAAGGGTCTCCCAGCTCCTTGGCTTTGAAGGTATGTCATTATTATGTAAATAAAAACTCTTGTTTAGGACCATAGGAAAAAATACAACAAAATGAAATAATATTTTTACAAATTTAACAGTTAGTTGTTGTACGATGATCTGTTTTAATATGGTATGAAGCTTTTAATACGATGTAAAGTTTAAACTGTGGAAAACGGGGAAAAGTGCTCGAAAGGACATTGGTGAGGTACAGCAATAAATGAATCTGAATTATGACAAATTATAATACATTACTCTATATTATAATATAACTACCTAATGATTATTTCTAAAAATATAATTTTGAAATATCATTTCATGAACTCAAATTCTATATTCATTTTGGACTAAAATCCGTTTATTCAAATTTACAGTCAATTGAAACCATTGAATCAGTAAATTTTACAAATATAAGTTACATATAATAAAAAAATAAATATAATGCACTAAAAATCAGTAGTCCTATAAAGGTGTTGGCAAGCCATTATAGGTGTGCTCTGTATCGAATGGTGATTCGAGTTGGTTTAGTTTGCAGCATAGAGGTAATATGAGAGTGAACAAGCAATAGAAAACAAGCAATCCCCGTCCGATACGGGGCTGATCTCTTAAGCCCTCGTCCCGCCCGGGAACATTCTGTGTGTTTAGTTGTAATGTCGGAGCTCCGTCCTCAACAAATACAATGAACACACTGGAGATATTATAAATACCGTCCAAATATATACTCTTGATTCTACAATTTAAAAGTTTACAAATACAAAATTTTTCCTCAGCCTATTTGTATGCACACTGATGTCAAAAACGACAAGAACATTTATATTCAAACTGTGAAAATAATTTTCTTACTGTGATAAAAACAATATTTTTTGTATAGGTCTTTATGTTAAGAAAATTATTTTGTTATGAAATTTTGTTAAAGTTAGAAAAATATTAATAATAGTCAAAACAAAAACAAACGAATTGCTGAAAACATTCTGACTCATTTCTAAATTACGAACCACTTAATAAAATTTAGTTTTCCATTGAAGCCAGTTACTTATCAATTACTAAATGATACGTAATAAATGAATATTTAGATATATAAATATAAACAAAGAGGATAATGCAACAAAACAATTGGTAGAATTTCACTTTAATAATGATAAAAACAAAATAAATAGTAACAATGTTGAGTAGTTGGTTAACCGTAGAAGTAAAATCCGCGTGTTACAGTTTTAACATGTATTTCAGCAAATTTATACCTGAGTGCAGCAACTTAGGCATAAAAACATTACGAGAGGCTTGTGAGAAAATCGAACGAGCTAGTCTTGAAAATAAACAACTGTGGTGTTCTCAACTTCAAAGCAAGGTTGGCCTTTGAGGCCAGATTGGCCAGAGAGTGTCTCTGAGGCCACAATATCTTGGCCTCTCACTCGCGCTGTGTTGACTCATAATAATTTCGTCAAAGAATGGAAAACTCATTCTGTTGTGTATTGGGTCACTTTGTGAAAATACCTCTCCAGGTATTATTAAAAATATAGCGTTTTATGAGGCCACGGTACTTTGGCAGGCAGGTGTAATGACAAAATTGTTTAAAATAGTAAATATCCATTATGTGAAGACTCTGTTGAAAAAAATATAGAAGAAACTTTTAGTAACAATTCTATAAATTAACCTCATGAAATAAAAATCTATCTTAATTACGATGGTAAAAACCTTAAGAGATATTTGATTAAACAGCCATGTCATTTTGTTTCAAAGTAATCTAGAAGCACAATATTCCGTTGAGTGCGTTAATTAAGATTTTGATCGAGATGATGCGCCCCATTACATGATCATGCTGATAAAAGGGAAGTTTTAGAGGGTGGGGGCCCTTACAAACTAATAACATGTTCTGCAATCTTAATCAACCCAAACTCCCTTACACTTAAAAAAAATGTAAACCTTTACATGGGTTAATTGATGTGGATTAGGTTTATATTAAAATATTTGACTTAAATGACATTTTTGGGAATGAATGTTTCTTTCAAAATACAGCCATCATTTTATATATAACAATACAAACTCATTTTATACTTTACAATTGTATATAAACTTGAAATTTTCATTATTTTAATATAAAGACGCACATGCATGAATTTTTAGAGCCATGATGTTTGTTACTATTATGAAAAACGGTTTAACCTATTAAAACGTTGGTATGAAAAACCTCAATAAAATTGCACATAGAAATCTCGCTTTTGAGAACATTTGTCGTGTTGACATTAAAAGTAATTAAATGCTACCCGAAGAAAGAATGCTTGATTACAATAAAGACACACTCCGATTACCGGCTTAATTTAAGACCTCTAAATATATCTTGAGAAATTGAGTTTAAAACAGGAAGAGCAGAAACGAACAACTATCAGCCCGTTTACATTTCACCAAGTCGATTGTGACGTTATGAGTTTTTTGTTAAACCTCTATTATTTGCTAATGACTGATTGGGCTAATACAGAGATAACCTAATATGTTTTCAACCCATTTTATTTATATTTTGATTCAAACTGTAGGTTTACCCGTATTTAAGACGACTGTAAAAACTGCTTTGATATAAATAAATACAATATAGATTATTGTTATAATTTATTTTATAGTATTCCACTTGGCTATATTTTTTATAAATCATTAAATTTTATTACATTTATTATTTATTTTTTTTTTTGACTGAAGTTGATGAAGTAGTTATATCAGGTACAAGGAGTGTGGTAGTATCTGGAATACAGAGAATTTTGTTTTTGTACCGTATTCATTGTGTTCTTCTATGATAATTAGAATTCGTTGCTCAGATGTTCAAGTAAGTTTCATTAGGGTTTTCAAAAATTATTTTTTTATAAAAATTGTATGGTTGTTACATTATTTAAGACACCGCTTCACATAAACACTGTGTGTTGCACAAAATGTGTTTAGATCAGTATTAATTATAAAATTGCAAAATGATGCTACAACCATGTGAATAAAAGTCAACCTTCACCCATCACTTTTAATGATAACATGTGTACCGTCATTGTCTCCTATTTTATTATTGTAAAAATTAGGTAAACAATATTTCTAGTCCAATCCAATATAGTTAAACCTTTTTACCATCTTAATTAGAATTTTACTTGGATTGTCTGGTACAAAGTGGGCGTTAGGAATTTTACGTTAAAATAATAATATTTGTGGAAATTGTGATACAAATTCTTGTTTATTGAATAAACTTAAAATCTATACATCCTGACATATAACATTTCTAAAGCTGCAAAATTAAATTACCTAGCATAGACTGAGGCGTGTGTGAAGTTAATGAATTACCCTTTTGTTAATAACAATTATTTTACTAATTTCCTTTGAAAATTTTATTGTATTTAGAAGGTTAGGATTAGAGGGTCGAAGAATTATCCTAAAGTTCCCTCTCCATCGTGAGCCCTATTAACAAAATAGCACAGTCCTCGCTGTAGAATTATATTTTAAAAGTGCTTTAATATTAACATTTCTAACTCACAATATCCCCAGTTAAAATGATTTATTAATTCAGTACCAACGAATGCCATTTAACATTTTTTTTACTCTACTTCATTGTAAATTATAATAAACAAATAATTTTTTAAAATATAAATGCTGACGTTTTGTTGTGCCTGAAATTCTACAATTATTCTACAAAAGTGGAGTTTGGTACCTTCGGGTGAAGGGAAGACTTCGTAAACCAGTGAAACGTGGGCGTCTCGAAGATGACCAGGACTCAACGACGGCGGCCTCACGAATGAAAATTGTCTTGTTACAGAAAGCAGTCCGAGGGTTTGCTTATCTGCTAATTTTGCTTATCTGCTAACCTGTCCCTACTGGTTTTTAAGCTATCTTGTTTCCTCATGATATTACTATCTGGCCATTCGTGGTATTACATAATTTTTAATATAACTCTTTCCACAAAGGATTGGAAAATTTAATAAAAAAATCTACCTATGGTACATTATTCCCTCCCCACAAAATTTGACAATCATTTGTGTGTTCCTACTTTTTACCAATTTCCTAAATTTTCAAATTTTCAAATAATACTCTTAAATTACAAGATACAAGGTACATAATAGTCAATTCACATGTAAATAGTCTTTTCAAAACATCTTCTATCTTAAAACTTCTTGAATCGTAGAAATGTTCGTTTCACAAGAACAAACTGAACGTGGTACGAGCAGTAGACAGCGCCCGCACGCGCAGTCACAGTAGCGATGACCTTGGGAAGATCCTCTCCGTTGCAATTGAAAGGAAAGGGTCTGGACGGGATATTTTGAATTCTTTCTTTTTTTGCTATGTTATGACCGTTCCTCTTTATAGTAATTCTACTTTTTTTTACTCAGTCTATGCTTTAAAATTCAGTTTGTTCGGTACATTTGAACAAGTGACACGCGGTTTTACTCTCCCGCTCTAAATTATATTTTTTTTATTATCTCGCTAAATACATTTTATTTAACTTTGTTCTAACTTAACTACATAACAGTGTTCTCATACTTCTAAGTGTCCTACCAGAACAACGAAAACAAGATTACCGTACCTTAAACTAATCTAAATTTACCTCAAACAAATAAAATTATACATTTCTTTCAAAATTTCCTTAGCGACGGGTAGTGAGTGTTAAGTGTGTGTAATTAATCGTCCAGTGAATATGTGCTTGTCAAGTGTGTGAACCGTGAACAGTGTTTAGTGACATCATACATACAACATACACGCAAGTCCTTTCATTGGCCGCTTTCATACAATTTAAATTTTAAACATTCATTCAGTGGTAGTGAT
This sequence comes from Neoaliturus tenellus, assembly GCA_030545055.2. Lineage (NCBI taxonomy): Eukaryota > Metazoa > Arthropoda > Insecta > Hemiptera > Cicadellidae > Neoaliturus > Neoaliturus tenellus. Next base: position 123,270,677 of record CM061537.1, read on the forward strand.
TGTCTGTCGCTTCGTACCTCGAATAAAACAAAAAAAAATTTTTTTTTTATATATAATAATCTCAAAGATCCTTTATAATATTCCTTAACGACATAATCTTTTGGCTCTAACCTTCGCCTTAAACCTTAAATAAATAAACAATTCTTCTTTTACTATAACATTCAAAATAACATTTTTTTTGTTACATAATAGCTATTAATATATTCTGTCAAATAAAACATTTTTAAGTAACCTTTCAAAGAGAATTTTTTTTGATTATTCTATAGCTCACAGGAAGTAAACTTTTACAGAATATTTTAAGTCGCTTAACTTGAGCTAATCGCCTCTATTGCGATCGCCTTATCTCGCCTTATCTATTGCACAAACAGGCACCAAGCGGTCTAACGGGCCTATCTCCCCTGACCTAATTGCCTTCGTCCACTATTATATTTCTAGAAAATTCGAACTTTAATATTTCTTCGCTCAATATCTATTTTACATGCTCAGCATAATTAGCCTTACATAACTTGTCCTCCTAACTACATAAATTTTATGTATCGACATAACATATGCCCTACACTTAAAATTCACTTTGTGGTTTTGTAAACTCTTTTTATACAAATGCTGTAAACTGTCCTTTTGTTCCCTAGCAATTTTAAGAATTACACACTTATTTTTATTTTCTTGACACGTTCGTTGCTTGGTTTTCTAGTTAACATAAAATTAATCTAGAATAGTTGTTTAATCGTGAATCATATACAATGAAAATCACTTATTTTATTCTTACATTAATTACAATTGTGATCGATCAAAATTAATATATTTACATGCCGGCTTAAATCTACTTATATTACAACTATATACAATCCTGGTCAGTTCTCACATCTACACCTTCAGGGCTTATTTTGAATTTTTAACTGGCTAATATGAGCGCGTTTTACAATTTCCGGATTAACCTCTAGCTGGATTAACACACTTACTGGAGACATAAAGTAGATTATTCTATAAGGACCCGTGTACTTGAAATCCATTTTCGCTTGGTAATTATCCACTTTTTTACTAAGCGTTTGATTCTCTAAATACACAATACTCCCTACTTTGAATGGATGCTTTATCCTATCATCTTTATATCTTTGCCTATTTCGGTTGTGGCCTATTGAACGTTTACAATTTTTTATAGCTTGAGAAAACTTTTCTTTAATCTCATCCTGACTTAATTTTACATCTAACAAATCATTTAGTTTCCAAAGATTACTTAAACTATGATTTGGCTTATGGTTAAACATGAGTTCAAATGCCGTACATTTTGTGGTTTCACACAGTGACGTATTTAAGCTAATTTGAATATACTTTAAATCTACACACCAGCTGTTTTGTGCGTCATGGTGATACGCTCTTATTTGTTGTTTTACATCTCTTAAAAATCTTTCCGAAATATTCGGATTGGGTCTATATGGAATTAATTTGTGGTGTTCTATGGAATATTTGAACATAAGTTTCTTAAAAGTTACACTTCTGAAACAAGATCCGTTATCGGACACAAGTTTCTTACAAGAACTGAAGTTATTAAATATTACATTTTCCAGTTTATTTGCTATTGTTTGCGCTGTGATGTCCCTGACAGGGATTAACCAAACATATTTTGTAAATGCATCCACTACGATTAAAATGTGCTTATTTCCAAATTTACTTCTTACAAGTGGTCCAGCTGTGTCTATGTACAAACAATCTAAAGGCTGCTTACTTAAAGCTGACACTAATTCACCATGAAATCGTTTCTGAGGAGGTTTTGCTTTTATACAAATCTGACAATTTTTTACTCTTTTGCGCATTTCTGAAATTAAATTAGGTCTGTAAAAATATTCTAAAACCTTATGAACTGTACGATTTTGACCTTGATGACCTCCAAAGTTTGAAGTGTGATAGTAATTAAACAACATATCTAGTAAACTACTAGGCACATAAATTTTCCCTACTTTGTTACCTGGCTTACAATACATTAGTGTGTTGTTCTTAATATAAAAGTTATCCTTATTGGTTTTATTCTTTACACTTTTAATTATTTCTGCACATTCTGGATCTAATCTCTGGTGTTCGGAAATATCTACGTAAGCTAATGGAATATCTGAAACTAAATTTACAACATGTTTGATTTGCTTTTTGCTCACAGAGCTGAACTTCCTCTTACATTTATATCTTATTACATTTATTTGTCTAGGATCCGAATCTACTTCAATGACCTCAATTCCACTATCGGACATATTGAGTCGTGACAAAGCATCTGCTACTGGATTATCTTTACTTTTAACGTGAAGTACTTTAAAAGGAAGGGCGATAATTTGCTCTACCCATCTCGATAATTTATTTAACTTCTTAAAATGTGAAAGTACCCAGCTGAGTGCTGAGTTGTCTGTTATTAAATAAAACGGCTGTATTTCTAGGTACATGTAAAATTTCTTAATTGCTAGAAATACAGAATACGCCTCTTTTTCATACACTGACATATTGACTTCTAAAGGTGAAAATTTCTTACTATAGTATGCTACAGGTACTTTGTCGCCATTTTCATTACACTGTAATAGGGTTGAACCTGCACCATTCTGTGCGGCATCCGTATATAGATAAAAGGGACGATTAAAATCTGGTATAGCAAGTACTGGAGGATTCGTAATTGCTTCCTTCAGTTTACAAAAACTTTCTTCGCATTCTTTTGTCCATACAAACTTAACTCTCTTTTTTCTTAAGTCATTTAATGGAGCTGCAATTTTACTGTAATCCTTAATATACTTCGCAAAATAATTTATCATACCAATAAAAGTCCCTACCTCTTTGCTATTTTTGGGAGTACTAAATCTCCGTACAGCTTCGGTTCTACTCGGATCTACTCTTATCTGATTCTTTGATATTAAATTTCCTAGGTAACTAACTTCATTATAAAACAACTTTACTTTCTTAGGGTTAACTGTGAGGTTGTGTTTGCTTAATCTATCTAACACCTCGGTTACATGTTTCACATGTTCCTCTTTATTCTTTGAAAACACAAGTATATCATCAACAAAATTAAGTACATAATCAAATTTTACATCTCTGAAAACATTATCTAGATAAGCACTTAGTAACCCTGAACCACAATGTAACCCGTATGGGATTCTGTTAAATTCAAATAATGAAACTCCATTGCTGAAGGCTGTAAGGTGTTTGGATTCTTCGCTTAGTGGAATTTGCATAAAACTGTTTGACAAATCTATTACTGAAAACACCTCGGCATTTTGCAAATATTGATAAAATTCATCTAAATTTCCTAATGGGTGATTTACACGTACAATTTTCTCATTGAGCTTTGCATAGTTGATAACTAGTCTACTTGACTTATCGGGCTTTGATACAAGAAATGAAGGGCTACTGTAGCTACTTATGCTAGGCCTAATTATATTTTGCTTAAGTAAATCAGACAAAATTTCCTTCATTTGTTTCATTTTGGTAGGGTGAACTGGATATGAGTAGTGTAGAAAAGCCACTCCTGGCCCGGAAGTGACGTCACCGGAAGCCACATGCCACGGCACGTGGCTTCCGGTGGGCCAGAAGTGGGGACAATAGATGTCGGGGTGGAGATGGCGAGAGCGTCGGCGGTCGGTTGAGCGAAGAGTGCGCATAAAATAGAAGTTAGTTCAAAATTGAAATTCGACGGCGTTAATAAAAACTCTAATAGTTGAACGAAACTAGAAGTTAGTGTAAAACTGAAATTCAACAATCGGGGTGTTGAACTAAATTTGCGCATAAATTAAAAGTTGGTTCAAAGCTGAAATTCAACGATTGGGAGTTGAACTAAATTCGCGCATAAATTAACCGGGGTTGAAGTAAAACCTCGCATAAATTAAAAGTTAGTTCAAAATTGTAATTCGAAGGTGTTAATAAAAACTCTAATAGTTGAACGAAAATAAAAGTCAGTTGAAACATTGCGCAGCCATAACAAGAGAGAGAGAGAAGGTAGATAGAAGTGTTAAGTTCCGCGGATAGAACGAGAATGAAGAATGAAACATGACGCGTCGAAATATATGCGTGACTGTAGATGTCAGATGGTGAATTAATCAATGGGGGGAGTGGAGATGGCGCTCGGTTGAACTAAAATTGCGCATAAATTAAAAGTTGGTTCAAAACTGAAATTCAACAATTGGGAGTTGAACTAAAATTGCGCATAAATTAACCGGGGTTGAAGTAAAACTTCGCATAAATTAAAAGTTAGTTCATGTTAGCTGAAGAGTGTACAAAACAATGAAACAGGAATTGTCGTGAGCGCGCTTATATAAGGAAGGGTGGGGGTAAAATATGAAAACCTGCTGAACACAGTCGATAGGTGTAACAAGTTCGAAGTTGTGGAAACGTAACATTGAACGCAAAATGTTGTGAATAACACTATCGTCAACGCTAACTTGCGAAGTTCTAGCAGAGTATAACGGGTTAAAACTTAATTTCTTCCTTACTTTTGTTAAATTAGTTTTAATCTTTGAAACAGAAGGTTTGGAATTACTTCGTAATATATGTTGTGTCCGCAAAAGTTTCAATTTTAAACATTGCGTATCCATCACAAGAAGTATATCAGACGTGTAGAAGTCAGAACAAGACAGATGAATGAGATATAACGTCGAGCACGCGAAGGTGATTCAAACAGGACGACACGTGCTAATGTAAATGAAACTCCAGGTTAGTAGCAATTAGACTTGTATAATGAAGTTGGCGAAACGTATATGTAATGAGTAGGAAGGATGCGAACAACACAAATGCGAGTTAATTAATGGTCGCGGCGTGATGAACAATCTCCTTTTATAACGGTTATCGCGTGAGAAGATCTCGGTTGAACTAAATTTGCACATAAATTAAAAGTAAGTATAAAACTGAAATTCAACTTGATAATTGGGTTACGGAAAGTATGTCAAGGTCATCCCGAGTAAGTTTTAAAAAAGCCTATCCCGCTAGCACAGGAAATAGTTCTGAGAGTTGAACTACCCGGTGATAGCGGGATAGGTAGATTTAAGTTTTGAACTTTATTCGTAAAAACAAATACAATCAATGTGCAATACCAGGAACTATACAGGTTGAATTTTTGTGATGAACTATGGAGTTGTAGAAACAAACGCCAACGACGAGAAAAAGGTAAACGCAGAGTCCCCAGATGATGTATTTGAAAAGTGTGAAGAGACGTAATATTCCGAGTTGGTTTTCCTGCTCCATTTCCAATCGTTTAATTTCCAATTTCAATTTATCCTCTTCCATTCTAGTTACAAAGGGAACTTCATCCATCATATCCATCATGATTGTATTAGTGTTTGAAATTTTAAAAGAAGTTATGTTGATAGTTTAAAAGTCGAAGACGGAATGAGGAGTGAAAGCGAGAAATGTTAATTAAATAAAAAAGTGGTGGGGGGAAAGATGAATTACAAAGAAGTGGCGGGGGATAGATTTTGCTCTTCATTATTACCGTCAGTAGTGTCAGATGGTGCAGGAGTTAGATTTAGTAAACTGTCTTCGTCTGAACTTTCAACCTTATCACAAATAGGACAATCGTATGTTATTTCCAAATTCATTTTGATAGTTGTATAATTATCTACAAGTTCTTGTAAAATATTAAAAATAGCTTGTAACTCTTCTTTAGAGTTTATTTCAAAACTAGAATTCATCCGTGCCAATGGAGAGTTGTTCATCGTTGGAGAGTTGGCGAGTAAATGAGGAACGCCGCCAAGGGAGGGGGCTTATTTAACGGCGAGCTTATGATTAAATAAAAAGCTAAGTTCTTCTTCTTCGTCTTTTAATTCAAATATCTTAGCTGTAGTAGTTGCCTCGTCCTCCTCACTCTGTGATGATGAAGATAATTCACCAGGACGTAAATATTGAACATCAATTCTGATCCATCTCATATAATATCTATCCATTATAGCGAGCAAGTTTTGAAACAATTCTTCCATTTCTCCCCTCTCAGTTATTATATGTTGAAACCTGACGAAAGGTGTTCCCATGTTGTTAGTTAGAATGTTGGAAGTGAAATAATTCAAAGGTGGATTCAATAAGATACAAAACTTAAACTAATGGTGGGGAGAAATCTAAAAGACTTATGGTGGGGGGAATCTAAAAAAAAAAAACCAATGGTGGGGGGAAATCTCAAGGTCATCCAATTGAAGTTTTAAAAAAGAGTGTAAAACTGAAATTACACATTCGATGGTTCAACAGGATCTGAATACCAATCTGATCTGTATTTACATCTTTTTATCATATGTGTACAAAAATCATCTTGATGAGACTTGGTGCGTTGACAATAAGCTAGATCGAGAGGATGAAATTTGAAACATCTTTGAGGACAGCATGTATGAAAATATCTTGATTTGTAAAATTTGAAAGTTCGCAATTCCGGTGGCGGTAGTTGTTTTGTTTTGCACTTGCAGTAACAAGATCCGAAAAATTCACACTTAGTGCAAGCTAACCCGTCCACCATCATTGGTCCTAAATCTGTACACTGTTGTTCACAACAGTAACGAGGTTCGTACTTGTAATTTTGTTTTTCCATGTTGACGCTGCTGAGTCCAGTGAAAGAATAAGAGTGTACAGTGTTGAATAGTCAGTTTTATGTACTACAAAAAGTGGTGGGGATAATTTCAAGGTCATCCAAACGAAGTTTTAAAAAATTATACCTTACTAATGTAAGGAAAATTGATACTTAAGAAGTTTGTTTCTGTTTGTTTTCTTCAGACTTTTTCTCTCTCTCCGCTTTAGCCATAGCGATAAGTTCTTCAGTCGATAGCGGATGTACTTCAGGAAATTTTAAAATTAATTTAGCCTGATATCCTTCTCGGGTTAATATTTCTAAATCTTCTGTCATTTGTTCAACGGTGTTGTAATCTTTTCCATAGATCTTTCCATCAAGTTCAATCATCATTCTGTATAACATCTTTAAAAATAGGTGTTGACGCAGCGAGAGTTGGGAAGCGAATGATTAGTTATCCAAGTATCACACCCTTTTTATCAACTTGACATTGATCACGTGATTCCTTAGTTTTATTTGATAAAAGCTATTTAACATTGGTAGTACTTGTGGAACTTGATGTTATGTTGACCAGTTGGCGATGAAGATGTTGTAGGTTGTGTAGAAAGAAATACTTCATCATCGCAGTATTTTGTTTTAGTAAACATCCTTACATTAGTAGCACTAACATCAACAGTTAAGTGATAACCACCGGTAAGTAAAACTCGCATTTCGTTGGTTAAATCTTCAAGTTGTTCAAAACTCGTAATGGTGTTGGTATCGTAAGATGCACACTTGACCTTTAAGGACATGTTGAAGTTTTGTATTTAGTTATAGAGAGTGAGATGTGTACGGTACGAAAGGTAGTCGTAGACTGATGAATTTCACAAGTTGATTTTCACTTTTATTATCACACAAAAGTGGGTCAAGGTCATCCCGTGGAATTTTTAAAAAAAGCAACATATTGCTATGTACAAAGACATAACAATATGTTGCTTCTTTTATTTTTCTTTTTTGTTTTATATCATCTTTATTGAGAAACCATTACAAACACATATATTTACAATGTTATGTACAAACTAGTTAGTAGTAGGTGTTACATGAATAGTTAGTTCAGTTGAGTTGTTTCCACTCGGTCCGTGTGAAACTAAATAGAGTGCGCCAGGTTGAATAACTCGAAGATCTTCATTTTGTAGAAGTTGTACAAACCGTTTCGGTAGGAAGATTTGAAACTTCGGTTCGTCACCAACTGTATACGGCGCCTCGCTCAATGTGCAATTAATAGCATCACCAATTGAAGTGTCCATCTTCTTGATTGTATGTATGATGTAATGTTTTTCTTCTTTTAGTTCAGAACATTTCTTCGTCGGTAAGATTGTTGATTTAGAATGAGCGTTGAATTGATCAACCAAATTTTGAAGAAAGTTCTGTGATGCCATCTTGATGTTATTGTTAATCTTCTTGTTAATAATAATGTCCGTCGGAGATGTTGTCTCTTCGGAGGTTCGAGTAATACTCATGCTGCGTCATGGTAGCGCTCTCACTTTTATTACCGACATTACCCCCACCATTCTGTTGAAGGAAATTATTTAAGCGGTAAGCATTCTTCAAAGCGCACTGTGACCTTCGATGTTTAAAACTCTTTGATGAAATACAAAGTTCATTGAAGTAGCATTGGAAATCTCTATCTATTATTGCATTTATCACTTCGTTGCTTGTAAATGATTGTATCCAATTAGCTTTTTCCAATCCTCTTGTGTAGATAGTTTTGAACTCTTTGCAGTAATGATTCATAATGTGCGGCATCATGTTATAATTAATAAAACCTTCATCCCATCTTAAGTTGTGAAAATGTTTGTACAACCATTTGTTTGTAACTTTCGCTTTAGTTGTTAGTCTATTGAATGGTAATGGAGGTTTGAATAAGTAATGATAAACTACAGATGTGTTCATATCCAAAATTACTAATTCTTTTATAATAAAATTTCCATCATTTCCTCGAAAAGCTTGAAATTCAATTATACCTTTTTTAACTTCCATTATATGTGGCGCATTAGAAAACGAAACCCGTTTGTTCATGATGAAGTCTCGTCAGCAACTGACTTGTATTACAAACACGATTGTTCTTCTTTAACTTCTTGCGCTTCTTCGTCGATATTAAAGTTGGTGTGATAGTTGTTCAATTGTCTCCACATATCCACTTCTTGAGGTATTCGATTAAAAATTGAAGTATCCACGGGACCGTATAAAATTGGAACGAAAGGTTGTCTGTCCAATGTATCGATTAGATAGTCTTTGATTATTGCACTTGAAAATATTAGTTGTTTCAAATATCTGGTGACGGGACCGGTAGTACAACTTAAAGTGTAAAATTCTTCTTTAGTCAAATGTAATTTTACATCATGTCTAGTTAAATCTCTGAAGCGAACCATTTGTCCTCCACGATGTTTCACTATATCAACTTCAATATTTGATTCCAATAAACTTAATCTTGTTCTTCTTCCAAATGTGTTGTTACTCAAATAGCATTCCAAAAGATGTAAATGTTTCATAAATGATTCCCAAGAAGTTTCAGTGAATGTAACCATTTTATTTCCATGATTTAAAATAACAATCGGTGAATAATCCAATGATTTTAAAATTCCAACTGAAATACTTTTCGTCATGCATGAAGAAATGGGGTAGAAAATTCGAAGAAATACTTCTGTTAAAATATTTGTTGTAATGTTAACTTCAACTTTTTTTCTTTTTACTTCTTTTTCAGCTTCTCCTTCTTCTTTTTCTTCTTCTCTCTTCTTATGTTTGTTAAACTTGAGGAACTCGTCCATTTCTCGTTCAACTTGTTTTTCTATATCTGAACTATTCTCATCCATTAGAGGTGTATTTTCTTCTCCGTTAGTAGAACTCATCTTGCGAACGATGTTTCCCATACGACGGTCGAAGATAAAATGAACTTTCAACTCATGATTTTCTCGCTTTTATGTTTTTCGTGAAATCCTTGAAATTTATACAATCACATAAATGTTTGTTTTCAACTTGTTTTTCACAAACGAAATTCTAACCTCAAAAATTGAAGCAGATAATTCTAACCTCAAAAAATCTGCAGTCGTTGTACTAATTCTTTTTAAAGTACATTCTTCACAATTCCGGTCAGCGGTGTGTAAGTAACTATTTTATCATGTAGAATTAGACAGTATGCTGAAGTTCCATCCGCTACTGGTTGTTCAAATTCCATTTCAATTTTTATATCCACACTTGATGATTTTACCGATTCATTTTGTTTTGAACAATCGATTACAATTATCGGAGCCTTGGAATAATACTGGTCAGGTGATAATAGTGGTGTATTAGTCTTTCCATAATATGACGATTGAAATCTTGCATACATATCGTATAAAATGGAAAAACGTCTTTTGCTGAACATGACATTCAAATTGTCATACGGAAAGAATTGAGAGTTTAGAAAAACTTTACAATTCTTTATTTTACAGTGATCAAATTGCCCGGCATTTGCAGTGATAACATCTTTTCGCTTAGTTTGAAAACCGAGTATTATGTACCTTGCTCGTTCCAAGTAAGTTGATGTCTTGACGGTCCATGTTTGTCGTTCTGTCTGAGGTAGTGTAGGATATTCATGGAATTCCCAACTTCGGAATGGCATCACAATATCACGGTCAGATTTTAACTTTCTCAATAATACGATTCTATGTTCATCGGCCAATCTTACATGAGGTACTCTCCAAACAACTTTATCCAATTGTAGTTGCCATTCCAGTTTATCTTCCGTAGTTGCAGGGTCTGCAAGTATCAAGTCCTTGTTAGTTGAAGATCTGAGTAATACCAATTCTTGTTTGACATTTATTATTATTCGTTTGTAATCTTCAGCGAATCCCAAAAGCAATCGTAAAGGTACATGAAAATCAAAGTGACCGTTGGAATCCGGTGTTATAGTGTCTTTATCAGGGGCAACCCATCCGGCGGTGACTATTGAATTCTTCTCATGCGGTGTTAATGATGTTAATCCTTTCAATGTTGTTGTTATACCAACCTTTTTTGTCGAATCAACTGTCACCCCTGATATCTCATATCTTATTTCATCAAAAAGATATGCCATCGGGTTATTTATAAAAGGAACTGTTGAAGCAGTTTTTCCATCCAATTTTAATACCCGTCCTTCAATGTATAAATAACTTTCACACGGTAATGTGTAAATATCTTGTTGTTGAATGGGAATCCTTATTTCATCGTTATTGTTTAATTTTGATGAAGTGTAAGGGTTGTGCGTGTGATATTCCTTCTCCCATAGTGTTTCGTCGAATGTCGGTCCTTGAGATATATCCAGGATATCCATTGTTGTTAAGTTTCAATCCAATCTTCTGTAGAAAACGAATGTTGTCCGATGTTAACTCTTCCAATGTCGAGGAGCTACTGAGCTCCCGACTCTTCCGTTGCGGTTTAAATGATAATCCCATGTCGACTTTTATGTTGCCGCTCTGATGTGTATCCGTATAGTTATCGTTTCTCCTCTAAAGTCAACACTAACACCGTCTTGATCCAATATGTTCAGTACGATGTCTGAAATGAAACTGGTGTTTAACGGTAGGTATATCAAGTTTTGTGGCTTCTCAACAATTTTAAAACCGGGAGCCACAGTTGGATAAAATGTATGTAAAATATGCTGATTCACTCCTTCTCTATACGATCCGTGTATAATATTACACGTTACATCGATACTATTGACTTTCAATATTGTAACAGTTGTATCACCTGAATGAGTAGTTCCAGGAGTTAAGATTTTCTTTTTTGTATCTGTAAATCCAAGTAAACTGCCAATGGAGTTTTCCAAGCTGACATCGATATAATATTTTGAAGTTATTTCTGCTTTTAAAGTATTATTGTTTCCTTTAACGGTGATCTTTTCTTCTCCGAGTTGTTTTTGTAGTAATTGGTTTATATCATCGATTTCATAAGCTCCAGTAGGAAATGTAATTATTTTCAATTCTGAGTATTTTCCTGAAGCATCCTTAGTTTCATAATAATGTAGTAAATTGTTCTTTCCTTCCGTAACATTGGGAATTGAGTTGTAGGTAGTTAAATCAAGTAATGCCGCTTCCCATAATCTTTCCTTGGATAGACGCAATGCTGGGAACAGCGTACTTTTCAATGTGGATGAATTTCCACTCAGTGACACTGTATACGATGACATCTTAAAGGTGACTGACACTCTTCGCTAGAAACTCCAAACATAAATGCCCACAGATTTCAGTGTTGTTAGGTTGTTCTCTTTTGTAATTGTAAAAAATGTTTTTGGAGTTTCGAAAATAATGTTGCAGTTCTTTCGGCGGTGGCAGATTGCCAAAACTATCAAAGTAGTAAACGGTTTGTCCGAGCTTTTTATAGCATACCCAATGAGTGCCTGGACCATAGGTGGAATCCAAATTTACTATTCCAGTTTCATTTTCCCATATTTTAGTTGGTAATGCATCTTTCATAAAAACTCCTCGAAAAAATGGTATTTTCAAACATTTTACATAATCATTTAACTGATGATTTGTTAAGGCTTTATTTGGAATTATCAATTGATTCTTTTTATTTAGTACACACGGTATGGTCTTAGGTATAAACCTGCTCCGTTTTTTACCATTTGCCAAACAGAAGTCTTCTTTACATTTGTCTTACGAGTTCTACGACGTCCTTTTTTAATGTTTCCACCTCTTTTGGGAGCGCTTCTTCCTTTTGCAGGTCTTCCTCTGCGACGTCTTCCAGCACCTAACTTTGCTTTCGTCTTCATGGCTGTAGTTACTGCCCAAGCCGCTGCTTTTTCTGCAATACTTGCGTCACTTGATTTTACTCTTTGCCAAGCTTTTTCCGCTAGAATTTTATCCGCTATTGATCTATTTGTTGAATCTTTATACTTTGAATATGCTATATCGTGTTCTTTGCAAGCTTGATCTAATTTATTAATTCCAGGATCTCCTCTTGCTAAACGTTTTGCCAACTTAGTTCCAGGTCCACAATATTGATAACCTCCGGGCAGATGTAATTCGTATGGTAAAGCGTCTATCGTTCGATTCACAACAGCACCAATTGGAATCCGTCTGAGCAGGGATAATGCAGCTGATGTTAAACCACGTCCTCTCTTGCCGCTGTCTTGACGACGACTGAGCGATACGGTCTTCATTATGCTGTTTTATGTAACCAACGTCTTCACTCTATGAAATACTTTATGATAATGAATCCTTTTGGTGTATTCCATACTTAAATATTCATAAGTTTTACTAGTATCTATCAATAATTTCATCTTTAATCCATTGGTTTCTTTGAGAATCTTCGATTTTATTGTGTTTCATCGATGCATTAATCAAATGATTATGCATATCAATAACTACATTACCTACAAGATTCATTACATACTCTACATTAGTAGCATCTTTGTTACGTGTAGGATTATCAAGATTTGTGATACGTTTACCATTACATGTATACACAGATGGATCGTTATTAGAGGTTGCTATAACTTGATTAATAGTAGCAACATCATTCGGAGCTATTCCTGCTGATATGTTAGATATTCTTCTATTTTTTCCATCATATAAGTTATTTATTTTATCTAAAACTATAGTTTGTTTCACAACAACACAATCATTATCATCTTTACCAGATTTTACATGGGTTAATCGTCTACCTCCACATATAAAGTTAACACCAGTAGCTGATAGTTGTGGCACTTGTGTTAAAATAACAGCATCATGTTCTTCCGTGCCTAAACTTATATTTGACAATCTTTTATTTTTTCCATCCCACTTGTTATTTTGTAGTTGTAGTAAGGTAAACTTTTCACTTCCTTGCATAAACTCATCACCTTTCTTTGACACCACCTGATTTTGTTTAACAAAAGCGGATGTTCCTTTCTTCAAGCTTTCATTCATTTGTCTCACGGTAGCAGCATCCGATGGAGTTGAACCATCTTTCAGATTGGACAACACTTTTCCATGACAATCAATAACAGCACCATTATATAAAATACAATTATCTTTAATGTATTTAATATTAACACCATCACTTTCTTCTTTAGGATATCCAATATCGTTTATAGTATATTTATAGAAGGAAAATCCATCTTTTTTCTTTTCTGGTATTACAGAATGCAAATAACGCTTATTGATTGTATCTGTATCCTCGGTTGGATCTGCCACATTAGTTATTTTATAATTTAAAGCATTGTACTTTTTTCCACTTTTAGTCTTTTCCAACAGTAAAGCGTATTCCATCGCAGATAGAAAATAGCCTTTATTAACAACATCTCCATTGTTGACTGGTTTTGCAACATTAATAACCCTGTGAGATTTTGCATCATACAGTTGGTTGTTGTCGAGTTTCAAACTTGTAGATGTTTCCTCCTTTACTGTTTTTAAATTTGTTGCATCTCCATCTTCTTCTGGATCCTTAACAAACTTTAAACGTTTATTATTTATGTTATAGTCACCTTCGGGTGTTTGCGGTAATCCACTTCTTTTTCTGTTTTCTCCAACTTGCACTCCTAACGCGGAGTATCGTCCGAACTTGTCGACGCTCATGTTAGAACTGACACATTATACGCCTGCAACTCTTATATATCCGCGGACAATTATACGATTATGCCGCGATTCCTGAGTTCGTCAATCAGAGCTACCCATTCATTATTTAAACCTGTATGACCGGCTTCCATGGCTTCATGCAATAGTCTCATTCTATCAACCAATTTATTGATGTCGTTGTAGTAAATCACATTCGTATTGTATAGATTTTTCATCAATCCTTTGCCAGATGTTGAAGTATCTCCTTTACTCTTTTTACCATGTTGTTCAAGAAGTGATAAATCCATAAGTGATAAAGATTTTCTTTTCAGTGGTTGTCTCACCGCTGGTGCAGTACGTAATGTTGGCAATTTTCGTGGAGGAAACAACTTTTTTATAACAATGTTATATTTTGTTGCACGTGAACGATTAATCATTGCATCCTTTAAGTAGTTTCTTTTATGAGCGTTAGTATTTTGTAGAATTTCCTTAAAAACACTTAAATCTTTGGATGAATATCTTAGTGGTATGTTTTTAAAAATTAATTCATAAAGTCCTTTTGTTCCTTTATATTTATGCTCACCAATAATGATGTAATCGTCTTGTGTTATTTCAAGCTTTGAATCGCCGATCTTTAATTCATTCCCATCAATTCTTGCTCCGTATACGTGTGATCTACTCAAATTCGGGTTTGATTTCATGTCATGTAGCATTTTCATTATATATTTTCTTCCAAGAGGTCCATGTTGTAATATATCGCTACTCAATTGAGTTAAATTTGGAATAGATTGTTCAGCTTCAGGTATTGGCTGTTCTTCTTCCTTTTCAACAATTGGTTCTTCTTCTTCTTTTGTTTCTTCTTGCTCACTAGCACTTGTATATGAATCATCATCTTCTTCTTTTTTTAATGCTTGTACTTCTTGTTTAGAAACTGGTAGTAAAACATCTCCTTCATAACGAGGTTTACCAATAGTTTCTGATATCTGTTTTAAAGGTTCCGTAATAGGTTTAAATGTAGTCTCTAGAAATTCTTCTCTTTCACTTAAACCCATCCTCAATGCACGATTCTTCTTCCTAATAGAATCACTGAGTGATTTTATTTCTTTCAATAGTTTTTCTTGATTCACCATGTTTACACTGTGAAGTTCAACGTGTAACTAGATGTAGCATCGGTAGTTCAACGCATAAATACAAATTTATCCAACCCTATACGATATCTACCATTTTTAATATCTTCTTCCTTCATAATAACGAGAAAGCCATATTTCTCATTCCATGCTTTGCCACACATTTCTTTAAATTTCTCAAATGACATATCCGCATTTACATGATCATTGTATATATGTTTTAAATTTGTTTCATCTTGCTTAAAGACAATCAACATATTTGCATTATCTCTTATAAGTTGTTTTGGAATTTTACTGTATGTTTGACCAATATAAATGCTATCGATATTATGATGTCTTCCCATAGCGAAATAATTCCTTATAGTGTCGTGATTTTCACAAGACACATCGTCAAAAATAAAAATAGAAAATGGTTTTGCTTCATTTGGTTGCATAATTGTTTCGCTGGCATTAAACTTGTAGAAATTCACTTCAGGTACACTTGCAAGTACTTTATCCAATAATTGATATTTCGGTTGTTGCAATGATTTTGAAAAAATGTATATATTGTTAAAGCGCAATCCTTTAGGATTAGTTATAAGGTTAAAAACAACATTTGTTTTTCCACAATTTGAAGGACCAGTTATTAAACATCTTATCGTATTTGGTAGTAATTCACCATGTTTACCATGATTTAACCTATCATTGTCAACCGTCAATTCATCAATATTATTGATATTAAATCGATCTTTTTGTTGTACAATCTCCATCTTGTATCAAGGTTAAACACACAATGAGCTATTAAATTACTATACCAAGTCTTTTGAAGGAATCCAAGAGTCTTCACTTTTATCGAATCCCAACCACCGGACTTTAACCATATCCTTTTTCCTTTGTAAAACCTTCTCAACAAGATATACATCACCGACATTTGATTTCAACAATTCATGTCCGTAGAATCCACCTTGAAGTAATTCACCCTTGTTATCCTTTAATAAGTAAGTTTCAGGTATAGTTGGTTGCACTTTATAAACTGTAAATACTTCATTAGTCCAATTTGGTAGATACCTTTTACTAAATACACCTTTGTATTTGCTTATACGAACTTTATCGTTGACCTTAAACTTTTTTGGTTGCAACTTTTCCAATTTAGGTGTTGTATTATTTCTGATGCGTTGTAATACAACCTTAGCATTAGCGCTGTTTACCTGGATAGGTTTCATTCCGATGGTACGATGATATTTGTTGTTATACTCTTTTATAAGTTGTGGTAATATGTCATACCACACGTATGATCCTCGTTTTGAAAATTGTTTGTACATCGCTCCTTTTAATGTTCTATTGAATCTTTCAATTATTGAAGCTTTAACTTCAGAATTTGTAGAATAATGATTTATTTGATATTTCTTCATTAAAGCTCCAAAGTCTTTATTAAAATATTCTTTTCCATCATCGGTCTGTAGATGTTTGATTTTGAATTTATTTCTTTGTATCGTTGTTTCCATAGCTTTTGTAACACTTTTACCAGTCTTATCCTTCAATGGTAAAGCGTCAGCTATTTTAGTAAAACAGTCTATAATTGTTAAAATATATTTAAATCCTTTATTTACTTTACTGTGCGGTATCATTTCAATGAGATCAGCTTGATACAGATCATTCATTCCCTTAATAATTGTACTTCTTCTTGGAAATCTTCTTCTTGCTGGTTTATGTAGTTCATTTACAATCTTGTCCTTCACACTTTCCATCTTCAGGTGTTGCTTGCACACCGCTTGTAAAAATACTGATCCGTACAACAGTTCATTCTCTTTTATATAGTTTGAATATAGGTCAAGACCATTTTCATATTAGTGTAAAAAAGAGGGAACATGGCATTGGGCTTGCCATGTCCCCTCTTCTTTACGGAAAGGAAAAAAGAAAGAAGGTAGAGGACGAAGAATAGGTTTACTGGTCGATAGGGTTTAGAGAGTAATGTCCAAATGGCAGAGTTCTTATGTTGTCTTCAAGGATGTATCTCTTGTCATCCTTATAGCTCAATGCCGATTTGGTTTGCTTCACACTGAAAAGGCGATGGTTGAAGCTTCTTATGGTGTTAAATGTTGCGGTTGTTTCAACATTTTCAAACAAACATCTTTTATAATGTTCAAACTGTACGTTCTTCTTCAGGAAAGAGGTTTTTATTCCTTTGGCTTTCTTCGTGACTTGATGTTCGTTCCTTTCGTTTATGTACAGTTGAAACGAATACAGTTTGGACATCAATGCTACAATTTCCATCATTGGCACACCATTTGTTTCATCTTTAAATTTTCCCAATACTTTCTTGTTTCTGTCGTTGTCGTAATTTGGATGGTCCTTAGGATAATCAGAAAAGTCGAAATCATCTTTATATATAAAGGTGCGTAGATCTTCGTACATGTCATTTGTTTTAATCCAGTAAATTAGTGCATCTGTATCCATATATGCAATACCAATGTTCTCTCTTCCATAATAGTTAACCATCTTCTTATAATGAAACTCGTACATGTGTGTTTTAGAAATATCCAAGATTGACATTCCAAGATACAAAGGACGATCCATTTTAACTGACTTCTTGTTCATGGAAATAAGAACTAGATTTTCATTAATAATTACAGATGTACCAAAGTTTGGTTGTTGCACTAATTTCTGTAATTTTACTGGATCAGTTACCAATTTGATATCCTTATGTTTCCTTTTGTTTTCCAAAGTCTTGCCAAATATTGCGTTGTTCATTAGTTTGAAAAAATCTTTTTGAAAACTTGATGTAGCAGCAGCTCTTCTTCTTGTGTTGTTGTCAATGTACGGTTTTAACCAACAAGATTGAGAGAATTGTAGTACTCGATTAATTTTTGTAATTCTCAATCCCAAGTCTAAGGCCTGTTGTATCATCCAGTAGTGTCCAACATATCTAGACTTGTCGGTTAAAGTCATCATTAATTTCGGCCATCTTCCAGTTGGAGGAATTTCGGTCTTCGGAAGCAGTGGTAAATCATAATGTTCATCGTGAAGATGTTCTGGATATTCAAAATCGATGTCAAAAATATAACCTGTTTCACCATGCTTCGGTATATCCATTATGTTTCCAATTGATTCTGGGTCTATCCATTTGAAATTATCATATGGAAGGGGATTCGACATTGCCCATCCGTATAAGTTATTTGCATCAAAATAACCCAGGAATGTTGTTGGTTTTGATGCATCATAATCGGGCAAATACTTGTTGTTTGCCCTGACATGACGTGTTACGCTTTGCGTCAATCCTCCTCGAACTCCTGACTCTAACATCAAAACCATATCTATATCTGTAAGAAGTTGTATTTTACAATTTGTTTCTTTCAACATGGCTTGCCACGCTAGTCCAGGCGAAGTGTACGAATGAAGAGGGTCCAATCCATATGCCGCAAAACACGTATTTCTAAATTCTTCCATCACATCACATAATAAAGTCACATCTAGTTTAACATAAAAATCTGAATATTCTCCCAATGTTCTAAATCCTAATTCGTTCCATACTTTGCATGCGTGATTATAATCATCTTGAGATATATCCATGTCGTACAGTTTACTTTTAAATTCTTCTTTTGGAGGTAATGATGTTTCATTAAATCGTTCTAAACTGTCTATGTAATCATATGGGAAAACACCTTTTCGAAGTACCAGATCCAGTTTGTCGTTGTTTACAATCTTCTTTGTTTCGATTAAATCTTGTTTCCTTAGGTTTTCAGAAAGTTTGGACAAACTCGACGGCATAAATCGGTAGGAGTCCAAGAATCTTAATTTGAGGTTTCCAACTTCTTTGGAAAAACTTATGAACTTCTCTGAAGTTTCAGCTAACACATCGATTTTACCGTCGTCTCTTCCTAGTTCAGGTATTATAAAATGAGCGTCGTACCCACTAAGATTATGCAGAACCACAGGGATAAATAGTGGTAAACGATAGCTCAAGTTGCATTTATTACAAGAAGCACCCCTGTAATAACCTGTGAGGTGGTCGTGATCTTTAACTTTATAATTCTCAATAGTAAAATCATTTTTGCACAAGAAACAGCGAGTTGCATTTTCATGTTGAATTTCTTCTTCTTCGTCCATCGGTTTCATTGGTACAATATTTGTATATAATCTTTGTGCATTTCCAGCTATTGAATATAAATTATCAAGAAATATTTTTTCCGCATTTTCACCACGGTATACTAGAGGTTTCGAAGTTAATCCATATCTGTTTAAATGTTCTTCTGATAATGTTGATTTGACCATTAAACAAAAACTGTTTGGTTTGTGCATTTGATACTTTACACTTTTTCTTGCTTCAAAATTTCCATCTTCAACTGGAACAAGTGTTGATTCAAAATCCGCATACACAACTAAAGGGATACGATATTGATGATGAACTTTTTCAAATGAAACGAATGCTCTGCTTTGCGGAGGTAAAGTAATCTTTGCTTCATAATTATTGTTACACAATCTTTTGTGCTCTTGTAACCATTCTCTTCCGTGTAGTCCATCTCGTTTAAAATTGAAACATCTCTTGCAAATTAACTTTCTGTGTCGATCTTTAGAAAGCTGCTTATTAACAAGTGAGTCGAATTTCTTTATGTACACATAGTGAGACACATCTCCTCGCGTTAGTAGTAGTAAATCCGTATGATCTGGTAGCTCTTCTTTTGCAATACGTAAAGGATACACTTTGTTTGAACTATCTAATGCAAAAACATTGATAGACGTACCGGGATTTTTCTTCTCAAATTTTGATATATCTCCTAGTGATACAGGGTAAGTAATTCCTTGAAAATTGTACCTATGTCTTTGATTTTCATATTCCTGGTCAGGTCTATACGCATTATTTGGTACAAATTTAGCTGTCATTGCATAACGAAAACATTCATTGTCTGCGTTTCTAACATTAATACAAGATTTTGTATCTTCAATTCTTTTTGGCAAAGGAATGTAACTAGATCCCCTTAGTCCATATCCATGTTTGTGAACTCTTATATTTAATCCTTCAATACTTAAAAGACTCCATCCCGATCCTCTTCCTTCGTGTTCCTGAATTTTGGTTAATATTTCTTCTATACAATTCTCTACTATTGAATCAATGTTTGAACTTTCCATGATAGTTCGGTTTTTCGTTATGAATCTTCTTGGTGATAATTCTTCTTGTACATTTTTAAACATAGCTTCTAGTAGTAAACTAAATTTAAGAAAGTTCAATCTTTTCAATTCTTCTTTTAAAGTTTTACTTACGATTGGTTTTGCTTCTCTAATAAATTCTTCTAAGTTCAAGTTTTCATTTTGAATCTTATGATGCATTACTACCTTACCGGGTAAAGCAAATACTTGTAGATTCGGTGAAGTAGTTGAAGATGTTGCTGTTATTTCATCTTGTTCTTCTTGTTCTTCTTGTTCTTCTTGTTCTTCTTGTTCTTCTTGTTCTTCTTGTTTTTCTTGTTTTTCTTCTGCGTTGTTGTGAAATAGTTCTTTATGACAGTCTAATAGAATTTCATCGTGAAACGATTCCGAACATTTATCGCAATGATACATGTTGAGATGTTTACTCTTCGAAGTTTCGCAGAGAAATGAAATGGGCTCTCACATTCCTCCTTTTATAACGGTCCCCCTACCACTATTTCATCTTCTTCTTCTTCACTATCCAAGAAAATCAAAAGTTTTCAACAAAATATTAACCTTCTACAAAATTGATTGTCCGTTCATATTTTTTAATACCAGTTTGAATTTTCAATATTTTCCTTGTCTAACTATTATTTCTTTATATAACATTATTCACACTTTCTACTTCGAGCGTTTTGCTACTATCATCTCTTTATTCCATTTTAACAATCTGCATAAATACAAGTTCATTTGTCGCGCCGACTCACTATAAATCCAGCTTTCGTACAGTACACATCGCTACGAGTAAATTACAACATGTATTTCAATATGAATTTTCCTTATACAAATACTATTTCAATAACTTTACAGCAAAACAAAATTCTAACTTCATAAACTTGATAGGAAGATATGCGAACTTTTAATTCAGCCCCGGTTAATTTATGCGCAAATTTAGTTTGACCAACAATTGTTGAATTTCAGTTTTGAACTTACTTTTAATTTATGCGAAAATCTACTTCAAACCCTCACCCCACAAATTTGATAGGGAGAATTACATTAATTTGATACTTATTTCTACCGTTACACTAGCTCCATTCTCAAAAAGATATAAATAAAATGGTCCTGGATACTGTTCTTTTTCACGTCCTGCATGTTCCTTAATGAATTCGTAAGCCAATCTTTTTGAATATTCATTATGATACACTTCTCTTACATAAACAAGATTTTTTTCTTCCAGAAATTTCGCTTGAACTAATGGTATTTTGCTTACATCATCCTTGTCCATCAGAGGTAGCTTGTAGGTGAAAGTATTTGGAGGTAGTTTTTGCGGTTTATCAAGTAGAGAACAAAATTTTCTATAGAATTTCTGCTCAGTGCCTGTAATACTATTAAAAGATAAAGTGGTAAGCATCTTGACGGCACAAGGTGCAAGTACAGACTAGAAACCTGGAGGTTCATAGCCCGCCTTTTATGAGTTTTAAAAATGGGGAGGGGGAAGGAATAAGGATTGGGAAGGGATAAGGTATAGGGTGGGGGAAGGGTAATTTGATTATTAAACCACTTGCGCTGTAAAATAGCCGCCAACATCCACACCTTGTTCGTAGCACTCCTTCATTGTTTGAGCCCACTGCCGCATGCGGTCTCTATCATTTGGTGTTATAAGAAAAGAATTACAATCATCATACAATATAAAAGAGCCGATTCGTACGTAAGATCCTGAATCCAACCATTTATGAGCTTCAGACATAAATTTTTCTATTGTATCGAATGGGAATTGTGGATCAATTGCTATAACTTTCAGTTCTTCACTAATTTCAACGCTATAATAATCATCTTCATCATCATCATCTTCACTGTCACTGTCGTTATTTAAAGTGTCTTCAGGTTGTTCAAAAACATCAGAAATTTCGGAAGAACTGAAATTTTCACTAAGACGAGGAGGCATTTTTAAAGCAAGTAATATTGTAAAGAGCAGAGACGAAACAACAAGAGTGGCGTGTAGAAGCGGAATGAGGGGTGAACAACGCTTGCTCCGCCTTTATAACGGTATGCTAATGAGAGGGGTAACAGCTGGCCGTGACCGATTATTGACCCGGGAGGTGAGGGAAAAGGAAGGTGAGGGGGGGGGGTATTTATTTAAAATAATTCGCATAACTTTTGACTAAAATAAGATAACCAAATTCTTCTTTTACTAAAATGTTCGTCTTACATAGACCTTTTCAATGATGTATCGCTTATCATAATCCGTCAATCCATTATCGAGTTATAGACATTTAAATTTTCGGGGGGATTTAATCTCCGCTTGAGTGGACACAACGACCTCAGAAAAGTAGGTCACGAGACTTAGAGTGTTAAAAAATAATGAGGGAGAAACACAACGCTCTAACGCATTGTGTTTCTCCCCCATTATTTTTTTAAGCAAAATTTGGAAAAACTATGTGAATTTACTGTTTACGTCCCCACCTTGTAATACCATCCATTTTATGCCTGAGGAGATAGTCTTTAGAGTCTAACTCATAAACGGATTTTTCTTTACGCAAGGATTCAATAACTTTAATATTATATTTTTTGCCGTTACAATTTGCCAAAATGTGTTCGTTGTCAATAACACTTTCAAAAAAATAAAGACAACTTCTCTTAATCCTATTTCCTTTCACAGCAATAATTTCGGATTGGTATTCAACAGTGGGGGTTTCTGTCAGTTGTGGTTCGGAAAGATGTTTCACGACATGTACACGGCAGAAACGTTCGTTCTTAACACATTTCCTCCCACAAGCTGATCCTTTCTTAATTCCCCTAGTCAGCACTTCAGGGCAAGTAGTGGGAAGGCTAAATGCCCTACGGCGCTTTTCTTTTAATAATTGAAAGCGCTCTGAAGGAGCAGGTTTAGGAGCAGGCTTAGAGGATTTATTTTTTGAATAGGTGTGGTCTTTATGAAGAACTGTTTGCGGTGGCGGCATGTTGTTTGATGGCGGCGGTGATTGTTGTTGAGATGGTGTGGAGTCGTTTGAAGGTAGAGGCGGTGAAAATATGCTGCCAAATATAGTAGTCATAGTGAGCGGAAGAAGAGCTCCAGAAGTTGAAGGTTTCGAGTCTAGTTGCTTCTTATACCAGTCGGAAGCATTTTTCAAGCGAAGAGTTTTCTTGACTGGAGTCGAAGCCGTAGTAGAAGTAGAAGTTAAACTTGTAATAGAAGAACATTCTGTAGTGGAAGTTGTAGTAGGCAGGGATGACATCGTGGTAGTTCTGTTCGCAGCTTGCAGCGTAACGTCTGGAATCAGAATGAAAATCTAGCCGTGGTCGCTGCGTCTTTTATAACGGTATGCTAATGAGAGGGGTTAACAGCCGTTAAGTGGGGGAAGGTGGGAGGGAAGGAAAGAGAGGGGGTGTTTATTTCAAATAATTCGCATAACTTTTGACTGAAATAAAGTAACTAAATTCTTCTTTTACTAAAATGTTCGTCTTACATAGACCTTTTCAATGATGTATCGCTTGTCCTAATCCGTCAATCCATTATCGAGTTATAGGCATTTTAATTTTCCAGGGGGGGGGGGGGGTTCCGCTTCATTAGTCGGGGGGGGGGGATTTAATCTCCATTTTTATGGGGGGGGGGGGTTCCGCTTCATTAGTCACGGGGGGGGGGGGTTCCGCTTCATTAGTCACGGGGGGGGGGGGTTCCGCTTCATTAGTCACGGGGGGGGGGGGGGGTTCCGCTTCATTAGTCACGGGGGGTTCCACTTGGGTGCTCATGCGGAACTGATATTCTCACGAGATAGTCGTTGTGTGATAATGAAGACAAATGTTCATCACGCCGCGACCACTAATTAACTCGCATTTGCGGTGTTCACATCTTTCCTACTCATTACATATACGTTTCCTACTTCATTATTTCAAGACTAATTAACTTGCAAAACAACAGTCTCTGTCTTTGAATGCTGATGAGATTTCATTAGGAACCATTCTTTGCACGCTATATGAAGCTACACCGGCAAACAATGCAAGTCAGAGAGGCCATATAACTGTACAACGA
Organism: Neoaliturus tenellus; assembly: GCA_030545055.2. Taxonomy (NCBI): domain Eukaryota; kingdom Metazoa; phylum Arthropoda; class Insecta; order Hemiptera; family Cicadellidae; genus Neoaliturus; species Neoaliturus tenellus. Next base: position 123,294,983 of record CM061537.1, read on the forward strand.
CCTCAGAAAAGTAGGTCACGAGACTTTGAGTCTCATTGACCCTTCCGAAAGTGGTTCAAGGTCATTCAAGACTTATAAAGAACCAAGGTGATGGGAACAGTAGTAACTGTTCCCACCACCCTGTTTGCCTAACGGTTCCCACTCCCAACCCACTAGTTGCGTTCTGCGAGGGACATCGACGCAATTTTGTTTGGTCCGTCCGCATCAAAGCGTAACGTCCCGGCCCGCATTAAAGCGTAACCACTAATTACAAGGGAAACTGGAACAGCTGATGCAGACACGCAACTCTAACACCCACCCAAGCTAATCCCACCCATCATATTCCTAAACAAAATTCAAAAACCTAGTCCGCTAGTGCGGATGTCCCACCCCTTCTAAGTGAAGTTCAACGGAACTTCTGAATTTACAGTTAATCTACCCCCTATCATCTAGCTGAAAGGCAAAACAACAACATTAATTATAAATACCAACACTTAAAACTAACAACACATCATTATTAAATATCAAATAATTCAACACAACCAAATACCATCATTATTCTTAAAATTAATACACCTTTAACGCTAAACACAACTTATAACTAACATCGCAATGCGCAAATTAATTCTTAAATTAAGTGCAACTTACAACTAATATTTACACACACACACACACACACACACATACCACATTGCATTAAAGAACGCAACGTAGTATAAGAAGTTCAAATATATATAGGCCTACTATATATTTGAACCTCTTACCGAGTCGCCAACGACTTTTCGCTATGAAAACTCGTTGACGACTGACGCGAAAATCGGGCTCGTATCGCTCCTCGGGTTTTCGAGTGGTGGGGGTAATTAATGCAGTGGTGGGGGAATTGTTTCACTCCAGTACGGTCTTCAATCAACTCCAGTTCGCAGCAGTGTAAAAATGAAACGAAGGAGTGGGGGTGGCGCATGCGCAGCGACGTAAAATCCAAGGTTTGAGGTTAGAACTTTCCGTGCACAGTAGAGCTAAATTGAGTAATACAGGACTCGGCGCATGCGCAATAGCGAGGAGTGATTCCGATCCGGAGAACTCGTTGCATTCGCAGGAGCGCTAAAGTGAGTAATACAGACTAGGCGCATTCGCAGTAGCGCTAAAGTGAGTAATACAGGACTAGGCGCCGTAGCGTGAAGTTGGCTCACTCCAGTACAAGTTATAGCAGCATAAAAATGAAACGAAGGAGTGGGAGCGGCGCATGCGCCGTGACGTAAAACCAAGGTTTGAGGTTAGAATTTTCCATGGTGGCCGCCATGTTTAATTCTGTTTCATTCAAACAATAGTAGTTCACGGCTGGCATGGGATGTGAAGTGTGGTAATTAGATGGGGTTAGCAACCGGTCGTGACCGGCCATTGACCGGTCATCGACCCGGCGGGGTTCCGCTTGAGTGACCACCGGGGGGGGGGGGGATTTAATCTCCATTTTTTATGGGGGGGGGGGGGTTCCGCATGATTAGTCACCGGGGGGGGGGGGGGTTCCGCTTGAGTGAACACGGAAGGTTCCACTTGGGCGCTCATGCGGAACTGATCTTCTCACGCGATAACCGTTATAAAAGGAGATTGTTCATCACGCCGCGACCATTAATTAACTCGCATTTGTGTTGTTCGCATCCTTCCTACTCATTACATATACGTTTCGCCAACTTCATTATACAAGTCTAATTGCTACTAACCTGGAGTTTCATTTACATTAGCACATGTCGTCCTGTTTGAATCACCTTCGCGTGCTCGACGTTATATCTTATTCATCTGTCTTGTTCTCACTTCTACACGTCTAACATACTTCTTGTGATGGATACGCAATGTTTGAAATTGAAACTTTTGCAGACACAACATATATTACTTTTACTAACATATATTAGTTTTACTTCAACCCCGGTTAATTTATGCGCAATTTTAGTTCAACTCCCAATTGTTGAATTTCAGTTTTGAACCAACTTTTAATTTATGCGCAATTTTAGTTCAACCGAGCGCCATCTCCACTCCCCCCATTGATTAATTCACCATCTGACATCTACAGTCACGCATATATTTCGACGCGTCATGTTTCATTCTTCATTCTCGTTCTATCCGCGGAACTTAACACTTCTATCTACCTTCTCTCTCTCTCTTGTTATGGCTGCGCAATGTTTCAACTGACTTTTATTTTCGTTCAACTATTAGAGTTTTTATTAACACCTTCGAATTACAATTTTGAACTAACTTTTAATTTATGCGAGGTTTTACTTCAACCCCGGTTAATTTATGCGCGAATTTAGTTCAACTCCCAATCGTTGAATTTCAGCTTTGAACCAACTTTTAATTTATGCGCAAATTTAGTTCAACACCCCGATTGTTGAATTTCAGTTTTACACTAACTTCTAGTTTCGTTCAACTATTAGAGTTTTTATTAACGCCGTCGAATTTCAATTTTGAACTAACTTCTATTTTATGCGCACTCTTCGCTCAACCGACCGCCGACGCTCTCGCCATCTCCACCCCGACATCTATTGTCCCCACTTCTGGCCCACCGGAAGCCACGTGCCGTGGCATGTGGCTTCCGGTGACGTCACTTCCGGGCCAGGAGTGGCTTTTCTACACTACTGATATGGACGCTGGTTTACAATTTCATTATCTTTAAGCTGGATTTTATATTCAAAATTGAGTACTTTTCCTATATCTGTAGTGAATACCTTAGAATATTTTTTACTTAAATGATCAACAAAAGGTTTCATGTCGGGACATCCGGTGTCTAGGTGGTGTTCATTACTTATATTTTCGTTTAATTTCGATAAGCAAACTGACTTACTCTGTTTACCACTTAACAATACTTTGACACTTGGGTTGAATCGGAAATAACAACAATTCCTACTCAAATCTAATAACATTCCACTTTCTCTTATAAATGTACTTCCTAATATCATTTCACAGGCTAATTTTTGCATAACGGCAAACTTTACATACCAAGAAAAATTTCTTATTTTAATTTTTACTACACATTCTCCCAAAATTCGGATTGTGCTATTGTTAGCTGCAATACAGGATATTTCTTTATTATTCATACTGATAACTAGTTTCCTCTTATGTAATTTATTATACAACGTTTCGCTAATAGCGTTTAAACAGGCTCCAGAATCAATTAGCGCGTTTACATTTGAAAACATATCGGCTTTACATTTATTTCTTAATTGCACCGCTACCATAGGCAAATCAGACATTGTACATGACTTAGATAAATTGATTTTATTCATGATTCTACGCTGAGACCTTTTAATTTTATACAACTGTTTCTTTGACAAATTAATCTCGTTACAAAACTCTTTATTCACATTCTTACTGGTTCTTCGGGAAAACTTTTCTTTTACAAAACTATTTACATAACATGATAATGGTTTACTATTTACATGAGAAAAACTTTCCCTACAAACTAGTTTTTTGACTGCTGATTTTGCTTATAACAATTTCTGGCCAAATGTCCCTCACGGTTACATACAAAACACTTTTTTGTGAACGGTGCCCTATTATGGACTGTCTGCGGAGGTTCACGCCTCGCTGGGATGCTGCGTTCTTCACTACACCGTAAGTTGTTTTTTACATCAATACTTAGGCTATGAATACAAGCTTTTTCTAAATCTGCAATAGTGTTGAGATTTTTTACCAAGGATAGGTTAACTCGACATTTTGGATTTAGACCAATTACAATTAACTCTACCAGTTCAGCTTCTGTATATGAACAACTTAACACTTTAGCATACTCTTTAACTCTATTTATATACAGTGGCAGGGGTTCATTTGTTTCCTGATGACGTGTTACGTGTTGTTTGATCAGGTCCTCTTTAACACTTATGGGTACAAACGACTTAAGTAATTCCTGCTTAACTGTCTCTAGGTCATTTTCTAGGTTACTTAATATAACATCTAGAAGTGGCGATTGTGATTTACTCATAAAAATCTCTAAAATTTGTTTGTCTGTAAGTCTAGTTTCCTTTTGAACTTTGAACAATACCTTTATGAACTGAATTAAATCATTATTAACCAGACCGTTACATATTTTTACACTTTTGAGATAACCCTCTAATGGGTTAGGTAATTTACTGTACAACTGGGTGTTAAAGGGGGTGGAGTGAGTCGATGCACAGGTGTGAGATTCGGGATGTGGATTGTCTAACCTACTCGGTTCAGCTAGACTTTCCGGACATGGAGGGGTTTTGACGGATGATACAGTTACCTTTTCTTTATCTAAAAATACATCTTCTAAGTTTTCCTCTTCTATGTTCGACTCACTTAATTTACGAACAGATAATTCCACCACACTTTTATCAAACCCTAGAACTTCAAACTTAGTTTTTATTACTTAACATTTTTCTAACAACGATTTGCACTCCTCTTTTTGTTTCTCTGTTAACTCACATTTGCTTAAGGCATTTAATCTATGCATACAATGTTTGATACGGGTTTCCTGCCTAGCTAATTCTATTGATCTACTGTCTTTTGACAATTCTGCACATTTATTTTCCATTAAATTAATCTTTTCGCTAATTACATCTATTTCATTATTTGGTTCAAGTTTCGTCTTAACTGATTCATAATTTACAGGAATGTTATTTGATACAGCTTGTCTTAACATTTTTCTTAAATCCACGACATTGCTTGTTTCGCTTAGCTCTAAATTTCTGATACCTAGCTCAAAAATTAGCTCGTCCTTTAACAAGAGGTCTACTTTAATTGACATGTTTGAAAATTAAATTTAACTGAATAAATTTACACAATTTCACAATTTCATGATTTCTTATATTTTAAGAAAGTGCATAGCAGAGTAGCGCATATTTTGTACCGTCATTGTCTCCTATTTTATTATTGTAAAAATTAGGTAAACAATATTTCTAGTCCAATCCAATATAGTTAAACCTTTTTACCATCTTAATTAGAATTTTACTTGGATTGTCTGGTACAAAGTGGGCGTTAGGAATTTTACGTTAAAATAATAATATTTGTGGAAATTGTGATACAAATTCTTGTTTATTGAATAAACTTAAAATCTATACATCCTGACATATAACATTTCTAAAGCTGCAAAATTAAATTACCTAGCATAGACTGAGGCGTGTGTGAAGTTAATGAATTACCCTTTTGTTAATAACAATTATTTTACTAATTTCCTTTGAAAATTTTATTGTATTTAGAAGGTTAGGATTAGAGGGTCGAAGAATTATCCTAAAGTTCCCTCTCCATCGTGAGCCCTATTAACAAAATAGCACAGTCCTCGCTGTAGAATTATATTTTAAAAGTGCTTTAATATTAACATTTCTAACTCACAATATCCCCAGTTAAAATGATTTATTAATTCAGTACCAACGAATGCCATTTAACATTTTTTTTACTCTACTTCATTGTAAATTATAATAAACAAATAATTTTTTAAAATATAAATGCTGACGTTTTGTTGTGCCTGAAATTCTACAATTATTCTACAAAAGTGGAGTTTGGTACCTTCGGGTGAAGGGAAGACTTCGTAAACCAGTGAAACGTGGGCGTCTCGAAGATGACCAGGACTCAACGACGGCGGCCTCACGAATGAAAATTGTCTTGTTACAGAAAGCAGTCCGAGGGTTTGCTTATCTGCTAATTTTGCTTATCTGCTAACCTGTCCCTACTGGTTTTTAAGCTATCTTGTTTCCTCATGATATTACTATCTGGCCATTCGTGGTATTACATAATTTTTAATATAACTCTTTCCACAAAGGATTGGAAAATTTAATAAAAAAATCTACCTATGGTACACATGGTTTAGAAACTATCTCAATAAAGAGCAAACTATCCTCATAGGAACTATCTCAAATTTTATACCCTTGAAATTTTTAAACATAAACAATGAAGAGATCAAGCAATTCCTTCGAGACCGATGAACAAACCTTATATCCGCATTGTTCGACTGTTTCTCTACATAGTACAGTAAAATTAGGGTTTTAGATCGGCAACTGATGTGCATTCCCAAAAATTTGATAAGAGCTTCTTTTAAGCACTATAATTAAAGATCCGATGAGTCCCCAAAAAATAAAGTTGTTTTTCACCTATAAAACCACTTTTCAAAATGGCGGTTTTTTGGTAATGGGATACATTTTGAAAAATTTAGTATTTTATTTTTCTTTTTCACCTGCATTTCTCAATATAATGTTGTGACACCGCCACCGATAATTTTTTTAATGGGAAGTAGTTCATTATGACCGGTCGTTATTTTTGGCCGCCATCTTGGATCCGCCATATTGGATGAAAGTTATTTTTTTGTAATATAAAGATAGTGTTGTGACACATCATTTCAAAGTAGATTTTTACGCTGATTACAATGCCGCAATCCGTTTTTTAAAATCTTGGTTCGTTTTAAAGATACACTCAAATAAAAATTCAACCCTATGAATTTCTTGTGGACATTTCGAACTTTAAATTTATTTTGCATTATTTTTCTTTTATATGTAGTTCTAATTGAGGAATTCTTTCCCTTGTGACCTTAAAATACTCAGTAATATTCCTGGCATTAATTAAAGCTATTCTTCATTCCATTTGGAGGATATTGAGACGAGTTATATCCTTCTATTTAATAGAAACTTCAATTTTTTTTAAATTCGCTTTTAGTTAAAGATTAATATATCAAGTTCTAAGTAAGATACAAAGTTAGTTCTGGTCTTAAAACAACTAGTACATCAATGTCTTTAATTTGAGTTATTGACCATTGAAATTTGTTGGATATTAAGTGGCTTATAACTGTCTAATCAACATAAAATTTATTGGTTCCTGAAATTCGTCTTCAGTTAAAGACGTACAACTCAAGTTGTAAATGAGATTCAAGGTTCGTTTTGGTCTTAAATTACACGGAACATTATTGGCTTTAATTCCATATATTGATTGTTAAAATTGAACACGTTTAAGATGTGATATTATAAACTTTTTAATAAAAAATATTTCCATTTCTGAAATTTGGGTAAAGTTTAAAATTTACAAACCGTTTCAAACTAAGCCAATTCGAACGAACAAAACTCTAAAGAAGCCCATTGATCCACTGAGTGATCTGATACCAAAATTAACAACCTATCTCAATTAGAACAGGATATATGAGGAAAAATAAGCAAGAAATACGTTCAAAATTTGAAACGTCCATAAGAAATGTATGGAGAAGAATTTTAATTTTCGTATATCTTTGAAACGGAAAAATATTTTCAAAAACGGATTGCGGCATTGTAATGAGCAAAAAAATCTACTCTGAAATGATGTGTCACAACACTATCTTTACATTAGAAAAAAACAACTTGTATCCAATATGGCGGATCCAAGATGGCGGCCAAAAAATAAAGACCGTTAAAAATAAAGTATTTAGTACCCAACAATTATTGGAGTTGGTCCCACAACATAATATTGAGGCGATGCACGTAAAAAATGAAAAAGGGAAGCTTTTTTCAAAATTTATTTCATTACAAAAGAACCACCATTTTGAAAAGTGATTTTATAGGTGTAAAACAACTTTATTTTTTGGGGACTCATCAAATCTCTTTTTCTAGAGCTTAAAGGAAGGTCTCCTGAAAATTTCATGGACGCACATCAGTTGCCGATCAAAAGGTTGTTTTTGGCCTTATTTTACTGTACTATACAGAATCCTATTTTATCTTTTTAATTATTTTCACAACCGTCACTCTATTGAGATTTGGTTTAAGCTTAACATTGTGAGAAAAATCTTTTAAGTAGGATTTAACATTAAAACTTAACTGGCTGGTTAAGATACAGTTAACTATTAAATAATTATCATTAATTAAGGAAATTACAATATAAAGTTTGGTAATAAAGCATTTTAAAATATTTTTTTTGTATTCATTAAGTAAACAAAAGTTTACCTTCCTTATTTCAAATTACGAAGATTTATTAAATTTGTTCGTTGAAAAGATTTTAAGTTCTTCTCATACTTGCTAAACCAAGGGCTTTAATGCTGAATCTGCCTTTTATATAATTAAGTTATCTACAGTATACTTATTTCATACGAAAAGGGTTTTTTTTTGTAATTGGGACTCCTCCAACAACTTTATTTGGTGTCATTGGAAAGAGCTTGATCTGTAGTTGTTCCCGAAACTACAGAATTGGACTTAAAATTTTATGAAAATTAGAATTGGCGCTATCATAGAATTTTTTTTATTTTTTTTCATTATAATAACACTGGGATTGGGTTGAAAATTTTTAAATCTGTTAATGTAAATCTGTAAATTGGGTGATTACTGATAATCCCAATATTGGATTTGTCAGATGTAATTGATTTAGAACTAAAAAAGTAAAGAAAGTTTACTATTTATTCGTTATTTCGTTTTCGAGCATAAACAGCATAAAATATATGATGTTGAAATTTGGTATAAATATTTAAACTAGATCGCTCTGTTCCAAGCAACGTGTACTTTAGCAAATATTGTTAATTCTACAATCGATTTGTCAAAATACTTCACAAACCGTTTTTGGAACAATGTCAATGCGATCATTGTCGTCCATTCAATTCAGCATTTAGCTTCACATCGGTTATGCATTTCCCTGCGGCAGATTACTTATTCGACCTGTTATCAAATACTAACCAATCCTCGAACGGTGGGTTTCCATTGTTTAAACATGTTTTGAACTTGTTTGATCACTGAAGTTTTTAGAAATTGATATATATTTATCTATGGTATTCATATTATAGGAAAAAACAAAATTCATCTCATTGGATAGTTTGTTCTTTAACACTCATATTAAAAAAATTCTAATAAATACTGATAAGGCCTTTGGAAGAACAAGGTTGAATTCATTTAAGAAAAACACATTATTAAAGAACACCGAGAGCCATTTAAAGTTGTGAGGAATCTTTTGAAAAGATTGAACCTCCAAACTTTGAGTGTAAAAAGTCCTACCACGATTTGATGTAGTTGTTTTGTATGGTTAGTTCGTTCTAGTTAGTATGTGGGTCCATTTGTATTACCAGGCGTAGTAGTAGATTTGATTCACTATACATTCTATAAACATTAAAAATAAAAATTCTTAAAAAAAAGTAATTAATTTATATTTCAAATTGCAAATCTTTGCAAAACATCAAGAAAAGGAGTTAGTAACTTTGACATTATTACGTACGACTGACGCAATGCGTTTTACAGTGTCGCATAGACACTGTTTACATTACATTATGAGATCCCCCATACTCTCAACTTGTTTGTGTAGCGTCAGTTCAGTTGTTTTCAAGCATGTGTCATCCAAGTCCTCCAGATAATTGCCTTTTGGGTTCCCCCGGCGCCGCGTCCCTCTGACGTCAGAATCCCCCCCCCCCTACACACACACCGCTACCATGTAACGCAACCCCACAATTATCTTTTTCAATTTTCTCTAATGAGGCTATTATTTACGGTTAATATCAAACTAAAAGACAATTAAATTAAAATTTTGTTTCTTACAGTTTGTTTTTATTTGTAAAAAATAAAATCGATTTGAAGGTCATTGAGCTTCAAATTTTAAGTAAACACTTGTGTACTAAATATAAAATTTACAGTTAATTTATATTGAACGTGTTACAACTGCGCTGTGTTTAATTACTTTGGATGCTCGGGACTACACTTACGCATACAGTGCTTTGTTCGGTTTCTACTTAAAACTTACACATTGCGACAGATGAAATCAATGTTATGATTTCGTAATCATTTTATTTCATTTTTAGGGGAAAACATCCTAATAGGGGTTTCATAATTTGTAAAAAAATTCGATTTTTATTAAAAATTTTCTATCGGTTTTTTAAAAGTGTTTTGTGAAATGAATAAATCATGAAATTAGATAGAATAATCTTTCCATACCAAAAATAATTATATGGGAATATGATCGATACTATACCTAAAGAAACTTCCACGATTTTCTATGTTGTCATTTTTAAGATTGTACAAAAACAAAAACCTACCCAGATCAGTCGCATCATTCGCCTCAAGAGCCAGAACAGGACATGTAGTAACCCAATCCTATCTTTTCCGTTTCAACCTCACCGAGTCACCCCTGTGTCTCGTTTGTCAGTTAGAGGAAGAGACCCTAGAACACATCCTCCTATACTGTACCAGCAAGTTAGATGCAAGAGATGAGTTGAAAAGAACACTACAACCAAACTGCTCTCTCAAAAGAATCCTAACCGAGCCCAACTGTTGGAAACTATAGTCGCGGCCACGAAATCAGGCGGGTGAATGATTTTGCAACGTTGCCAAATTTCCAGTGGTTATTAATTTAATCATATGTTTTATATTTAAGTCAATGTTTTTATCTGTTTTATTAGATGATACGTATTTTGATAATTTCTATAGAATGTACATTAAACATACGGTCTAGGCAACGCTGAATGCTCAGTGTTGCCAGTTTATGCATCGACGTACGCAATTTTCGACAATTTCTTTCAACTTTTGGTTCCATGTGACAACATCGTATTTTCAGTCACCCGCCTGGTTTCGTGGCCGCTACTGTAGCAAGCTATGTATATGAGAGACACCGTGCGGTCAGCATCACCTGAAGCTAGAAGCACGCACCAAGAAGTAAAGAAGTAAGTAAAGAAGGAAGTATTTTTAAGGTTGTATTTTACATATTTTTTTGCTATCTGTTATTGAGTATTGAGAAATTAGAAGTGTTTTATTGAAATTATAATATTTGGTTAGTTGAAAATAATATATATAGACTGACTGAAAAAGTTTTAGATAGGACACATGTTATATATAACATCTATTCAAACAACGTTATGAATGGAATTCAAGAAACCCCTCGCTTGTGTTTGGATCGAGAGGTTTAGATCATGCCTCTATCATTCACAACGCCCTCCTGAAGGAAATGCGATTCTACACTAATTTCCGTTCCAATCAAAGAAGCGATATGCTACATATACAGGCCAAGACTTATCTTAAAATGGTTTTGTTATTGGTTTTTGTCGTTGGTTGTTGTAGGCCTACTGTTTGTGAAGAAATCAGCCTTATTTTGGTTATAAATTGTATTCTTTGTTGGGGACCTCCATAACTGTTCTATAGGCGGATTAATTTAGATGTATGTAAGTAGTGGCAAATTGCCGGTTCTGGCTCATGACGTCATCACGATGACGTCAGCAGTGATGACGTCATCAATGACGTCACTAATGACGTCACTAATGACGTCATATGACGTCACATGACGTCACACCTATGACGTCATGGTGACGTCATTACCGCTGACGTCATCATGATGACGTCACTGACGTTAATTAGGTCAAGGTCACGCAAGAATACAAAAAAATTTTTTTTTGCACTTTTGCGATTCCTCAAAATACGGCGAGAAATTGAAATTTCTTGAGGAATCACAAAAGTGCAAAAAATAATTTTTTTATTCCCTAGCGATCAGACTCTAGACCTAATATAACCGCCAGAGGTTATTGACCTCAACCCAGAACCGGCAAATAAAAAAAAAAATTATTTTCTATATTTCACTTACCCACCGAGACTGAGAGCCGAAGAATAATTTCTTCAAACACCCGACAGTGCGACAAACGACACGCGATCCGAACAGCACTGCGTCCGAAGACGTACTGACTTGGGCGCAGGCGGTTCCCCAGGTACCCGGCCCAGTGGTGGGGATAAGGAGGTGGTGGGGTAAAGTGGTCAGAAGGAAGAAAAATTAAAATTTTTGCAACAACTCATCCGAGTCTGTCCTTTACCGTAACTGGGATTGGAAATATTTCCTGAGAAATATTTATTTTTTATTCTTTCTCAGGTGATGTTGGAACTTGGTCGGGAATTGGAGTCACCAACGTAACCTTACTGGCAAAAGTTAGCTCGTCTAAAAGTTTCTGAAACATTTTATCATCCATAGTGATATTTGTGTCGCTTGAGTAAAATTTTGGATTATTTTTGAAGCAACGTTTCATTTTTGTTAAAGTTGAAGTCTTGGACACCTTAACAGAATTATTTTGCTTGGCCAGCAAAAATTTTACTCTTAATAATTTTTCTCGCAAAGTTTCAGCCATAGGTGTGTCTCACAGTAAGGTTTGGATAAAACTGAAACACTTAGTCCAGTGTTGTACCTTAGCTGGAAGTAGTGGGGGAACAGGGCTATAGTGGGGGAATGAGTAGTGGAGGGGGTAATGCGGACTGTTGTTGACAAGTGTAGAAACAGTTTGCTGGGAACTGTCCAAGGAGTAACACGTACTGTGCAGAAAAATTAACCGAGAGACTTGTGTAAAATTTAACTCCAAGAAATATTTAATGTAAGACTAAAAGAGGTAGAGCCAAATGAAAAATAATTTTGTAGGAGACGGGTATGGATCAGTTTTGTAGTAAAGTTGAAAATCCACTTGTGTGGAATAAAATTAAATTGTGAGCGAAAAATATTTAGCCACACCTGCAAAATACAGGAAAATAGTGTAGGAAAATATTAGGAGACCTGTATAGCTAAATAAAAATTAATTTTGTATCAAACAGTCTTCCAACATTTCAGTTTGTAAGTCTTAACAAGTAAGGAATAAAATATTAAATAATGAGTGGAAAATAATTTGTTAAGTAAACGTAATTGTAGCAGTGTAACAAAAATTAATTTTGTGCAAAACAGGCTAGGTTCTGTTTTGCTAAGTTTAATAAGAAGGAAAAATAAAAATTTACTCACAGAAAAGTCCCGCGGCGGCGAGGTGTGGCGTGTTTGTTGGCTTGCAATAAACTGACTTACCTTCTGTTGAGCTACAGTTGGCAAGCTGGCCGAGAAACCAGTCTGTTATATAAGCATTACGTAACCGTCTCTGCCGGCTGTGCTGAATCCGGCAAGCTAAAATATTATTCTATAGTACACCTGACTTGGACTGAAAATATTCTAAGTCCCAAGACCCCTCCCCCTCCCCCCCCCCTTGGCTCCGGACGAGAAGTGAGCCCCCCCCCGGGGGAGGAGGAGGAGGTGGCATAGCCCGAGGCGTTGCCATACCTTGACACGTGTTGTATAATGAGATCCAGTTAGTAATGTATTCAGGTGTGGCTCTTGGAGATTGTCCAATGCCACAAACAAGTACGTGTCGAGGTCTGGCTGTTTACGTAACCAGGTCCGGTTCCCCCACTCCTGACCGGCTCAGCTTCGGTTCTCTGAGGCTTTGCTTCCTCGCAGTTGGTTTCAAACACTTCAGCTGAGTGGTTGAAGCTCTGCCCTACAGGATTCGCAATGTAATGTTGGCGCCGCATTATATTGGGAATTCTCTTAGTCTAAGGCATGGCATGTGTAGTGTTAAGAAATATTAGCGAATTTCCCTATAGGGAATACGCTATTACGGTAGTAGCCATGGTAAGACCTAAGCCCGGGACCACTTTACTTTTTCATTTTGAGGTCCCCAGAAGCCAAAAACACCATTCGTTCATTTTCATATATATGTATATATATATAAGTAGATAGTATCATGTTACTTCTAGGACACTTTTGGAGACAATCAAAAATCAAACAAATTTCACAGTTTTTTAATACAATTATGCAATATTTTTGCCATTTTTTGGCCAATTTTCAGCTTTTGTCAAATTGTCTTAAAAAATATGCAATTTTAATGAAATTTTTAACAAATATGCCTAAATTTTCTACAAAATAAAATTTTTTTAAAAACAAGTAAAATTATCACATTTTATAAGTATTTTTTCAATAAAATTAATAGTCGACTTTTCATAAGGTAATTTAAAATTTTAATAGTATTTTTTCAATAAAATTTGACTAAAATAGTAATAATTCATTCTAATTAATTTCAGTAATATCATTTTTGATTATATTATATTCAAGTAATTTTTCAGATACAATAATAATATAACAATTTGTTTTACTAGTAGCTACTATATCATAATCAAAATCTGCATTAATAATAATATCATTTTTTGAACTTGAAATATTTGTTGGATTTTTTGTAGTATCAATTACATAAATTGGTCTATTATCTAGAAATTCTGTTGGACTATAATACATTTTACTACTAATATAATAAACTTTTTTGTAATCTTGATACATTTCATACATAATTCTAAATTTTTCATTGTTTATATCAAAATTTTCCAATTCATCAGGGTAATAATGACCATTTAGTTTTACTCTTATATTTTTTACATACATACTATCAAATTTAGAAGTATCAAATAACTGATCATTTGTTCTTGATTTTTGAAATCCAATTATAATAAATTTTGGATTATAAATATTTCTATAGATATTTGTTATATCAAAACTTAAATTCTTTCCTGTAATATTTTTTTGTTCAATGCATTGCCAATGATTAAAATGAAAATTTACTTTTTCAAATTTGCTTAGTTCATTAATTAATTGAATTTTACTTGTTGTTTTGTATTCAATTATAGGAACTCTAATAAAAAATTCATCAATTGTTATTTTACCTTCAGTTGGTAATGTAGCATTATCATAAGATCCATCAGCCTTTTTAGTTTTCCATCTAAAAATTGCATCATTATCTTCTGATCTAATAAATGTTATATTAAAACCTCCTTTGTATATTGGAATATTTACATTTTCAAAAAATCCTAATCCAAAATGAGATAAATTACCAATTGCTTCAAATTTATTTTTAAAATTTGATTCAAAACCATTATTTATTTGATTTATTTCTGATTTTGAATAAGTTATAGTACCTTTAATTGTACTTAATAGACCAGGATATTCAATTTCATCAATCAATTTATTATGTTTTCTAACTTCAATTTTTGAAAATAAAAATGGAACAAAATTATCAATTAATTTTATATTAGCACCATTATCATATGCATTTCCATCAGATTTAGTCAATTTACCAGATATATAAAATTGAAATTTAGAAGTACAAAATCCATCTCCAAAATCTATATTAAATTCAGTTTTTTTATTAGGTTCATTTAAATGTAATTTAGATAATGGATAGAAATTTTTGTATTCAGCTCTTTCAATATCATTTACATATTTTTTGTAATCAGCCATTTATTAAGGATAAATTTTTTAAATCAAAAGCTTTTTTAAAACAAGTAAAATTTTTATAATTTTATGATGTCAAATTTTATTTATGTATCAATTTCATTTTTACTTTTAAAATATTCAATTTCAGTAGCATGATCAAGTATAAATTTTGCTGATATTTTTTGATGTTCTAAAATTAATTCCCAATTTAATGTAAATGCATAATCATGAATAAAATATTCAGTTAAATCTTGATATTTACAAATCAGATCAATATAATCTTTTAATTGATAATTTATGAATTCAGTAATAAAATCTACAGTTAAATTTTGATATTGAGCAATTTTTTGCCAATTTAATTTATTTTGAAACAATCTCATCATATTAATACTCAATTCATATTTTTTAGAAATATCATCCCAATCATCTTTGTTTAATTGATTTTGGTTTCTGATAATGAATAAATCAAATGAACTGTATAGAGCCATTTATTAGGGAGAAAATTTTGTAAAACAACTTTTCTTTGAATTACAAATACAACATTTTGCTTTAATTATATTTATATTTTTCAATTTTATTATCTAAATATCTTTAGAATTAGTTTTTTGTTTACATTTAAGACAATAAATCAACTCCATTTATATAAAATAATTATTGTAATTTATCTATATCATCTTTAATTAGTATTATTTCAGCATTTAATTCTTTTATGGATTCATTGACTCCATTAAATAGAAATTTTAGTTCTTTTTCTAATTTTTCTTCTAAATTTTCAACATATTTTCCAATATTAATTAAAAAGTCTGTAATTTTATTTAAATCCTTTTTAGTTTCTGAATGATCATTACCAATTTTAATAATTGAATCTAAAACTTCATCTAATTCTGATTTTATTACAACATCATATTTATTTATACTTGGTTTAACATTAACAATTCTTTTACCATTAATACTTATATAATTTTTTGATAAACCAATAGCATTTACTAGATTTTCAGTCTTTTTTACATGACTTTTAAAACTTTTACTAAAATTATTAAAAAATATATTTAATTTAGAATTTATATAATCTTCTTTAATATTAATTGGATGTTTTTTCTGTCTTCCAAACAGATCAAATATATTTTGTGAATCCATATTTATTAAGGATTAATTTATTTATTATATTATCAAATTTTTTATTATTATTTAATTCATTTAATATAAAAATACATAAATGACCACAAATTGGTGGATCATTATAATTTTGTATTTGATTATCATTATAAAATATATTATCTTTTCCTAGATATTTAACTAATTCTATTGGTGGTTTATTAACTATATTTCCATATGAATCAAAATAATATTTAATTTTATCTTTTTTATAATAACAAACCCAATGAGTTCCATTTCCATAAAATGAATCTAAATTTATAATTCCACATTCAAATTTATTAACTTTATTAGGTAATATATCTCTCATAAATACACCTCTAAAATATTTTATATTTTTACACAATTTTTCTAATTCACCTAATGTTAGTGGTTCAAAATTTTTTTATAGTTTTGTTTCATATATTTTAATGTTTTTTTATCTAAACCAGATCCTTCTACATTTTTTAATTCATGATCTAACCAATCAACAAAATTTCTAAATTTAGGAATTATAGATTCTTTTACTACTTTTGCTCCCTTTCTAACATTTGGTGTATAATTTTTAACTATAGGTATATTATCAGCAAAATCTAAAATTTCTTTTAGTAATCCATCATTTTTTATTTCTTTTAATTGATTATATGAAAATTCAAATCTTAATCCTTTATTTAATTTTTTATGTTTATTTAGTTTATTAATTTGTCTTTTAGATAATAATAATATATCTTTTCCATTTTTATTAAATTGATCAATATTAAATTGAATGATAACTGATCTTTTATTTTTAAATGCTAATTTTATTTTTGATTTTTGATTATCTGTCAAGTCTATATTTGTTTTTTCCATTTATTAAGAAAAAAATATAGTTTTTTATAATATAAATTATTATAATTAATAAATAATTTATTAAAATTTTAATCCTACTTCTAAACCCATACCAAATTTTCTTTTCATCCACATAGCACCTGATGTTGGTAATGCAATTAATCTTTCACCAATTCCATGATCATTTGATGTTACTATATCCCATGCTTTATCTTGTAAAATTTTATCAGCTATTTCATTTCTAGATTTTGTATCTTTATGATCTCTATAAAATAAATCATGTTCTTTAGCAGCTTTATCTAAATCATTTATTCCAGGATCACCTCTTTTTACTCTTTTATTTAATTTAGTTCCAGGCCCTAGATATTGATAACCAGGTACATGTAATTCAAAAGGTAAATTATTTATAACATCATTTAAAATACCTGATCCATCTTTCAATAATGGTGATGAAATATTTGCCAAAATTCTTTTTAAATACTTAATTCCTTCAGGTTTTTCAATTAATTCATCTAATTTATTTGATATAAAGTCTTTAATTGCTTTCTTTTCATTTAAAAAATTATTATTGCCAGCTTTTTCTTGTGCATATATATAATTAATAATATTATCTAATTTATTTAAATCATCTATAAATCTATATTCAATTTTATTTTCTGTATATTTTCTGATTCCTGAACCTTCAATTTCACCTTTTAATTCCCAAATATGTTTAATTAAATTAATATATTTATCACCTTTACTAGATTTTGGTTTCTTACTATTTGGATCATTATTTTTATAAATTGAATTAGTTTCCCATAAAATCTTTGAATAATTATTTAAATCATCTTGTGTATATAAATTATTATCTGGTTTCTTTTCATAAGTTAACAATCTCCATAATCCATGTGTTCCATTATATTTTTTATCATCAATTATTAAATCATCATTATCAATTACAGTTATTTTATCACCAATCATAAATGATTTTTTATGTTTATTCCAATATAAACCAAATTTATCATCTTTTGTTCTTGGTAAATATTTTTGTGCTAATGGACCAATAATTTTATCTAATGTTTGAGGTGAAATTAAATTTGGGTCAATAAATGTCGATTCTTCTTGAATTATTGGTTGTCTGATTGGTCTAAATGGAGTACTTGAAGGTAAATTTAATTCTTCAGTTTCTGGTATTGATATATTGGCAAAATTATTAACAATAGGTACCAATTCCATAAGATTTTTATTTTCATTTAAGACTTCACCAATTTTATTTTCAACTTTACCAATTGCTGATGTTATAGGTTCATATGCTTTTTGTTTAATTTTTTCATAATTATCTTCAATTTTAATTTGATTTTTAAATTCTTTTATTAATTTTTTCTCAATATCATCTAATTTTTTAGCTTCATTAACAGATATTTTATCCATTTATTACAAAGAAAAATTTAGGTTCAACACAAATCATGTTAACATAAACACAAATCATATTAACACAAAACACAAATCATGTTAACACAAAAACAAATCATGTTAACACAAACACAAATCATATTAACACAAAACACAAATCATGTTAACACAAAAACAAATCATGTTAACACAAACACAAATCATATTAACACAAAACACAAATCATGTTAACACAAACACAAATCATGTTAACACAAAAACAAATCATGTTAACACAAACACAAATCATATTAACACAAAACACAAATCATGTTAACACAAACACAAATCATGTTAACATAAACATAAATCATATTAACACAAATACAAATCACGTTAAACACAATTCATTTTACTTTATTTCTGTAATTTTCATTAAATATATAAATACTAATGAAATAAATAATACTAATAAAATAAATATTCTATCAATTATTGAATCAAACATACAACAAGCCATTATCATTATTTAATATCAGAAAAATTTTTCATATATTTTCCATCATTTGATTTTTTTAATAAATTAATAGTTAAAAATCCATAGTCTTCTTTCCAACAATCATTACAAATAGTTTTAAATTTATCAAATTTCATATCTGATCCAACAAAATTATTATATATTTTTTTCATATAATGTTCATTTTGTTTAAAAATGCATAACATATTTAAATTATTTCTAATTAATTGCATATCAACTTTTGAATAACATTGTGATAAATAAATACATGATATATTTTTATGTCTACCCATTATAAAATATTCTTTAATTTTATCTTGTTTTTCTAAAATACAATCATCAAAAACTACTAATGAATTTGGTTTACATTTATTTAGTGGAATCATATCATCACATGAAAAATAAGAAATTTGTTTATTAATATTTGATTCTATATTTTTAAATCTTTTTTGTAATAATTTATAAGATGGTTGTTCTAAAGATTTACTAAAAATATATAAATTTGAATATGGAATTAATCTTTTGTAAATAAAATTTAATAATAATGTAGTTTTACCAGATCCACTTGTTCCTATAATTAATAATCTAATAGGTTGATCATTTTTATTATTTTTATCATATGATTCTAATTTTATATTATCTTTTTTTTCTAAAAATTTCTCCATTTAAATAAGATGAAATTATTTAAAATAATTGGTCATTCATCCAAACTAGAATTAAGATTAGAACATCCAATACATTTAGATGGAAAATATAGTATTGGTTTAAGTGGATTTTATTCAGATAATTTTATATCAAATATACCAAATGATTATAAAAACTGTTATGGATATTCTATTAAAGATGAAGATGATAAAATTATAGATCAATATTTTGATATAAATAAAGGAAATTATACAATTGAAGAAATAAAAAATATTTTTATTAATAGTTTAAAAGAATTTAAAAAGAAAATTAATAAATTTGATGAAAATGATTTTATATTGAAAAATGATGGACCATATATTATAATAAAATCTCCTGTTAAAATTATAGTAACAACAATTATAATTGATTTATTAGGGTTAAATAATAAAATAATTGAACCAAATGTATTAACAAAAGGAATAAAACTACCAAAAATTAGACCTTTTGATGTTATTGAAATACATTGTAATTTAGTTGATCCTAGTTTTGAAAATCATAAAGATCATTCACATTTACATAAAGAATCAGAAATTTTATATTCATTTTATCCAAATGTTGAATATGGATCAAAAATTAGTGAAAAACCAAATGAAATTGATTATATTCCTTTAAAAAATATAAATAAAATTCAAAATATTGTAATATCTATTCAAGATAGTGATGGAAAAATCTAATAAATAATAAAAATATCAAAAGTATTGTATATTTAAGATTAAAACAAAATTTGTAATATAAAATTTATCTACATAAATAATAAAAACAATAATTGATTTAACTAACAATAATTTTATATTTAATAATAAATTAATTGTATTTAATAAACAAAATAAACCTTGGTTTAAAAGAAAAGATATTTGTTATATTTTAAAATATAAAAATTCTAGAAAGGTTTTAATTGATAATGTAAAAAAATATATAAAACTTAAAAAATATCAAGTGTAACCAACAGTTACATTTACATAATGATGATAAATTAATTTACATAAAAATTATAGGTGTCACAAATTATGACACCCTAGAAATTGATGTACAAACATGTTTTTCAGATGCCCTAAAACAGGGCGTCAATAAAATAGATAATAAAACAATGTTTATTAATGAATCTGGTTTATATTTATTAATTTTAAAATAAAAAAAGTAGAAAACAATAAGGATAGATTAAAATTTATAGATATTTTTAGAGGGGACAATTTGTCCCCCCTATCATATAATGAAAAACATACAAAACTTATTAAAATTAGGTAGGACCCAAAATGGGTCAGATATAAATTAGAATATTTATTTTAAAATTTTTTAAAGGAGGTAACCTTATTATACAATAAAAACTTAAGGGTAACAAAATGTTACCCTTCTTAAACATTCAAAAATATTCATAAATATAATAAATTATATACAAATTTGAGACCCGTCTTAAAGACGGGTCTTACTTATAATGATAATAAAGTAAAATTTATAGATATTTTTATGTTAGATATTCAATAAATTATTGAATATATTTAAATTTATTAAAGAAAATATTTAAAAATATACATAAAATTATAGTATAAATTCAATATCATATGGTTATAAATTATTAATATAATTTTGATCATTTTCTTTAAAACTTTCTTTAACATAATTTTTTATTATATTTATAAATGGTTCTATTATAAAATTAAACTTATAATGATATACAAAATAATTTTTATATTTAAAAAAATATATTAAAAATTTATTTGATATTTTAGTTTTAAATAAATATAATTTTATATCAAAATCATTATTTATTAATTCTTTTGGAACAATTAAAATTTCCATTTATTTATAATTATTTTTATACCCCCAAGGTAATGTATCAATTTTATTTTCACAAATAAATCTTTTGTCATCTCTATTACTTAAAGCTAATTTATTTATCGTAATTGTATATAGTTCATGTTTAAAACTTCTAATACAAGTCATTTCTCTATATTGTTCTTGATCATCAAATAAACATTTCTTAAAATCATCCATATGTAATGTTTTATCAACAACACTTTTCTTAATACCTTTACATTTTACAGGATTTTTATTATTAAATTCATAACTATATAATTTTGATCTTAAACCACAATATTCTTCTAATATTTCACCATTTAACTCATCTTTAAATTTACCAATTATTTTTTTATTCTTTTCACTATAGCATTCATGTTCTTTCTTATAATCACTTGTATCAAATTCATTAATATTTTCTTTAATAATTTTATATGGATCCTTTTTAAATTCTATAAAATAACTGTTTGTATCCATATATAATAACCTTATATTTGGATCAAACTTCTTTAATTTTTCATAATAAAATTGATACATATGTAATTTTGATAAATCAAGTACTGAAAATCCTATATAGATTGGTTTATCAAACTTAACCTTTTCTTTTATCATATGTGAAGCAATACAGTTTTTATCAAATATACTAAATGTTTTAAAATTAGGTTTTTTTGCTTGTTTTAATGAAAACTTTTCATCACCTAATTTAATATCACATCTATTTCTAACATTTTCCATAGTTTTTCCAAAAACACTATTATTCATCAATTTAAAAAAGTCTTTTTCAAAATCTGATGTTGATTTGGATCTTAATTTGGTATTTAATTCAATATATTTTTTCATATAATCATCTTGATCAAATGCTATAACTCTATTAACTTTCTTTAATTTTAATCCTTTTTGTAGATAATATTTTAAGTTTCTTGAATGAATAACATAATCTTTCTTATTAAATAATGTTGTACAAAGCTTATTATTATAATGTTCAGGTGCTAATGGTAAATCTTTATGATTATCATGTAATTCAATAGGATATTCTAAATCAACATCTAATATATATCCATATTCAGCACTTTCATCTAATTCTAATATTGTTTCTAGCCATTCATTTAATGTATATGTATTAGGATTCATCCATGTTATATCTTTATAAGGTAATTTTTGACTTAAAGCCCATCCATATAGATTATTTGCATCTATATATAACATATAATTTTCAGGTTTTGTTTTATCATAATTTTTTGTATATTTATTGTTTGCTTTACAATATTTAGTTATACATTGTGAAATACCACCTCTAATACCTTTTTCAATCATTAAATACATATTATAATCACTTATTAATTCTAGTTTAATTTTTGTTAATTTTAACATAGAATCCCAAGCTAGTGATGGTGATGTTAGATAATGTGCTGGATCTAATTGATAATTTTTCAAACAAACAGATCTAAAATTTTCAAATATATCAGCTAATAATAATACATCCTGAATATTATACAAATCTGAATAGTTACCTAATGTTTTTATTTTTAATTTATTCCAAGCTTTTATATAATGTTTATAATCATCATCACTTATATTTTCATTAGTTAAACAACTATAAAATTGATCTTTTTCTAATATTTTATCATAGTTTAATTTTTCAACATTATCAATAAATTCATATGGAAATACACCTTTAGAAGTTAATATTTTTAATGTTTCATTATCATATTCAATTATATCATTTTCTTTTATAAATTTATCTATATGCTTAAATTCTTTAAGATTTTTAGCTAATTTTTCAATTGATGTAGCCATAAATCTAAATGTATCTACAAATGAGAATTTTATAAATTTTCTAGGTTTATCACCTTCAAATTCATAACCATAACCAGAATTTACTGAATAGTTTATATATTTTTCATCTGTATTGGCTAACAAATCAATTTTACCATATTTTTTAGCTAATTCTTTTATAAACAAATGTGTATCATAATTTGAACTATTATGACAGAATATAGGAATATTTTGAGGAAATTTTAGATTTAAATTACAATTTAAATGTGCAGCACCTCTAAATTTTCCTGTTAAATGACAATGATCTCTTACTTTTATTCTTTTATCATTATCAAAACCACTATTTTCACAAATATGACAAATATTTGTTTTCTGATAATTAATTTCTTCTTCATTAGTTAAATTCATAGGCTTTTTATTTTTTGAATTATATTTTTTAGCTATATATTTTGAAATTTCATCTAAATATTCAGATAATTTATTTGGTACATTTATTAATTCCTCTTCATTTTTTGCTCTATAACAAATAGGTTTATACATTTTATTAGTTACTCTAGATACTAAATAGATTGTAAATCCATATGGTTTATGTTTTTGAATTTTATTTGTATATGAGCAATTTGGATTATTTTTACAATTATCAATCTTTTCTAATATACTTTCAAAATCCATATAAATTACATATGGATGTTCAAACTTTTTATAATAATTTTTAAAACTTACAGTTTGACCTTTAAATGGCATTATAGGTCTACAAGGTTCTAATGATTTACATATCTCTAAATGATTATTCAAGTCTTTATTTTTGTAGAAATGAGTCAAACATCTTCTACAAATATATTTTTTATTTTTATTTTTTTGTGTTAATTGCTTAGATACTAACTTACTTAAATCAGTAATCAATATATAATGAGAATTATTACCAATTTTATAATATAATAAATCAATTTCTAGTTTTGAATTATAATGTTCAGATATTTGTAATGGCACTATTTTTTCATCTTCATCAATTCTATAAATATTTATTGACATTGATGGATAGTTATATTTAGAATCAAATGATCTTTTTTCAAATAATTTAATATCTTTCAATGATATTGGATAATCAAAACCTTTAAAAATATCATCATTTATATATTTTTGATATTGTTTAACTCTTTCAGCATGTTCGTTTGGTTTATCAATAGCACATCTAATTGCATAAATAAAACAATATTCATCTTTATTTTTAAAATTTACACAACATTTTTTATTCTTAATTTCATTTGGTAATTCTATATATGATCCAGCATTTAATGAATTATTTTTAGATAATTTTAAATTTAGTTCAACACATCTTTTTAATGACCAACCAGAGCCTTTTGATGGTTGATTTAGTTGTTCTCTAACTATTAATTTCTTAAATTGATCATCAATAAAATCATCTATATTTAAAATATCTAAACTTTTTATGCAAAAATACATATTACTATTTTGAATTTCACCATTTATTAATTTTCTTTCATATTCACATTCTAAAGCCATCTGTCCTTTAATATTTTTGAATTTTTGTTTTTCTATCAATTTTTTTATTTCATTTCTTTGAGTTTCTAAATAATCATTAATATCTAAATCATCATTTGAATTTGTTAAAATATAATCTTGAAAATATCCTTTTAATGACGAAGCTTCTTGAATATTTATTATATTTTCTTTTGGAATTGGTTTATTTTTAAAATAATCATTTAATAATCCAATCAATTCATTTCTAGTTTTATTAACAATTTTAATACTATTTTTAATTGCTAAATTTTGAATATATTTTAATGATCTATATCTTAAATTATTTGGATTTTCTTTAATTTTGTTTAATCTTTTAATTAGTTCATCTCTAGATAAATTTTCATAATTTCTGACAGATAATTTTTTTGCAATTTCATTTAATTTTTCTATATTAAATAATGAATAATTTGTAAGATCAAATGTTTCTTTAATATTTGTTAATTCATCTAAAGTTTTATTTTTATAATTATATATATTATTATTTTTACACCAATGTTTTAATTCAAATATTTTATTATCATATTTTTGTTTATTTAGTAAATGTTTAGTTGAATTATAATGTCTATCATAATTTTTATATAATATATTTTTATTACAATAAGGACAATTAATATTTTTATTTGTTCGTTCCATTTATTAGGGGTGAAATTCTTTATTTATTAAAAATAATTTTTACTTAGAAATAAAACTCTTAAAAATATAAGAAGTATTTCCACTTTTTACTAGGTAATTTATAGTTTAAATCATATTTTTTAAATAAAATTTGAATTTTTTTAAAACAAGTAAAATTTTGTCTTCATTTTTTTATCATATTTTTAAATTTTCTAGTTTTGTTATATTTTTGTCATGAATTTTAGTTTCTAAATGTCTTAAATAATTATTAGTCCATTTAATATTTCTTCCACATTCACAAAATTGTGGTTTTAAAAACATTTCTCTAATACATTGTATACAAATTGTATTTTTTCTATCTTTACTATAATGATAATTATTAAAATTTGAAATATCTTTAATTTCTTTACATTTATGACATTGTTTTTCATTTAATTCAATAACTTTAATACTATCATATAATTTTTTATAATACACATCCTTACATTCTTTACAATAATAATATAACCCATCTTTAGTATTTTTGTCTTTATAAAATTTAGATATATCTTTATATAATTTACACCTTAAACATATCTTTTCCATTTATATAAAATAAAATTTACAAATTGGTTTTTTTCAATTCATATTCATAAAAATTTCCAATAATATCTTCATTATTTTGATCTTTTATACTATAAGTAACTGGATTTGTATTATTAATTTTAGAAATTATAAATATTTCTCTAGACCAATTATTTTTATATTTATTAGAAAATGTTGATTTTTTATTTCCAATTCTAACTCTATCATTTATTTTAAATTTTGATTTGGTTATTATTTTTGGTGGTTTATATTTAAAAACAGTATCTAATAAATCCTTTTCATTATTTTTATTTACTTCATTTGGTTTCATTTTAATTGTTGAATGATATGAATTATTATATTCTTTAACAATTTTTGGTAAAATATTTATCCATCTATAATTTTTATTAATTTCAAATTGTATTTTCATTTTTTCATTTTGTGTTCTATTGTACCTTTCTATTATACTTGATTTTTCTTCATTTTCTGTATGATACAATTTAATATCATATTTATTTAATATTTTATTAAAATCTTTATTGATAAATTCTAATCCTTTATCTGTATGTAAAAGATTAGGTGATTTATGATTAATTTTAATTGCATCCTTAATTATTTCTTCAAATGCTCTAGAAACTGTTTTTCCATCTTTTTTCTTTAATGGTTTTGACCAAACATATTTTGAGAAAGTATCTATCACATTTAACATATATTTATAACCATCATTTTCTTTTTCATAATTTTTCATTATAATTAAATCTGCTGCCCATAAATCATCAATACCTAATGTAATTATTTTTCTTTTTAGAAATTTCTTTCTAATTGGAGCATGAATTTCATTTGCTTCAATTATTTGTTCATTTTTAGTTAATTCTTTTTTAATTATAGGTTTAACTTCTTTTTTCAAAATTTTACTTTTATTTGTTTTACAAATTGAACATTTAGTAGCAATTCTATATAATCCATTTTTAATTTCAACGATTTGTGGATTAACATTTTTAGTTTTTTTCTTACATTTGTGACAATGAATTGGTTCATTCATTTATGTATAATTTTTTTTTAAATAAATGGATATGTGTTATAGATGTCATAATCAAACTAATTTTACTATTATTGGAAATTGTGTAGGATGTAATATATGTAAAAGAATTATTTATGAAAAAAAGATTAAGAGAAAAAGTAATAAGAATAAACATCTTAAACATATTTTAAGAGAATTTAACCATTTTCAACCATATAAAACACAACAATTAATTAATGAATTATATATTTTATGTATTTCCAATCATTTTGAAATAACACCTAAGAATATAAAATTATTTTTAAAACAAAGGAATTGTACAAATTGGATATTTTACTATCAATTTTTAAACAAAATATACAATATTGATTTTGAATTGAATAATGAAGATAAAGAAAAAATTACACTATTTTTTAATAAATATTTATGTTTTAAGAAAAGTAATATATCATACAAAAAATTATTACCTATGATTTTTAAATACTTAAATATGGATTTTTGTATAAAACCTAATTATGATAATGACTTTTTAACATATCTATCACAAACAAGTTTGTGATATTTTTTCCTATATAAATGGATCTGCTAGAAGAAATTAATAATGTTGGAGAATTAAGATTTAAAGAATATAAACCATTAAAAAGTTTAAATTTAAATAAAAAATATAAAATTGAAAAATTT
Organism: Neoaliturus tenellus; assembly: GCA_030545055.2. NCBI lineage: Eukaryota > Metazoa > Arthropoda > Insecta > Hemiptera > Cicadellidae > Neoaliturus > Neoaliturus tenellus. The sequence goes on from CM061537.1 coordinate 123,322,453, forward strand.
GAAAGAATTAAAGATAAATATGGATATACAATTATTGTTGAATTAGAAAAATGTAAAGTACATTTACCAAAAAGATTTACTAATGTAATTGATGATAAATCAATTAAAGAATTAAATAAAAAAGATTTACATTTAATTGTCACTGATATTAAGACTTTTGATGATAAAGAAACTGCTTTAGTTAAATTTGAATAATTATTACAATATTATTGATACTAAACCTTAATTTTACTTGTTTTAAAAAATTCAAATTTTATTGAAAAAATACTATTAAAATTTTAAATTACCTTATGAAAAGTCGACTATTAATTTTATTGAAAAAAATACTTATAAAATGTGATAATTTTACTTGTTTTTAAAAAAATTTTATTTTGTAGAAAATTTAGGCATATTTGTTAAAAATTTCATTAAAATTGCATATTTTTTAAGACAATTTGACAAAAGCTGAAAATTGGCCAAAAAATGGCAAAAATATTGCATAATTGTATTAAAAAACTGTGAAATTTGTTTGATTTTTGATTGTCTCAAAAAGTGTCCTAGAAGTAACATGATACTATCTACTTATATATCTCTATATATATATATATATATCTATATATATATATATATATATCTATATATGTGTCCGTGGTACTGATAACTTTTGAAGGGGAACTCCAATTTTGATGAAATTTGGTATGAAGGTGTAAGACTAGGTCTATTTTCATGAGGTCGCGAACCAGCATGATCGGGTTATGGGAACGGGGTTTTATGGGGTTTCAAAAGGGTCAAAAATGGGTTTTTTGCATTTTTGGACCTTAATTTTCAAAATTCATCAATTTTAACTGAAACCATTTAAAAGAGCTTAAAAAAACAAACAATTTAGTATTTTGAATCTTTAAAATGGCTTAACTGGTTATTGAGAAAATTCAAATCAAGTTTCCCATGTTATTCTTATGGGTAAATCTTTAAAACGTTATATATAGCTTATTTATCAACATATCTTAATAAAACTTTTTATGAACCTTCACTAGGTGGTGAGTAATTAAGATTTGATCAAAAACCCACATGGCAGCAAACCTACATGCTAAATCCCATGGTATTCTCGTGGAAAATAAGTGTATAATGGGAGCAAGAGAGATGGAGATAATAAGGTATCTGATCCTAATCAGCTGATCAGCTGTCTTCTGCATATTTGTCAAATTTGAAATGTTTATGTTCTGTTATTTGTAAACAAATCATTCCTTTTGCATGGAAGCTTTCGATATGCACTTTTATTACTGTTAAAAAAGTCATTTATTGCAATATAAATATTAATAAATAAATTATTAAATAAAAATAATTTACTCAGAAATATAATGCTATTTAATATAACATATTTCCTTGTAAAGATTTATATAATATAGCCACAAAGTTCTTTGATGTTGAAACAATAATTCTTTGGAAATTCGCTGAGTACGCAGGTCTGCTGCGACGGGGGTATTTTATTTTATGCTTGCTGCTTCTGCTAGGTCTTGGTGTTGGATTTATTTAGTCTAAGTGTTGTGTGTTGAAAAATATTTCTTTGTACTAATCTTCACAGGTTGTCCCCAAGTAGAAATTTTTCAAAATTCGTATTTTGGAGGTACTCCTCTGTAAATTGGCAGTTTAAGTGTTAGGCTTTTGAGACTTAACAGTCTCTGTAAAATAAAAATTTTTCGAGGTTCAGAACCTCAAGAATTATTTGTTACCAACAATAGCATGGCACCTAACGAGCCTGGGGGTAGGCCCCTGGGGATCCACCGTTAGGCCATCGGCCAGCGGCGCTGCTGGACCTCATCACTCGTCACTGGCAACATACGGGTGGTTGGCATCCTTCAGCACGAGGTGCCTGAGCTATTTGTGGCCGGTCGGTTAGGCGCAATTGAACCAGCAGGCTTGGTCATGATAGCTCCTCGGTCATGGTTAGCATGGCCTCTTCAAAATTATTGTAGCATGTTTCCCTTAAGGAAACTCAAAATTAAATAAATAAGTTTTTATTAAAATCACCTCCCCCTAAATGTTGAGATCCCCCCGATGCCTTTGACCGCCGGCGGTCTTAGGCATCGGGGGGATTTCTTTTTTAACTTTTGGTTGACCTTGACCCATATTCATGTGTGAACAAAATAATATTTTGTTCCACATGATATGTAGGTCAGCCATGACTTAGGCGGATTTTTGCCTGAGTTCTGAGAACTCCTCAGGACTTAGAGCGAGATGCGACTAAGTGTTGGCTGTCCAAACTGTGGTGGAACAAAATATTATTCGATGTTGACACATGAGTAAGGGTAGCAAGTATCCAAGAGTTAAAGTCCTAGGGGTAGGTGACCCCCCCCCCGAGCCCCGGACGGCAAGTGACCCCTCCCGAAATTTTTTTTGTTGGATTTTGACCTTGACCAAAAATTTTTTGCTCCGGACGAAAACTGCGCCCCCCCCCGATTTTTTTTTTTGGATTTTGACCTTGACCAAAAATTTTTTGCTCCGGACGAAAACTGCGCGCCCCCCCCCGAAATTTTTTTTTTTTTTTTGGATTTTGACCTTGACCAAAAATTTTTTGCTCCGGACGAAAACTGTTCCCCCCCCCCCCGGGGAGGTGGAGCTGCCAAGCCAGTAGTGTGAAATTGTTACTTCTACAACAAGTTAAAAATAGTATTGGCATACTGTTCCCCCACCAGTCTACCACTGAGGTACCTCTGAAGCAAGTTTGACTAAACTCATTCTCTATCGAGCCGCCAATGGGTTGACATGGATGTTCCACTGTTTTAGATGTAGCATAAGTATAAAGGTAATATTTTGCACAGTGGTGTCATGTATGTATTTTAGTAATGGTTAGATTAGAAAAAAATTGTTTCAGTTTGTTTGTCTCTGACAAGTTTTAAAACTGTGAAATTTTAAGGATGGAAAAAGTATTTGTAATTATTTAAAAAATATAGGTAGCACCGTTTTAGTGCTACCTTAAATATAAATTTTAAAGATCTGAATTTTAAAAATTTTTATGCTGGTATTAATTTTATATTGTTTTTGAGCTAAATTGAATATGCAGGTAACACTTTAGTATTTTTCCGTGGAAATAGTCTTAATTCTGTACATTTTTTAAGTGTTGTCATGTGGTAAGTGTGTCTAAAAGAATCTGATGAAACAAATATATTTAAAAGTATTAAACTGTGAAATTTTAAGGATGGAAAAAAAATATTTGTAATTATTTCAAAATATAGGTAGCACCGTTTTAGTGCTACCTTAAATATAAATTGTAAAGATCTGAATTTTGAAATTTTTTAGGAACTTGTTTGTAAATAATTTTTTGTTTCGCATTTTAGAAAAATCCAAAAAAAGTAATAAACTGTAAAAAATAAGAGAAAAAAAAATATGAGCGGGAGATAGGGCAGCAGATGCTCTATCCCCAGCTCAAAATAATAATTTCCGATGGAATTGACCCACTTTTGTGAATTGATTGTGGTGGGGGAGAGCATTAGTGGTGGGAGAAACGTTATATATACGGGTAGTCAAGCCTCAGTCTTATTTGGTAAGAAAGAGGGAACGCTGGATCGGAGGTGATGGTAAGATTGACTCAATAGCAAATATTTTAACACCGCAATATGTTAACAGGTTGTCAATGGTTAGGAAATATTTTATATTTTTTATACTAGCTAGTTTGTTTAAGATTAAAATTTTGAATATATTTTGTTTTGGTCAAATGTTTTTGCCAGACTTCCTACACGTTAAGACTCATATAAAATACAGGATTAAGCTGATCTATCGGGAAATACTATGTAGCCACCTCACATTGGTTGTCTGAATCACATAGTATTGGTGATTTATACAACATAAAAATTTTTTCAATATGTTATATATCACCAATTCTTATTCGAGTCATATGACCAATGTTAGGTAGCACATCAGTATTTCCCCGCGAGATCAGACTTAATTCTGTACATTTTTTGAGTTTTGGCGTGTGGTAAGTGTGCCAAAAGCATTTGCTCAAACAAATATATTTAAGTTTTAATTTTGAACAAATTGGACGGTAAAAAATAAAAATATTTAACTTTTGCACCTGTTAATATATTATTGAAAGTATTTGTTAGAAAGTCGATCTTACTACCATCTCTTATCCAGTGTTCCCTCTTTTTTACCAGATTTAAGGTGGCCTTGACCTATATATTTGTCTTAAATAGCAAATTTTAAATAAATATATTACATTTTGTTCTGCGCATGTGCAGATTCGTTCTGCGCATGCGCAGAACGGGTCTTTCCCAAAGATCACCCCCCACCACCCGCTATAAAAGGAGGTCGGTCAAGAGCGTCTCTCATTCTTTGGTGAACTTTTGTGAAGTTAACATCTAAAGACACTCATGGTAAAAAGTGTTAAAAATGCTTCTTTGCCATATTTGTGGGGAATTTTTCCCAGATGAACTTATTTTGCAAATCCATATGGAATTGCATGAAGAAGAGGGGAATGTGCAAGTAAGTGAACACGATTTGGACTCGCTTGACCAATTTTTAGCCGAACACCATCGAAGGCTGGACTACTGGGAGAGCGAGCTTCAAATGATGCAAAGGAGACGACCCAGTGTCATACAGTTTGGAGGCGCTGGAACATCAGGAGCTGGAAGAACTACGGCACGGGAGGACCTGGAATTGAACTCGGACCTGGAATTAGACTCGGACACCGAAGGAAATGGAACAACTCAGCTACGAACTACAGCTCTGCCTGGACAGAAGGTAGTTCACTTTAAAATAAATAATTTGCAACTGGAATTGGACAATTTCTTAGCACAGGCAAAATTACTAATTGAACAAACACTACAACAAGAATTGATCAGACTAAATTTTATTAAATTTGGATTAGTTTTGGATGCCACTTTTACAAACACTGATGGTGAAACCAGTTTAAGAGGGTTTATAACTAAAAACCGTACCCTAATGTTCACCTCAGATATAAAAAATATAATTGATGAATGTTTAGAGGAGTTAATAATAAAATTGCAAGAACACCAAGGCCGAGGGTCGGGATGGAGGTTGGTGTCAATAGAAGGTTTAGATCTGAGAGTTCAAAAACACGGATACGGTATGAGAGGAAGCAGTTACATCCCTCTACCAAAAGCCATTGAGAAAACTAAAGCATGTATAAATGTACAGAATGTAGATAATGAATGTTTTAAGTATGCTATGTTATGTAAATATATTTTGCCTACACAGAATCCTTGGAGAGTAAGTGGACACTATGTAAATATAAATAATAGATATAATTTTCAAGGAATGTCATACCCTGTAAATATTAAAGATGTTTGTAAATTTGAAAAGAAGAATCCCGGTGTTAGTGTAAATATTTTTGGTTTGGATGATTCTAACACGGTGTATCCAATTAAGGTTGTAAAAACAGAATTAAGGAATCACACTGATTTATTGTTAATTACGAAAGGGGAAATCTCCCACTATGTATATATAAAAGACTTTGAAAGACTTGTAGTTGCACAACTAACAAAAAACGAGCATAAAATTACAGTTTGTAAGCGTTGCTTCTGTTTTGTAAATAGTGATTTAAGAAGAGGTGGTGCTCAATGGCTACTTGAACATCAAAGGCTTTGCAACAAAAATTATGAGGTAAAAGTTAGTTTACCTTCTGCCAATCGTTCAGTGGTAAAATTTGAAAAAATTGCTCACCAGTACAGAGTTCCATTTGTGGTGTATGCTGATTTTGAATCGATACTCATACCGGAAGATGTGGCAGAAGGAGAAATCAATAGGAGGACAAAATATCAAGAGCATAAAGCCAATAGTTTTTGTTTAATTGTAAAATCTACCTTGACTGAGGAACATTTACAAGATTATGGACTTTCATCAACACCTGTATTATACCGAGGTGAAAACGCACCAAAGATTTTTCTTGACAAATTATATGAGATTGCTTTGAAAGTGCAAGCTATGTTTGACAATATTGTACCGATGACACCATTGGATTACGAAGAGGAGGAACAACATGACTTGGCAAGAATTTGTTATTTGTGCAAGAACCAGTTTACAGATGACAACCATAAAGTTAAAGACCACGATCATTTGACTGGGCAGTACAGAGGTGCAGCGTGTAATAGATGCAATGTAAATTACAAGTTACCAAAATTTATTCCAGTGGTCTTACACAACCTTAGCGGGTACGATTCACATTTCATCATACCTGAATTAGGTAGAGATGATGGGAAAATAGAGGTATTGGCAGAAACGACAGAAAAATTTATTAGTTTTTCAAAAACTGTAGATAAAAAAATTAAACTCCGATTTGTTGATTCATTTAGATTTATGCCTTCTAGTCTAAGTAAACTGACTGATAACCTAAGGAGACACGATCTAAGGGAAACAAGTAAAATTGTTCCGCAGGACAAGATGAATTTGGTTCTACGGAAAGGGGTGTTCCCCTATGACTACATCGACAGCCCGGAACGTTACGAAGAAAGAAGACTACCGCCGAGGGAAGCATTTACCAGTAAATTGACTGGATGTGAAATCACTAACGAAGACTACGAACATGCCTGCAATGTGTGGAATGAATTAGGCATGCAAAATCTTGGTGAATATTCTGATTTTTACATGAAACTGGATGTGACACTTCTCTGCGACATAATGGAAGAATTTCGCAACACTTGCTTCGACGCCTATGGACTGGACCCCCTTCATTCGTTTACTTCTCCCGGCTTAGCATGGCAGGCCATGTTAAAATCCACCGAGTGCAAGTTGGAGCTATTAACCGACATCGATATGGTTTTGATGATTGAATCAGGTGTACGCGGTGGATTAACTCAGGCCGTTACAAGACATGTCAAAGCTAATAATAAATTTCTACCAAATTATGATGAAACTAAAGATTCGATTTTTCTTGGCTATTTTGATGCGAATAATTTGTACGGTTGGGCCATGTCTAAACCGCTACCTCATGGAGACTTCAAATGGATAAACCCAGATTCAATTGGAAATATTATGGATATTCCCAAAGAAGGTGACACTGGATATATTTTAGATTGCGATTTTCAATACCCGCAAACACTCCACGATAATCATTATGACTTGCCGCTGTTGGCAAAAACTGAAGTATCACCAACAGGTAAATGGCCCAAACTTATGATGACATTAAACAACAAAAATCGTTATGTGGCGCACTACTGGGTTGTACAACAAGCGTTGGAGTTAGGACTGAAAATAACATAAATTCACCGAGTATTACAATTCTCTCAATCATGCTGGCTAAAATCTTACATCGATGGAAACACCGCAAGAAGAGCTAGAGCAACATCGGCATTTCAAAAAGACTTTTTTAAATTGATGAACAATGCTATATTTGGAAAAACATTGGAAAACAAAAGGAAACACAAGATTGTAAAATTAGTTTCAGACCCTGCAAAATTGGAAAAACTAGTGCAGAAACCAAACTTCGGATCGACAATGATAATAAATGAAAACCTCGTAGCCGTCAGCATGAAGAAAACCAAAATTGTTATGGATCGACCGTTGTATGCAGGAATGTGCATATTGGATATTTCAAAAACCCATATGTACGATTTCCATTATAACAAGATGGTTGACTACTATGGCCGTGACAACATAGGAATAGCATACATGGACACTGATGCATTTGTGTATTGGATAAAAACTTTAGACATGTATGAAGATCTTCGGACGTTCATACACAAAAATGATTTTGATTTTTCCGACTACCCAAGAAATCATCCGAACTTTAATGAAAATAATAAGAAAGTTTTAGGCAAATTCAAAGATGAATGCAATGGAGCAAGCATGGAAGAAATAGTTGCACTAATGTCCAAATTATATTCTTTTAAAGTATATAAAGGACACCAAGAAGAAACATCAACCACCAAAAAAGCAAAAGGTGTGAAGACAAGTTACCTGAAGAAAAATGTAAACTTTGAACACTACAAAAACTGTTTATTTCAAGACAAAACGTTGACTGCGAAATTTAACACCATTAGAAGCGAGAAACATGAAGTTTTCAGTGTGACTGAAGTGAAAAAGGCCCTCTCGAACCAAGATGACAAACGTCACATTATGGATAATAAAATTAACACTCTTCCTTTTGGCCACTACTCTCTCAACCCTATCGACAACTAACCTATTCTTCGTCCCTCTTCGTCCTTCTTCGACCTAAATTCCTTTTCCTTCCGTAAAAAAATGGGGAACATGGCAAGTCCAACGCCGTGTTCCCCATTTTTTTACATCAATTTGAATGACCTTGACCCAGTTAAATATGGGTATAATGTAATAAAAAATTTATTTTTACTTCATCCATGAATGAGGAAGGATAAAATTATGGATTTGAAACAAAAAATTGTTCATGAACTTCATAAACCGGCTAGGAGAAAAATTCCCCGAAGAAATACTGTTATAAAAGGAATGAATGATCTATATCAAGCTGATTTAATCGAAATGATTCCTTATAGTAAACAAAATAAAGGATTTAAATATATATTGACTATTATCAATTGTTTTACAAAAATGGCAGATGCTTTACCGCTAAAAGATAAAACCGGCAAGAGTGTAACAAAAGCCATGGAAACTGCGATACAGAGAGACAAAAATACCATAAAACATTTACAAACCGATGATGGTAAAGAATATTTCAATAAAGAATTTTCAAATTTAATGAAGAAACACAATATAAACCATTATTCCACTAATTCAGAGGTAAAAGCATCAATCATAGAAAGATTCAATCGAACTTTAAAAGGTGCGATGTACAAGATGTTTTCAAACAGAGGATCGCACGTATGGATTGATATGTTACCAAAACTAATAAAAGATTACAATAACAAGTTCCATAGAACAATTGGTATGAAACCGAACCAAGTGACTAGCAAAAATGAAAAACTAGTATTAAAACATATAAAAATGAATACTAAACCAAAAGTTGAAAAACTAAAGCCTAAAGTGTTTAATGTTGGTGATAAAGTGCGAATAAGCAAATACAAAGGTGTATTCAGTAAAAGATATCTGCCTAATTGGACAAATGAGGTTTTTACCGTATTTAAGGTACAACCTACAGTACCGGAAACTTACATTTTAAAAGATAATAAAGGACAATTGCTCGAAGGAGGGTTTTATGGACATGAAATGTTAAAATCCACAGTAGGTGATGTATATCTCGTTGAAAAGGTGTTACAACGGAAAAAAGATAAAGTTAAAGTGCGATGGTTAGGATTTAATAAGAGTGAAGATTCTTGGATACCTAAAAAGGATCTTATATAATGATGGAGCATCATTTTAGGTTGAACCTTTACAAAGGATGGAGATAATACCGCAAAAGGATAGTTTTCCTATTAATAATATTGATGAGCTCACGGTGGACAATTCGGAATTAAACAGCGGCAAACATGGTGTTTTGTTACCAAACACGGTGCGTTGTCTTGTAACCGGTCCATCCAATTGTGGTAAAACAAATGTAGTATTCAATTTGATTACAAACCCAAAAGGATTGCGTTTCAATAACTTGTATGTCTTTTCCAAATCATTACAACAACCCAAATACCAATTATTAGAAAAAATATTTAATAATGTGCCAGAAGTGAAATATTACAAGTTTGATGCAAGTGAAAGCGTAATGCAACCGCATGAAGCTAAACCATTTTCAGTTTTTATATTTGATGACGTATCCTGTGAAAACCAAAACACTATCAGGAGCTATTTCGCTATGGGGCGACATAACAATATAGATAGCATTTACATAGGTCAGACTTATAGTAAAATACCAAAACAACTGATAAGAGACAACGCAAATGTGTTAATTGTATTCAAACAGGATGAAACTAACTTAAAACACATATATTACGATCATGTCAATGCGGATATGTCATATGAACAGTTTAAAGACATATGTGGTAAGGCTTGGGCTGAAAATTATGGATTTTTGACAATTATGAAGGAACAACCACTAAATAACGGCCGATACAGGATAGGTTTCGATAAATTTATATTAATTCACTAACCATTATATCACGCAATCATTCTTGTACAGCACGTCTTGCTACAAACATGGTTAACCAAGAAAAGTTAGTAAAGGAAATCAAATCACTTAGTGATTCTATTCGGGCTAAAAACAGAGCGTTAAAGTTAGGTATCAGCAAAAGGGAGAAATTTCTCGAATCTACTTTTAAACCTATTACAGAGCCTTTGAAACAATTGAACAAAAAATTGACTAAACCTTCTTTTCAAGGTGATATTATTGCTCCGATAACACAATATGAAAGGGAAAGTGTAATATCAGAAGATATTAGCGATGAGGACCCGGAAGCCTCCATATTTAGTGATACAACGGCAGAAAGAGAAGATGTATATGCTGGTAGTGAAGAAGAAGTGGTATCTATAGCGAGTGAAGAAGAAAAAACAGAAGGAGAACCATCAAACATAAGCTTATTGGGTGAAAATATTCATACAAAAGGACCTTTAGGAAGAAAATACTTGTTAAAACTGTTAATTGGAACTGATTCTACTAAAAAATACCACAGTTATGGAGCAAGAATGTCCAAAGAAGGTGTAATGATTGGTAATAGCAAATTAGATGTCGATGAACATGATAATATTCACGTAGGTGATCAAATATATAAGGGAACAAGGGGACTGTTTGAGTTATTATTTGAAAATAAACCTTTAAAAGCATTGGTAAAAAATGATGATTTGGAAGTGTATAGCAAAATTTTGGAACAAACTAATGCATATAAAAGAAATTATTTACCTGAAGCACCCATGTATAGAAATAAATCTGTAAAATATAAAGATTTTGTTTCCAAATTAATACCAATTATAAGAAGAAAACCTGTAAAAAGAAGATTAGTAGCATCCACTTTAGATTTAAGTTCCCCAGAACCGAGAAAAAGAAGCAAATCAGTCACCGGTAAAGGATTGATGAAGAAACTATACAATACAAACGTAATTTATTACAATAATATCAATAAATTGGTGGATAGAATGAAACTAATACATGAAGCCAAAGAAGCGGGTCATACTGGATTGGAAAACGAATGGGTGGCTTTAGTGGATGAACTTAGAAACCGCGGGGTAATCTCATAAAAATGCGTTACTCCCTAAAATGATATTCAGTTGCATCATGAGTGTCGACAAGTTCGGACGTTATTCCTCGGATGGATTACATTACGCAAATAGTTTAAAAAGAACTGCTGGTTTACCACAGACACCTGAGGGAGATTATGATATTAGCAATAAAAGGTTAAAAAACATAAAAGATCCCGCGGATGAAAACGATGCAATAAATTTAAAAATATTAAAGGAAAAGATATCACCAACATTAAGACTACACAATAACACATATGACGCAGAAAATCATAGAATTATCAACGTTGGTAAACCAAATCAAAACGGTGATGCAATAAACAGAGGTTATTTGACATCTGAATTAAAAAATACGTTAAGATTCAATGGAAAAACGTATAGTGCTAACAATAAACGTATATCCAACGTAGATGACCCTAAAGATGAAAAAGACAGCGTAAATAGACGCTATTTACATTCCATAATACCTGAAAAGACAAAAGATGGTTTTTCTTTTTATAAATTTGTTATTAACGATATAGGTTATCCGAAAAATGAAAATGATGCTGTAAATCTCAAATATATAAAAGATCATTGTATTACACGTGATGTAGGAGTTATTGATTGTCTCGGTAATTGTTTAGCAAATGTAAAAGATGGTTCAGCGCCATCAGATGGTGCAACAGTGGGTCAAATGAAGGAAAGCAAAAGAAACATCTGGATTTGTAAAACAGGATCAAGTAGTATCACGGTCGTATGATGTGTTTGTACAAGGAAATGAAAATTTTATTTTACTTGAACAAAAAAATAATGTTTGGGATTGTAAAGACATGAAATTATCAAATGCGCAATTAGCTACAGATGCTCATGATGTTCCGATTTTATCACAAGTTTTACATACTAATCCAAACAATTATCATAGAAGTTGGTTGGGTACAAATAGAAGGATAATTAACATATTTCCAGGTATCGATGATAACGATTGTGTTGTAGTACAACAATCTTTAATATTAGACAAACCAAGAGGTAGTACTTTCAATGCGAAAAATAAGAAAATAGGTAATTTGGCACAAGGGACAGATTCAAAGGATGCTGCAACTGTAGGACAAACATTACAATATGATAGTGCAAATCAAGAGTTTATTTATAATACCAAAAGATTTAAATTAATGGATGTAAATGATTATCAAAATATATTAATTGCAGATCCAAATTCATTTAGTGGATTTAGAAAATTGTCTGGTGAAGAATTTATTCATAAAAATCATGTATTTAGAAATGAAGCAGATAAAGCGTTAATTAGTTCAGATTTAAAATATTTTAAATGTCCTGGGAGTGATGAAAATGTAACTGATAAAGACGATTAATTTGTATAAAAAAGAACCAATGGATGAACATCATAAAAATGCACTACTTTATAGAATGCTGTTTAGTTACACCATGAGTGTCGACAAGTTCGGACGGTATTCCTCGGATGGATTATATTATACAAATAATTTAAAAAGAGCTGCTGGTTTACCACAAACACCTGATGGAGATTACGATATTAGTAATAAACGGTTAAAAAACATTAATGATCCTACAGATGAAAACGATGCAATAACCTTAAAAGTTTTAAAGAAAGAAATATCATCGACATTAAAACTAGAAAAAAATACATATAACGCTGGTAATTACAGAATTACCAACGTTGGTATGCCAAATCAAAACACTGATGCAATAAACAGAGGTTATTTATCATCAGAATTAACAAATACTTTAACATTTAATGGAAAAACGTATAATGCTGAAAATCGTCGTATATCCAACATAGCAGACCCTATTGATGAAAACGACAGCATAAATAGACGTTATTTACATTCTATAATACCTGAAAAGACAAAAGACGGATTTTCTTTTTATAAATTTGTTATTAACGATATAGGTTATCCAAAAGATGAAAATGATGCTGTAAATTTAAAATACATCAAAGATTATTGTATGACACACAACAATAAAGTATATATTTGTAATAATAAACGTATCACAGAACTTAAAGACCCTCAACATGTGGATGATGCCGTCACTGTAAACTTTCTTATTAAAGTTTTAGGTAATGCATTGTTTGATTTACACAATTATATATCAAAACCTAATGTTTTAAGTGAAAGTAACAGAGGTACTTGGATTAAAAATGAGATTTTTAAAAAATATTTCATTAATCCTCCCACCCAGAAGTTTAGATCCTCAGATTGGGGTGATTTGGATATTTAATTATATAACTTAATAAATGACTTCATTTATGTCCAACTCGTCATAGAGGTAACACATAAGTTGCGCATTTCAATTATAAAAGACAATCATGACATTTCAGTACATCAGTCCATATCGAGACACTGTAAGGAAAGGAGGTGGGATTACGTCCACAGCGGTTTCTCTATTAAGTAAAGCTTTAAATCGAATTCCAGTAGGATCTGTCGTAAATAGAGCAATAGACGCTTTACCATACGAATTTCATATACCAGGAGGTTATCAATATTGCGGACCAGGAACGAAATTGAAAAAAACGGTTAGAAAGAGGTGATCCAGGCATAAATAAGTTAGATCAAGCTTGTAAAGAACACGATATAGCATATTCCACATTTAGCGATACAAAAAATAGATCGATAGCTGATAAAAAGCTCGCGGATATAGCTTGGCAACGAGTAAAGTCTAGTGACGCTAGTATTGCAGAAAAAGCGGTGGCTTTAGCGGTAACAGCAGGTATGAAGGCTAAAACAGCAGTAGGAGGTGGAAAAAGGAGGAGTAGGGGTAAAAAAAGTTTAACTAAGACGAAACATGGAGGAAATATTAGAAGAAAACGACGTTCCGCCAGAAAGGGTAATAAAAAACCAACAGTATGGTCAATGGTAAAAAACGGGGCAGGTCTATACCTAAGACCATATCGTGCATATTAAATAAAAGAAATCAATTAGTAATACCACATAAAGCGTTAACAAATATCGAATTATTTAAATACATTTCATGTTTAAAATACCTTTTTTTCGCGGTGTCTTTATGAAAGATGATTTACCAGTTAAAATGTGGAAAAACGAAACCGGTATTGTAAATTTAGACAATTCTGAAGGTCCTGGCACTCATTGGGTTTGTTATAAGAAATTAGGTGATAATATATATTACTTTGATAGTTTTGGCAATTTACCACCACCTAAAGAACTTGAGCGTTACTTTAAATCTGCTAAAAACATATATTACAACTATAAAAGAGAACAACCCGATAACACTTTAATATGCGGCCATTTATGTTTGGAATTCCTAGCTAAAAGTATCAGTCACCATTGACATGTCATCCTATACGGTATCATTAACAGGAAAATCATCCACTTTACGAAGTATCCTTTTCCCAGCGTTACGCTTGCAAAAAGGAAGATTTTGGGAGGCAGCATTGTTAGATTTTACAACTTATAACTCTATTCCCAATGTTACGGAAGATAAAAACAACTTATTGCATTATTATAAAGGAAAAGATGCCAGTGGGAAGTTTACAGACTTAGAAGTTTGCAGTTTACCCACAGGTTCTTATGAAATTGATCATATTAATGAATTTTTGCAAAATAAAATGGGAAAAGACAATATAACATTAAAAGGTAATAACAATACGATGAAAGCTGAAATTAACTCCAAGTATTATATAGATTTTACTCAGGAAAAGTCAATCGGTGATTTATTAGGATTTTCCAAAGATGAGCCAATTTTAGAACCAAATCAAACACATTCCGGTAAACAAACTGTAACTATACTAAAAGTTAATATCATAGATATAACTTGTAACATTATACAGGGAGCTTACATAGATGGAGCAAATACTCATATAATACATACTTTTTACCCGAGTGTACCTCCAGGATTTAAAATTGTTGAAAAGCCACAAAACCTAGTATATCTGCCGTTGAACACCACTTTCATTTCAGACATCGTGTTGAACGTATTGGATCAAGACGGTAACTTGATAGATTTCCGAGAAGAGCCAATTACAGTTAGATTACATTTAAAATCGACACTTTAATACAAAAATCATGGGTTTATCATTTAAAAGTGGACAGCCTACGGGAAACCGCATTAGTAGCTCTTCAGCTGTGGAGGAGTTAACACGCGAGAACATTCGTTTCTTAGAAAAGATTGGTTTAAAATTAACCGATTATGGATATACTGGATATAGCGCAGGGTCCGACATTCGACGAAACACTATGGGAAAAAGAATATCACACCCACAACCCTTACACTTCATCAAAATTGAACAATAACAATGAAAATCGTATTCCTATACAACATCAAGACATTTACACACTACCATGTGAAAGTTACTTGTATATGGAAGGAAAAGTAACAAAAAAGGACAATAGTGTAGGTACAACAGTTCCATTTATAAATAACCCTATGGCTTTCCTGTTTGATGAAATTAGATATGAAATATCAGGTGTAACAGTTGATTCCACTAAAAAAGTAGGTATTGCAACAACTTTAAAGGGGGTAACATCTATATCACCTAATGAAACCAATTTACTTCAACCAGCCGGATGGGTTTTACCTGAACATGACACAATCACTCCGAATACAAAGGGATATTTTGATTTTCATATTCCATTACGTTTGTTGCTTGGATTTGCTGAAGATTATAGAAAAATAATATTAAATGTTAAACAAGAATTAGTTTTGTTGAGATCTTCTAACGATAAAGACATTATTAAAGCTCCAGATGGTACAACGGATGCAAACCTAGAATGGAAATTAACATTAGACAAAATTGTATGGAGAGTTCCACATGTTAAATTAGCTGACGAACATAGAATGCTACTATTAAGGAAGTTAAAGGCTGATCGCGATATTGTAATTCCTTTTAGAAGTTGGGAATTCCATGAACATCCAGGCTTGCCAACTACGGATCGTCACACTTGGACTGTTAAAACATCTAATTACGTAGAACGAGCCAGGTATATTATATTTGGTTTACAAACAGATAGGAGAGACAGCATCACAAAACATGCAGGCAAATTTGATCATTGCAACTTAAAAAATATTAAAGTATATTTGAATTCACAATTTTTCCCCTACGACAATTTAAATGTGTCATTCGCTAATAAAAAGTACAGTATATTATACGATATGTATGCGAGATTCCAAAATTCATATTACGGTAAAACAAATACACCTTTATTATCACCAGAAGAATACTTAGATGGTTACACAATAGTTGTAATTGATTGTTCTAAACAAAATGAATCAGTAAAATCATCAAGTGTTGACATTAAGATTGAAATGGAGTTTAATGCAGCTATACCTGCAAATACAACTGCATACTGTTTAATTCTACATTATAAAATTGTAACATACACACCTCTAACTGGAATTGTTAAAAATGTATTGTAAAAAACCGGTTTTGTTACATTCCGCGAGTATAAAAGCGGAGCGTGCAGGCCGCTCCTGATCAGTTTGTTGCCTGACGTTGTATGGGTAGCATCATCTTCAATATGGCTTCTACAAGTGGTACAACCGAATGCGATATAGAAAAAGAAATTTCAGAATTTTTGGACATGAATGAACAGCAACACGTCACAAATCAAGAAGAAGAAGAAAAAGGTAAAAAGAAAAAATATTTGTCCAAGAGGAAAAGAAATATGGAAGAAAATATTTCACCAAATATTTTGATGGAAGTATTTTTAAGAATTTTTTATCCAATCTCTTCAAGTTTGGATAAAAGTGTTTTAATTGGAGTTATGAAATCAACCGACTATTCACCTACAGTAATTTTAACTCACGGAACAAAAATGATTTTGTTTACAGCCAATGCTTGGGAATCTTTTATGAAACACCTCCATTTGTTGGAATGTTACTTTAATAGCAACATGTTTGGCAGGAAAACAAAAGTAGGACTATTGGATTCAGACTTGGAAATTGATATTATTAAACACCGAGGTGAACATCAAATGAGATTCAGAGATACGACCAAACATGACATAAAAATTCAACTAAACAGAGAAGAATTTTTTATTTTAACATGTGCAACTAAACCGATAACAAGATATTTAAGACAGCTAGTATTCTCCAGTTCAATTATTAAAGATTATTTAACAGACACTTTGGACAAACAACCGGATGCACCAATTTTGTATGGACCTGTGGACACTTCAATATTCAACAGAATTCCTCATGAAGTTCAAATGTGGAGACAATTGGAACAATATGTGCAAGAAAAAAATAATTTTGTAAAATCGGATGAAGAAACACATTTCAGTGATGAAAAGGATCAAAGTGATGAGAATGACTACAACAAAAATGACCAGATGGAAAGTTAAATAAAATTTTAACATTTTTCACAACACTTTACACTGGAATTGGCAAATTTTCAATAAGAAATTCAAAATTTTGTGGGTGTAGGCCTACCGGGGATGGTGCCCACGTTAAATATACACCAACGCACCTTCAACTGTACGGCCTGGCATAAATAAATGCCTACCGTGGTGTGGAAAACAGTTGACCTTCTGACACCGTGATGGATAGACGGGTGACCTTTCAAATGGACATGGAAGAAGAAATCAAGTCCAAGCCGGGTATTATTGAATTTCAAGCTTTTCGTGGTAACGATGATCGGTTTATAATTAAAGAACTCGTATTTTACGATATAGATAAAAATATTCCTTACACATTTTTATTTAAACCACCATGCTCTTTTTCTTCACTAACCACCAAAGCCGCAACAACAAACCGATGGACTTGGAAATATTTTCATCACATCGATTGGTATGATGGTTTTACCAGTTATTCAGACTTGTATCATATTATGCATCAATTTTCAAACAGATTTACTAATATTTACACAAAAGGACTTGAAAAGAAAAGATGGATAGAACAATTTACATCTACTCCAGTTAAAGATGTGCAAATAGATAAAAATTTTAAATTTATTGCTGAAAACATTTGTATTTGCACACAAAGTGTGGAACATGAAAGGGACAGGCACTGTGCGTTAAAAAACGCTTTAAAATTAGCTACTTACCTGCAAGATGGAGAAATCGGCGATGGTGGTGGGGGTAACGGCGATTATAAAAGCGAGGAGCAGACCGAGACCTGGCACGAGTATTACTCGAGATTCCGAGACGACAACATCTCAGAGCAAGAAGACAGCGAGGACCTCTAGAACAACCATGGCATCCAACCAGTTTCTGCAGACTTTGGTGGAACAATTCAACGCCCACTCCAAGTCTACAATTTTGCCGGTAAAAAAATGTTCAGAGATGAAGGATGAAAAACATTATATTATACATGCCATGAAGAAGATGGAAACTACAGTCGGCGAGGCAATCTGCTGCAGCTTAAGCGAAGCACCATACACTCCAGGAGATGAGCCGAAATTCCAAATTTACCTGCCCAAAAGATTTGTACACCTACTCCAGAACGAAGATCTCCGCTCCATACAACCAGGATGTCTCTACTTGGTGTCCCACGGATGCAGCGGCAGCAACTCCACCGAGCTTACCATCCACATCGCAGACAAGCAGCAGTGTTAAAAAAAATTAATTTTTTTCTTTCTTGTATCTGTTTGTATTTTTTAACTATATATATTTTTGTCATGTAATCTTGTTTGTACTGTTTTAAATAAAGATAAAAAACAAAAAAAAAACAAAAAAAACACACAAAAAAGGCAACATATCAATATGTGAAACAAAAAAAAATTTTTCACATATTGATATGTTGCCTTTTTTTTTTAAAGCTCTGGGGTGACCTTGACCTTTGACCTTTGCACAAATTAAACATAAATTTTTTTCAAACAGCAATATGTGTGTGTGTGTGTGTGTGTGTGTGTGTGTGTGTGTGTGTGTGTGTGTGTGTGTGTGTGTGTGTGTGTGTGTGTGTGTGTGTGTGTGTGTGTGTGTGTGTGTGTGTGGTGTGTGTGTGTGTGTGTGTGTGTGTGTGTGTTTTCCCCCACCATTTCAGGTTACCAGCATACAGACTGTAAAGAAGTTCAGTTTGATTGCAACTGTCAAACGATGAGCACCCTATTTGAGCTTTGTGTAAGAAAAATTATTGAAGATCAACAGCTATTTAGCCATACTTTACGATCCAACGCTCCTCAACAAATTAAAATTTTTATCAAACAGTACAAGCTAGACAACAGAGGTTACAACACTTTTGGTTGGTACAAGTTTGGTGATGGTACAAAATTTTGTCGAAGTTGTGGAAGGGCTGCTATCTCTAACCCGGCACAATTCTTACAAGATGATGGATCTTTACAATATGGCCATGTAGCTCCGGTTATGAGTTATGAAACGCCTAAAGAACTTTGCGTCATTTGTTCAATCAATATGTTTAGTTGGAAAAAATTTAATCACCTCCCATCAGACAGTGTGTAAAATCCTTCCCCCCACCACTATTTCATACTACCTTTAAACAACCATGCTAATATTCATTCCACCTTTGGACGTCATACGGAAAACATCAAGATGGCTCTAACAGTAAAATGCGCAAATTATGAAGAAATATTTGTAAGAAATCAGGAAGAATTAAACGGAATTATTCAAGAATTTAAATCACTAATCGAACAGGGATACCGATTGAACATGCAAATTCTTGCATGTAACACAAAATGCACCCATATCTACAGGGATGACGAGCCGCCAAGATCACCACCATCATCATCAACTTCATCGGTCTACTCCTCCAGATCATCCATGAAGACTCAAGCCAGTCCAAACTTGGAATATTTCTCCTGACTAATATTTATATTTTGTATCCTCATTGTACTTCAATATGCATATTTTTGTATTGTAATAAAGGAATGATAAAATAAAAACAAAATAAAAAACCTATCTTGCTACGGTATTGTAGCAAGATAGAATTTTTTTTTTAAACACAAATTGGATGACCTTGAACATGTTCTAACATGTTCAGGTTTTCCCCTACCACTTTTCCTCTTGGAGACCTGAGATGCAGCACCAATGTGTTTCATTACATCTTCATCTTTCGAGCTGCAAACATGGATGTTCCACCACCAATATATGAGGCTGATGAAGCAGAAAGCCTGGGGAGGAGAAGATGCCAGCATGTGGATCTAGTAGAGTTGATGGAAAGAAGGATGGAAGAGAGACGGATCAGGAAGGATCATATGCTAGCTCAAAAAATTTTAAAATTGGATCTCATCATGCTCTTGGCCTTATTGATTGCAATCTTCTTCTACTTGATTTACGCAATTGTATATTGCCTAAGATGCACCGAGTGTGCGGATAAAGCAGCCAAATTACCAGTTTTCAACACTACTCTGTAAATAAAATTTTCTTTTTTAAAACTCCAAATGGTTGACCTTGAACAAGTCTCAACCTGTCTGGTTGTATCAATTACCCCCACCACCGCAATTCCAAAATACCAATACTGCATGCAAGTCTGGCTTCATTGCCAACTCAGCTACGCTAGAGGTTACACGATACAATGAAGTGGGAATTACTTATTGACAGCCTTGAATATCTAAAAGAAATTTATGAAAAATTGCACATGCGGATACTTCAAAATCCTGGGATGATAATTAAAATGGATTTGGAATACGACTGTCCAACCATCGACAGTATGGACATACCTGAAGGGATGGTCCACAATGCAGAAGAGGAAACTTGTTCCTGTGAAAGTAGCACTTCAACAACAACAACAACAACAACAAGCACAAGTTCATCCTGCGTATATGAGTATGATGAGTTATCTTTGTAAATAATTTTTAAATTTTTTAAAACTTGAAATGGTTGACCTTGAACACGTTTGAACATGTTAAAGAGTGTCAATAAAAAAATTTTTTTTCTCTTATACCTAGTCATGAATAACAAACTCAGTTGTATGATTTGCAAAAAAAAAAAAAAAAAAATTTATTTTATCTGACCACTTTACCCCCACCATCTCCTTATCCCCACCACGCGGCCAAGTACCTGACATACATGGAGCAACTTGCTCAGTTGCTATTCAACTCTTGTGGTGTGCACATCTCACTTTTTACACTCAATTTACTTATATTGAGTTAAAAATTTGAATATTTAGCCAAATATCAAACATTTCTTAAGTTTTAAGCAAAGTTTCAAACAACAAAAAAACATTTTTTTTTTTATCACTTTTGGTTTGATTGAAATTTCACAAGTTCCAAGATCACCTGAGAAAGAATAAAAAATAAATATTTCTCAGAAAATATTTACAATCCGACTTATGGAGATCCGGTAAGGGACATACTCGGATGAGTTGTTGCAAAAATTTTAATTTTTCTTCCTTCTAACCACTTTACCCCCACCACCTCTTTATCCTTACCACTAGGCCGGGTACCTGGGGAACCGCCTGCGCTCAAGTCAGTTTCCCTTCGGACGCGGTGCTGTTCGGATCGCGTGTCGTTTGTCGCACTGTCGGGTGTTTGAAGAAATTATTCTTCGGCTCTCAGTCTCGGTGGGTAAGTGAAATATAGAAAATAATTTTTTTTTTTTTATTTGCCGGTTCTGGGTTAAGGTCAATAACCTCTGACGGATATATTAGGTCAAGAGTCTGATCGCTAGGGAATAAAAAAAATATTTTTTTGCACTTTTGTGATTCCTCGAGAAATTTCAAATTCTCGCCGTATTTTGAGGAATCGCAAAAGTGCAAAAAAATTTTTTTGTACTCTTGCGTGACCTTGACCTAATTAACGTCAGTGACGTCAGCGGTAATGACGTCACCATGACGTCATAGGCGTGACGTCATGTGACGTCATATGACGTCATTAGTGACGTCATTAGTGACGTCATTGATGACGTCATCACTGCTGACGTCATCGTGATGACGTCATGAGCCAGAACCGGCAATTTGCCACTACTTATGTAGCTTCAGAAATCAGAAATTCTTTATTGCCATAGGATACAATTATTGTACATGGCAGGGTCAGTTACAAGAAAATTAAAAATATATTCTAATAACATGACAACAATAAAACCGTAGTTGATAATGATAAAACAACCACATAATTAACAATTGTTTTCTGGGGTGTGTTCATTGCTGGGCGCTGTAAAATTCTTTTTAATACAAGATCTTTCTCGAATCACGCCTAAATCTTGGTTTTTCGGCTTCAGCTTTTAACAAAGGAGGAAGGGATCGGAACAAACAAAGACGATTTCAATAATAAATGAATGAACACAAATATATATATTTACCTTATTTCATGTTCAAAGCGATGGAAGCGAACGTAACACATGTTTTGCTTCCTGTGTTTGAAAAGAATTGCTAGGAATGTAGAACGATTGATGCTAGTTAAAATCAATACAACGCTTGCCACTGCAGTATCTGCGAGGTTACTAAAATCACATATGTTGTTATTTTCCTACGGTTTGATTGAAAAAAAAAAATGTATTTTGGACCTAATAAGCAATTGTCCTCATGGAACTAAAAAAGAAAAATCACCTCTTTCTTGGGTGGTGAGGTGGGGGGGGGGGGGTATAAAAATACTCCTGGCTACTGACTGATTTGAAGTTAAATATTTTACTATCCATTTTTTTAAGTGAATGAATTTATT
The DNA here is from genome assembly GCA_030545055.2 of Neoaliturus tenellus. Taxonomy (NCBI): domain Eukaryota; kingdom Metazoa; phylum Arthropoda; class Insecta; order Hemiptera; family Cicadellidae; genus Neoaliturus; species Neoaliturus tenellus. The sequence continues at coordinate 123,345,038 of CM061537.1, forward strand.
TGTAAAAAAATTTTGACAATTTATATTCGTCAAGACACAAAAAAATAATACACCTTTTATATAGAAAAATAATTTAAATTGGTATTTTAAAAAGTTTTCCGCTAAACAACGGTTTTGAACCTAAAATAGTTTATAAAAACTAAAACATCTTTTGAAGTTTCTCATTGCAGAGTATTTAATTACTTCCGGCTTCCTGCCTACTAATAGGCCACTCGAGTTAATTGCTTCTCCTGGAAACAAGCTGAAATAAGTTGACTTTTGGTTCTCGAAGCCTCCCTTTCTACTTCTGCTAGTCGGAAAGATTACTGTATGAAACATTAGTTATGTCACATGAATTAAATCTTTTTTAAATAGATTTAATTACTACAAATCCACGAAACGGTGAAATTAATGGTCACAGAAATACGATGAAACGTGTGTGTTTGTAATTTATATCAGACATAGATTGTGTTAGTTCATAGAATAATGCCATAATAAAAAAAAAACTCATTGTGGCTTAAAACCCAATCACTATAACGAATTACTTGAGATTTACTCTCCTAACCATGCTTACTCACATCTAGACAAAAAATTATTCCCAGGTTATGATCTTTATTCAGCCAAGCTACCTTCGCCAGGAATTGTATCAGATTATGGAAACATATAAGAAAATACTTAAGCTTGAATAACGAAAACGGATTTGTATTAGATTTAATTCAAATTAAGGTTTTAATTAAGTCTCTCTATTGCAGTACCCTATTTTGACCCTATTTTGTGAATCTATGTGTCCACCTATCCGATGCGACTCTCGTGGAAAGCATGTTCAGTATAGGAATTCGATAGGTTCATTACAAAGCCACAAGCCATGCGTAGGAAGATAGTATCTCACATGTTGGTATTCATTTAAGAATCTATTGAAATTTAATAAAATGTACCATAGTTTTTATATCTATTCTCACTAAACATAAAAACTAAAACAAATATGAAGAACCTGAGCTAATTACTTTTATAACCTCCCATTATCTTCTTGCGTCTTTGTAAGTGGCCTTCATTTTCTTATATTAAAGGAATTCCATTTTTCTTGTGGGTTGATAATAAAAAAATGTAATTATTTTTCAGTAAAGAAAGGCATGGACAATTTCTAGTGATCTCCATTTATACAACATCCCTCATAATTATAAATCTCCATTTAAATGGAGAGTAGCCTATATTTTATTAGTAGAAAAACACAATGTCAACGTTTTCTCTTAAAATTTGATACGCTTTTTAAATTAAAAAGTATTTGATTGCGTTTTTATCAATGTACACTTTACGTCTACGGAATTCACAGAAATATGGTATTAAATCTGATATATTAGTTGATTAATAATGTTTCAATTTCGTTGGTTGTTGTCCATTAAATGTGATATCTACAATCTATACATGAGTAATAATTGGTATATTTATTTTGTTATTTAAGTAAAAAGTAGATTTAAAACATTTTTCATAGAACTTTATAAGAACTCTTTTTTACCTTACAGTTCAATTCATTTTTTTCATCTCATACAAATAATAACTAGTAAACCATCAACTTTGATTAGGAAGTTAATGTTTAAACCTTTTTTTAATTGTTCGTTTTTAATATAACAATCAACATAAAAGCAGTTGAATGTTTTGAGCATTTTGTGAAGTTCTAAATATGCTCATTGACCTTTTGAAATGTGTTATTAGGCCTAGATGACGCCGGATGAGTAGGCACTGGCGCAACAATAAGTTTCTGTAATGATGTTATGTTAAAAATTAAATTAACTTCCTTGATTGTGTTAAATTTTATTTTAATCATTCCAAAGAGAACAACCAAAAGACGAGATGTACAAACTCTCAATACCAAGTAATTATATACACTATAAATAAATCAAGTTCCTTTTATTTTTCAAACATTTTTGTAATACTTTATGTTAATTTCCAAATATTTCTTGGAGCTTTACTGAAAAAAACGACCATTTAATCTTATGTCCACCTCAATAAAGAAGTATCTTCATTCTTAAAAAAATTACCAGATTTTTTGCTAAAGTATTCTTTCACACAATTAAATAAAGAATTGAACAACTTGCTCTATGGATCCTCATAAGACAACGAAAATTACAACACCAATTCCGTGTTGTATATTTTTAATCGTTAATTTCATTGTTGTATTTTTATTGTTATTTTGTTTTTAAAAGTAAAGTTAACAATAAAAAATACAACACTCTTTGAGGTTAAAAATAAATTAACATATACCTTTTTCAAAAAGGAAAATTTAGCTTCTTCAGGGGTATTCGTAGAAACAATATTGTGAAGGTCTGCTACTCGAACAGACATCTATCCTTGGTTGAACGGTTATAAAAGAATAAAAATGTTTTTGATGAAGTGGTTTAGAAAGAAGACATTTTGTGTCATGTATCATAAATATAGAAAATATAATCTTTTTGTTACAACTTATAACACAAATTTATTAATACAATTGGTATGCTTTATGATAATATCCCCGTAAATTCTACTGCTGTTGAAAACTAAACAGTACTTTAAATATGTTTTAAAATTTATAATTTGTGGGCTTGTTATAGTCTTATGAGGATATATAAAACCTGTAACACCTCCAAAAAATGATCAAATTATAATGAATTCCAGTTTGGAATAGCCAAAAAAAGGTTATCATAGAACTAAATAACATCAAAGTGTATTTTGTGTGCCTTGGCAAACTGTGGGCGTGATACCATAATGCCAATCTTTAATTTTTAACGATGAAATCTCTGTCTTAAATGAAAAACGTATATTTTAGCTAAAAATAAAGTGACTAGTACTTATAATAAAAATGCAAATGTCTTTGTGACAAGAGAACTTTCAGCGTTAGTGAAATCTATTAAGCACAAATAATGTATATGCAATTTAGTCAGAAACTTTTGTAATCGCTTAACCTGATGTACAACTGTTAGTTCAACTCCCTCTCCCTGTCTCCTAAAAGTTACTAGCTCTAGCAGAGTAATTTGGATTATTTCAGAACTTAACAACTACAGTAGTTGTGTACCCCCTTCTACAGTAGTTGTGTACCCCCTACTACAGTAGTTGTGTACCCCCTCCTACAGTAGTTGTGTACCCCCTCCTACAGTAGTTGTGTACCCCCTACTACAGTAGTTGTGTACCCCCTACTACAGTAGTTGTGTAACCCCTACTACAGTAGTTGTGTACCCCCTACTACAGTAGTTGTGTACCCCCTACTAGTAGTTTTGTACCCCCTACTACAGTAGTTGTGTACCCCCTACTACAGCACTTGTGTACAATCTACTGTATCACGTACAGATTGTGATTAGCCCTTTGATGTAAATGTAAAAAATACAACTAATAAGCAGGCTTTATTGCAAAACTAGTCTTACACAAATCCTTCATGAGTTATTATTATTAACGTCATTTGATCTTATTTGTAAAAACTATAGTTCTAAAAACCGGTCTATATCTTATTCTGTGTCCTTTATCGATTGAAGTAGGGTAGTATAGCGTTTTAGTGTTTGCTATTGTATATACCGTATTTGTGCTACGTTTTGATGTAGAGGTTTTTATAGTATATCTGCTTAAAATGGATACTGAAGAATGTCCTCCTTTTAATAGTTTAAGGAGGAAAGTAATAACTTGCTTCAAAAACTATTGTACCGATCCTAAATTCAAGACAACTACAACAGAATTTGATTTTTGAAATAGTAAAAATAGAAAAATAATACACATAAGCGAAGAAATCAGCTAAAATGCATTTGTATAGAACAACTAATACATTTACTGAAACGTGTACTTATTTACTAACTAATTGTTATTCATCATGTTTTATAGAAAATATAACATGATTGGACATTGTTCTTTTTCAATGAAAATAATAAATTATTAAACGTATGAGGTACAGTTTTTTACACTTCGATAATTGGTTACGAGAAAAGTTGTGACCTAGTAACCACTCGACTATCCAAATGTTGTTAGTCTCTTAATTGTAACTCGGTGCTTGTTTGAGTGGCAACACACATATCCACCGTGATTGTTATTGTCAATCACTTCACACAAAAAATGTTTGTAAGGTGAGTTTATATCAATTCATTGAAAATAATCACCTTAAAATGACACACTTAATTCAATCGTCTTCCTTTGAATCCATTCGCTCATTTTAACTTTGATAGATCTCAATATATTACTACATTAATAGGTATTACACGGTTAACATTAAATTACTTTAAGGCGTTTATTTTCATAAAACTTAAATGGTTGTAGTTTTCTACATTTTGAAGCTTTTCTTTGAAATCAAATTTATAATGATCCCAAATACTAAGTTGACTAACAAATAAGTAAATTCGTTCATTAGGTTGTACCCCGATTGAGAAAATGATGTCAACATCAGTTTTTTTTTTATATTTATTAGTGATACGTGGAAACAAATATGTGGAAATGTGGAATATGTGGAATATGTGGAAAGGCGTTTATTTTCATAAAACTTAAATGGTTGTAGTTTTCTACATTTTGAAGCTTTTCTTTGAAATCAAATTTATAATGATCCCAAATACTAAGTTGACTAACAAATAAGTAAATTCGTTCATTAGGTTGTACCCCGATTGAGAAAATGATGTCAACATCAGTTGTTTTATATTTATTAGTGATACGTGGAAACAAATAATAAATGTATAAGTTATAGTTTTCTCCATTATAAGGTTGATGTTAATTATTGAACTTAAATTTTCTTATTCTATGTCCACCTTTCCGTTTATGAGTAGATCTATATTGTACAACATTACTAACTATTAAACCAGTACCATAATATGCTAATTAGTAGCTTGGTAAAGAGAATCCTACATTGAGAGCAAAGTTCACCACATTGCTACTGTATTATACCTTACCAATTATTAACGAATAAAGTATTAAATCAAGTGTAAATAACGTAAATAAGTACAAATAAAATATCTCGTGTTCCCAATGAATCCATGAATCAATCTGTTAGCTACAAAAAGTAAAAATATGTTTGAAGTTTTCAACAAAATTAAAATACGGTCTACTAAAAAGTCCACGTTCCAGTGTGGACACTAGAGTGTTGGTTATTTAGAGACCATCCCGCCAAGAGACCCAATACACGCCGGGACGAGTTTTCCAGCCTGTGACGGTTTATTGAGAGTCAACACGGCGCGAGTGAGAGGCCAAGATATTGTGGCCTCAGAGACACTCTCCAGCCAATCTGGCCTCAGAGGCCAACCTTGCTTTGAAGTGGAAAACCCCAAAGAAGTAATAAAGTGCTGCGGGTGATAAAAAATAAACAGTTTTTTTCAACTTTGAAATGGGCTTCGCTTAAGATTTATCTAATAGATAGGAAATATTAATAATTACTAGATGTAAAATTATAATTTTGCTATAGTTATCATTCTTTCATTGTTTAATAACTAAGTTTTTATAACTCTTTGAAATAAAGTATACTGAATACTTGATAGAACTTTATGTTTTCATATTTCACAAGAAATATTTTAGTCATCTTTATAAACTCTTCATCAATAAAATAGTTGCTTCTCATATGCATTAAAGCACAGCTGAGAATCAAATTCCTTGATGAATCAAATTGCTTGCACCCTTCAATCTAGTCATATTGAGTTCATAGAATGATTCCCATATCCGATATGTAATTACGTGAGACATCTGCCATCGGAATATGTTGCTCTGAACGGCACCGGCACCGGCGGTATTATTGTGAGAGAAAAATACGATACTGTACTCATTGCACAACCATATACCTCAATTAATTCGTATTTTGACAGATTTAGATATATCATAGAAAATAGCAAACTAACTATATTTCATTAAATTCAAATGAGATATAACGTCGTTGTTTTAGCCCCAAAAACTGGCTTTAATGTAAATATTAAATATTGTAACATTGAGTATTGCAAAAACGTTTGTAAGAATATATTATTGCTTATAGTGCCAGCCTTAATACAAGTATTGTATTGTATTGTATCCAAGTATTGTGCCTGACTTTAGAGAGTGAGAGAGTTAATTTCCATTAGGTAAGCACAGATCTCATCGAACTTACCAATGTTAAATACTATTATTAATAGTTTTTATAGCGTTTATTCTTTGTGAGATCTTGTCCAAGCACATTGGTCAAAACGTTAAAATTTAGTTTGATTCAGTTTTAGATAAAGGAAAAGTATTTTGGAAATGTAAATAAGGTTTAGACTTTTGCCTGCAATTATAAAGACGAAAATATGTTTAATTTACAATAACATGTTAATTTAAAGCATAAAACAACGTGCTGTAAGGTCAAATGAGTTTATAAAACCTTTCATTTAGTACAAACACACTGCTGTTGGGAAAAAGCTCTTGAAATGTTTTCCACTGGTTTAATTGGGCAAACAATTTCCTGAGAGCCTGTCACAGCAAGAGTCCGGACTGTCTGGTTGGCTGATTTAGAAAGAGTATTAATATAGTTTATAAAACGAAAAACACGGTTTCAATTAAAACGTGTTTTATAAAAAGCAAACTTGGACCTTTGTAACTGTTAAGAATTAAGTCAGTTTGTTATTGCTACATCATTTTTGAAAAACATGTTTACATTTTTGTGATCATCTATCTCGAACATTTTCGCATAAATCGCGAACAACTTTAACACCCTTCCGAGTAAAACTGTACCTACTTCTATTTTCACGTTATTAAATTATTTAAGGCTTTAATTTTAGAGATTAGTTCATATTACTATACATGATTAGCTAGATATTTTCATAATTTTAAATCTCACTTTTAGATCTCATATTGTAAACACCGGTAATTTTTGGAGATAGGAAATATAAGCTCTCAAGATGCAACTGCCGGATGATAAAATTGGTCGATTTTGGAGTTTTCTAAGACAGTCTATTGTTTCTCAACCTTAAATCATAGATGTAGGACTTAAGAACAAGAAACTTCCAAATAACATAATTTATAAAACAGTAAAACATTTTTTTTGCGACACCTGCCTCGCGCGCATGTCCCCAAACCGGACGCGCACGTGCACACCGTAATCACGTGACACCAATAAAGTGACCCAGCTGCGCCCAAACACATCTACTGGACTCTATTATGAGCAGTAGTTGAGCAAACCAACTATCACTTGCTTATTTGGGTGAGACGGTCGCGTAGTCGTTAGTACACTGGACTTCGGGCTATAGAAGCCATGTCGTGGGATCGAATCCGCGTTCTGTCAGGACATGTTATCAGTAATAATGACCTGTACTTAGCAGCTCAACACATTACTTGGTCTAAAACGGTTCTACTTTGTCTGTAACTTTGTCTAAAACGTTACACATGCATATCAATCGTCTATGTGCAAGAGGTACAATAGGTAAAAACAGGCTGCCAACCTTAAAAACAAAAAAGAAAAAAGTAAAGATATCAAGGATTGAGTATAAATGACTACTAAGTAAATTTGAGATCATACATGATTAATTCAGGATAAAAACATACTATAAGGTAGATTGCAATATAATAAAGATTACAAATCCAATGTACAAGGCAATATTATACAAAGCAACTGCAGATATATTTTATTTTAGATTTATTTTACCAAAACCCGAAGCTTTGGCAAATGTAAGGTACACAGATTGGTCGGCACAAGGCGATGTTTGGGCTGTTAATTAAAATCACCGGACGGTCGAGTGTCAACACATCATGTGATTGTTATCAACCCCGCGTCGGCCGAGATGGACTTTTAATAGAAATTGCAACCTTACACGTGTGACATTCTCTCGTTTACGCATTTTCAAATGCTCTACATATGTTTTAAGACACTACATACTTTGAGATTATTTGCTTTCACATTGAATTAAAAGTATGTTGCCCATCGTCGTGAAGACAATCCAGAACAAATAACCTGTAAATTACTTTTTACTTTGTAAAAAGTTCCAAAATAACTATAATATCTTGAATATGAATTTCACTTCAAAAAATTTCAGCTTTTTAAAAAATCTTAAATAATCTCAAAATGAGATTAAATAATCTCTTTTAGATAAATCTCAAATGAGAATGGCAGCCAGCAAACAATTTAATAAATTGTGTTTGTGGTTTTTGTGAATACTTCCATCGGTAAAAATCTTAAAAAAGAGATATAATTCATCTTGCCATGAATGAAGAAAATTACCTATTACTGTACTGGCAAAGTCATAAACAATGAAAGGTTTCATGCAAGATGAAAATAGACCCTCGCACAGAAATAGTAATCCTGCCATATCACATCCAATATTCTTATAACCTCATCTCCTTCACGAGACTAGATGGAAACATTATTGACAAGAGAACGGTTATATGCAATCTAGTTGTATTGAGTTAGTATCTACTGCACATGATGGTAGAATTTTTCAAAGAGTTGTTACTTTAAGAAAAACAGTTTTAATTCAGTCTGCCATTACATTTTATTTGTAATTTGATAATAAATCAGAATTTGTTTTTCAATTATTAGTAGAGATCGTCCTCTGATCGAAATTTGACAAAGAATTTACTTTACCCTATTTAGAAATGGACACATTTAGTTTACAAATATCACTGGAACATCTGTTCAAGGATTCAGTCAATCACTCTTTTTTACATAAGATCAACATTGATAAGATAAGATTAACATTGAAACTCTGAAAGTATGTAGGGTGTAGCCCTGTTTTCCAATGTAAAATTATAATGGATTTCTGCTTATGTACAGAACACTAGCTTCACGGTTTTATCTTACAGCGCACACAAGATGAGGGAGGAAAAGAAACATGATTGCCTATCAATATATACTAGAGATCGCTTCCTGGTTGAAATTAAATTAATATTTTTTCAGTTGATCTGGACCTTCTGGACCCAATTGGTTAAAATAATATGTTATAACTGAAGGATGTGTTTTTCCTGATATGCTACCATTTATTATTACAACAGCAATCTAATGATTCAATCAATTATCCTTCTCTAATAAGATTAAAATTGGAACTTTGAAAGCTTGTAGGGCGTAATCCCATTGGCCGATGTGGATTTAAACGCGATTCTGCTCATCTAGAGTACAATAGCTTTCTAACGCTATGATACGATGAACACAAGCTGCGTAAAAAAGAGGAAAGAAACATGCTTGTCTTTTAATTTATGGATCATGAGTGTACAAGTTTCTATTTCACGTACCTGTGTGGAGTGTAATTCCAACTCGTTTGTTAATCAAATCATTAAATCAAGTAACATTTTACGTGTATAGATTTATAATTTTTAAAATCGTAATACGCCTGAATCTAATTTTGAATCAGTCATTTGTGACATATAGATTTCATTATGTGAGTACAAATTAATCCAGAATCAAGAAACTCCATACATTAAATGTCGTAATTAGGTCCATGATATCGTTCAAAGTGTCATTGATACGATGCAACATCGAGTCTGATGATTTTACCTACCCAGGCTATTTAGAAGCAGGTAATTTAGTTTATGTTACACTGCAATCAACTAAACTGGACTGGTTCGAAGATTTTGATTAAGTATCAAGTTGACCAGTAGCGAGAATAATTTATGGTATAGATAAATAATTATTTATTAACAAACTTATTAAACAAATTTTTATTTAATTAAATATTTTTTTTAAATTTTTATTCTATTTTTTATTTATAAAAAAATAGTTTGGTTTTGATTTTTATGTGATATCTAGTTTAGAGTAATAATTCGTTTTTTCTCGTATAAATTATATATACCGGGTGTCATACCACCCGGGTGTTCGTACACTCCTTTCAAAATTTACAGATTTTTTACAAAAACAAACTGTGCCGTTATAGGTTAATCGATGGACACTAATTTCAATGTGCAGGGTGTACCAGAAGTAAGCCATCCAGGCCAGAAGTCACTAATTTTAGATACAAATTCTTTATGGCATTTTTTCATTTTACATTTTTTTTATTTTAAGAAATCCTACAATTTAATGTGTACCTCTAATAGATTGTGCCATCCTAATTCCTAATCGGCTTAGAAGATAATAGCGGTTGTAGTTGAGTTTTAATCCCATAAGAATGACACAGCAAAAAATCATATGCATTATCTATGAAACTTTAACGTAAACATAAGTGTCGAAGCAGAAAAATGTCTTATAACCTTATTTCAAATAATATTCCATCATAAAATATCGATTATCATAAAATTCATTTTTCTTTCCGCATGTTTTCAATATTCTTTATATTAAATATTTCAATATTGTAAACTTTACATAAAAATAAAATAATTTATCACAAAAATAATGTTGTAGGATGGAAAAGTATTTAAAAGGAGAGTCTATGGCATTTTTATTGCTGGGATATGATTGATTAATGAAAATTTTCTGAAGTAATGGATGAGAAAATTTTTCCCATGTTATTCTTCATGAAAAAAAAACTAATGTTCAACTGCTCTTTTCTTTTATACCTTAGGAATAGGGGTACACATTAAACTGTAATGTTGTCTTAAAATTACGTGTATAATAAAGAAAATGCAAAACAAATTGGGGTTTGCGTTTAAAATCAATGACTTCCGTCGAGAAAGGTTACTTCTGGTACACACTGTACATTGCAATTACTGTTAAAGGGTAGAGCGTAACCGGTTTACCTAGAATGGCACAGTTTGTTTGTGAAAATTAATTCTATAAATTTTAAAAGGGGTGTACGGGTTTTCTTGGACACCCGATATGAGTAAATATGGATCACAAGAGGCCAAAAAGATATCTTTTGGTGGTAAAAAGACTGTTCCATTTAAAAACAAAAATAATTCTTCAGGTGTTGGAAAAAATCACTTTGAGATCTATTTACTCATAAAACCATTGATAAACCATAATTTGTTTTTAAAAAGTAAAATTTTAAAATGTTTATGTCATACTTATATTTTCACAATATCTTAAATATTAAAACTAATTATGAATAATTAATATGATTTTAATTAATCCAATTTTCCTATATGACCAGGACCAGGAAATGTGCTTTTTTCACTCGACATAACGTACTGTTTACACTTTTGGCAAAGTATGGTACATATTAGCTATTGTTCTCTCTCTCTCTCTCTCTCTCTCTCTCTCTCTCTCTCTCTCTCTCTCTCTCTCTCTCTCTCTCTCTCTCTCTCTCTCTCTCTCTCTCTATCTCTCTCTCGATATAAAATGAAATTGACTTTCACAAAAATTTGATTTTCTAACAGAACATTCTATATTTTAACATTTTCTTCTTAACGGTGAACATTAACAATAACTTCAAACTAATTAAAGGTTCCGTTTTTGTCTTCTAAAGAAGCGATGTGAGCCCAATTTGTTTGGAGCAAATAACACGCGGTTTTCAATGAAGCCTGAGTGCTTATAAATCAAATTACACTGCTCTGCATAGAGCATACAGATTGCCTGATCTCCATAATGTGTACCTGTTACGAGGCGCCGCTTCTATAAATCAAGAAAATAATGTTTGCGGGAAAAATAGTGATTGGCTATTCCTCTCTCGAATACAAAGTGTCTCAATTTATACATCAAAATATGATTTTGTAAGATTGGTTTATATATTGCTCTATGATATGTGAAATAAGCATGAACATGCCTTATGAAAAATATTATGAGAATTTTTAATAAAAAAGAGAAACAGAAAAATATATGAATATGTTTAAGTTCAGAATTTAAGTTGTAAGCTTTATAGTTTACTAGCTGACCCAGCATGCTTTGCAATGCCAACCTGAGAAGTTTTGCGATTCAGGTGAGCTCGTTCGCTATAGTCACTCGCCGTCATTCGTCAAGTTCAGGTAGTTCGCTGCGCTCACTCACCATCAGGTTTAGCTAGTTTGCTACGCTCACTCACCGCAAGTCTGTAAATCCTTCAGTTTTTTTTTTTTTTTTATTATGAATCTTCCTTCAATTTTCTAAATGGGAACAGTTGTTTAAAGAGTTAATATTCCTAAATGTAATAATATGTTCCAAGAAAAAATGTTGTTTACAGAATAATAACTTGGTAACTTTGAAGACATGTTAGGCAAAACCCTCAGAAGGAAACTGTATGAAAAGTATTCTGGTCTTCATGTTTCTAAGCTACCTCCCCACCAATTTTCAACCAAATCGGTTCAGCCGTTCTTGAGTTATAAGTAGTGTAACTACACTAACACAACTTTCTTTCATTATATTTATAGATTTGCTTTCAACTTGCAAAATATTAAATTGTATTTCAACGTATTGTCTATCATTTAGTTATTTTTGGACACATGAATGCAATTGGATCGTAAAAAGTGACATTTCTTGTACTCCTTGTGTACGTACAACGCTATTTATTTACTCGCGATCAAAATATATTAAATATTTTACCATTTACTTTAAACTGCGAGTTTGACACTTAACATAATGAGAAAGAATTGACAAAAAACTTGCCGTAGTTTCTATATATTTAGAGTAATTTATAAGTTGTAAATGCAATTATAAATCAATTTACAATAGAATGTAAATTCAATTGTATAAAAATTTTCGTATATAAATGCAATTTTGCTAGAAAATAATTTCAATGCCATTATGAAATAACTCAATACGATTTCCTTTAAATTACCGTATCAAATTATTTTCATGCATTTAATCAAAGTAAAAAAAAATAAAATAAAAACTATTTTAACGTTGTAAAATTTGATATTGGACTTATAGTAAATAAAACATTGATGTTAAAATGGTTATACTTATATTTTTATTTTGAAACACACTGAAAAACATACAATAGTGGTAGCTTAGTGGTAGACCTCTGGCACCACAAGCCAGCGGTCCCTAGTTCAATCCTGGGCGACATTACAAGTGAAAACCTGAGCGGTCACCTTTGGCTAGATGATGTGAGTCTAAGCCCCAGTCTCGTTAATATTTAACACCGACCAGTTGTTAGAAAGCATAATTAATTAATAGCCCAATGACAAATGGCAACTGGGTCCAGAATCGAACCTTTAAAAAGCTACGCTATTTGAATGTTATTGTTACTCAAGCGTTGGAGTGAATACAACAATTTTCGAAACAAAACGCGTACCAGCTAGGTCAAAGCACTTGAGTATTACTAAGCTAACATGAACAGCTCTTCATAAGAGGCTTATGTTGACTAGGCTTATGTTTACGTAAACGATATTTTGGCAATGTATTTGGAATGCAAATGTTCGTAATATGTATTCACCTCAGTTGTTATTTCCACAAATAAAATCATCTTTGCAATTTAGTTTAATATGTTCTTGTTGAATATATAAACATTTTATTCGAAGAATGCATGGCGTGGATTGAAAATGAGATAACAATAACTTCAAATACTGAGGAATTTACTTGTTAAACGAGTCTCGAAATCCTATAATATCAAGCCATTGGTGCGCAGAAAATGTATTGACACAGAACTCTTCAGCATATGAAGTCTACTGAAATGTTCGCCTCAATATACTAGATATGATATTTTGACATCACCTAGAGATGTTATATTGTGACATCACCTAGACATATTAACCTTTCATTGAAGTAAAGGAAAAATACTTATGTTTTAAATTGTAGCCACATTTTTAAGTCCAGCCCTAAGGCTCTAATGCACGTATACATTTTTAATTTAAAGTCTAGAATAGTGCAATTACTTACACAGGGGAGATCTCATTAGAATGTTGCACTAATCTTTAGAATTTTTATAATCTTTAGAAGTCTCTCCATATGAAGAAGAAAATATATCACTAACTAAATCAAATACTGATTTTTGGAGTTTTAGTTATGAAGAAGATATAACCACTTTTTAGAATAATGTCTTTTTTATATTAATTGCTCGAATGAAACAAATAAGAAATTAGATTGTTATTTTTAGTTTATCTCATGATGGATTACCAGCTTTTTGCCGCGGCATCGCTCGCGTTACTCGCCGTCAAGTTTAGCTCGTTCGCTACGCTCACTCGCCTTCACGCTCACTCACTGTCATGTTTAGCTTGTACCCTAAGCTCACTCGCTGTTACGCTCATCCTGTATATTATAAATCACAGGAATACCTAAAATGGAAATTTTTATTGAATCGGTTTCATAACTACAAATAAATAGGCGTAAATAATAAAATAAATTTTGAGATTCTTAACAAACAACTTTTTTTTCGTCCGGTAATTATTTTTACTAAAATGTATCGTATGTTACTTCTGATACCTCCAAGAATATGTGTACAAAGTTTCATGATGATCGGTTGCTTTTGACATGGTCATAATAGACACTGAAAATTTTAAAATAATTAGAATTTTTAGACACTTACCTGGTATTGGAAACACTTATAATTTTGTAAGGTATATTTGAGTATATCGTGAGACAAAAAAAGTGTTGCGCTTTGTTTAGGTCTCCGCCTTGGTCACTAAAAACCAATGAATCTTGTCAGGATTCATATTTTAGCTTAACAGTGGCCAGCTTAGAGCACTTCACATCTACAGCTCAAACTTACAGTTGATACCTCTTTTAGGTTTATGTTTAGGCGTATACGTTGTTTTTACTTGCTAAGCAGTGGCGGGACTTGATGGTAGGGGCGAGCGCCCTCGAGAAGCCACTCAGACACAAGGGGGGGGGGGATCATAAATATTCATCGCTCTTGATATTATTCTTTAAACGCTTCCTGAAGAAGAAAGATTACTCATTGTAGTACCTAAATTGCGTGTTTGTAGTAAAAGGACGCGTTATCTTTAGCTATAAACGTTAGGATATTTTAATTTTAATAAGTAAACAAAAATTACTTATTTATACGTTGCTAATCTGTTACACTATACGTTAGAAATATTTTATTTGTCATACTAATTGTTATATATTTACGTTTTTAACTTCGATTTCATAATTGAATTATAAACTAAAATATCCGAACGAAATTGTTAAGTGAAATAAAATTATGATTCAAAAATAAACAAAATTTTATCACTAAAGAACACAATGTGATTGATATAACTAATATAACTTACATTAATTTAATGTTTTCTTGTTGTTTACAGTTATCGGTGTTTACTTCGCTTTGGACAGTGATCTGTTTCAAAAAAGGTAAGACATCCAATGTATCTTAGTATTGTTTTAGTGTCTTGGTATTATTAAGTTTCAATACCTGATGCAAACTTAAATAAATTGTATTATATAGTAAACAATATGTTGTCTATGAACTCATAGACGACAGTTGCGTAAAATGTCATGGAGTCCGTTTTCTCCAATAAGAATGTAAACCGATTTATTTGGTACAAAGGGTCTCTAATCGCTGTTTCAGATGTAGAGCTCCTAAATTTATCCTGTCCTTTGCACCAACATTCAGAGAGCATTAGCAGGGTAAATGGGTTTGAATTGCAGCTCCACAGAACTCATTTACAAACCGTTAGGGCTCTTTGGCCTTCCAAGTCTAAAATAAGTACTTAATTTTTTGTTATTAGTTTAAAATATGAATTAAACTTTTTTTAAGTGAAGCACTTTGACTTGTGATATTACTAACAAATTTGTTAACCACCCTACTAGACGTTACTCCAATTAATGTTCTGTTATTGCCTATGCAAATGATATGGTTCTTTTGAGTCTCACACCAATAAGGTTGCAAAGCTCATTAGATTAATTTAATAAATATTGTAAAGAATGGTTGATTTAAGTAGGCCTAAATGTAAAAAGAGGAAAATTGTGGTATTTGGTAGGGTGCTTTTTTGTAGTTAAAACAGGTAAAGTATTTAACTTGAAATAGCGAGTAGCGAGATTGAAGGTAGAGAAAGTAATTTATTTAGGCATGTGTTAAGCAAAAATGTGAAGTGGATAAAACACCAGAAGGAGTTGGCAAAAAAGTAGAGTTTGGGTCCCATACTGTATAGGGAAAACGAGAAAGACGGAATAAAGAGATGCCTAAATTACTTGGTAAAGTTACTTAACCAAATTTTTGATGCTCAAATCAACTATCTATTGTCTAGTGCAGCGAATTATATGGAGGAGAAATTTGGTGAGACAAATGTGACGGTAAAATAACATATTAAATCTAGGAGTATTCATTGTAAACGAATAGTGGGAGTGCCAAATCCATCATCAAATCGCGGAGTGGTTTTAGAGTTAGGGAGGATGTTGACATCTTTGATGGTTTTAGAGCGCATGATTATCTGTTGGATGAGGTTAAAACAACTCATACAAAGAAGCTACAGCATCTTTGGAATTACAGGAAAAAAATAGACAGAAATAAAAGTTGTTATGGAGGTGTCAAATTAGCTGTAGAGAGTGGAGCCGGAGGTGTTAAATTAGATGCTCGAGTTAAATCATCCTCATGGGATTGATAATTATAGTACAACTACAGACAATGTTATTAGAAGTGCATTTAAAAATAAATACTAGGAGTACGCTTGTTCCACGCGTATGGTGAAGAACGATAACATAAGCCAGATAATCCTAGTTCCGTGCCTTTAAAAAAATAAACAAATAACACATCTATCAAACTACACATATTAACTAAGTAGAAAATGATATTAAGTATTTTTGTCATTTAAGATATTTTATTACCATTAGGTATTTAAAAACAATTATTATTTTAGTAAATAATTCTTTTTTATAAGTGTGTGTTAATACAAAATATATCTTTCTGGTATTCATAACCCAGTTTAAAATATTTCATAAATACAGATGGTTCAGTGTATCTGTGCACACGACATTGGAGAGGAAGGATGACCAAGGGACGGTGTGGGGATACTTTTCCAAAATTATCTGTCTGTTGTAACTATATCTTATCAAGAAATAAAATTTATCTGTTTTATCTGAGACAAAACTTGAATAAAATCAATTTTAGAATATAAAGATCTGAAGCCAAGAGCACAGATTACGCCGAGCGATCTGTAACAAATTGTATTATATTTAGGGCAGTTAAAGCAAAACAGGCCGAAAATAGTTTCAATAACACATGCTTACTCTATGTCTGACAACAAACAATTCGAGCACCGCTCAATATAGCCATAAGCACTGTTATTTACAGTCCACAATGCATTTCTTATGGGAAATTAAATTACGTCCCATTACTTTATTACTTAACAGAATGATTTCAGTAATTAACTTGACCTTGCAAATTCCGCCTAAAATCTACTGTGAAAGATATAAGTCGATCTGAGGCTTCTTGCGAACGTAATCGTCGGTCAATGAAATCGGGATTTATCACTACTACACGGAGGCACCAACAGTTATGTATGAGGGTTTCACCAATCTTCGATCCGTTCATCCAATTATTTAAAATTTAGAAGGAAGCGGGAAGAAAACAAAGTTTTCGGATGCTTATCTCAATGGGAATAGATGACCCAGATGCAGAGTGCGAAACGGCTCGGCCCCATTTTATGGTCTCTGATGGCGAGATATCGTTTTGAAACGTGGCTCTGGAGGTGGGAAAATGACGAAGAGAACAGAATTTGTGAATGGTGTGCTTAAATTGAAAACGGATCACGTGCATTCAATGAATGCAGTACAAATAAGCGTATTGATTATACTGGGTCTAATACATATAAGTGTGAAAGACAAGCTTTTATGTCTGATTTAAAGATATTTTTAAATAATTTGAAAGAAGCTTGGAGAGATAGATCATGAAGGTACTTTACAAAGGAATGTTGCTCTTAGTAAGCCTTAACGACTCAAAAAAGAAAATAATTGTAATAAATTTCTTGTAAATTGAGAGTTGAAACGTTAGAATTTAAAATTTGATAATTGTGGTTTCGTAATTAATTGATTTGTGTTATTTTAAAGATATTTATACATTTTTGTTCATTTATATTAAAGTTATTCATTCAGGTTATGTATTTATAAGTATTTTATTTGAATGAACTATTTACTAAAAGTAATAGTTTTAAAATAAAAGGCAACGTTCTACAACAACTTAAATAGAGCAAATTATGGATATTAATATATCATATGCAATTTGTCTGCTACTATTTATATCCTCAACAAAAAAAACCAATAAACGTTTTTTACGGTAATAAGAATGTAAACCCATCTGTTTGGTACAAAGGGTCTCTAATCGCTGTTTCAGATGTAGAGCTCCTAATTTTATCCTGTCCTTTGCACCAACAGGCAGAGCATTAGCAGGGTAAATGGGTTTGAATTGCAGCTCCACAGAACTCATTTACAAACTGTTAGGGCTCTTTGGTTATTCAAATCTGAATTAAGTACTTAATTTATTGTTAATAGTTTAAAATGAAAATAAAACTATTTTTCAAGCAAAGCTAAAGAGCGCTGATGGGGAGACGACCTCCACGGTCAACTGTACGGGTCAAACTGTGGGGCCGAGGGATACCATTACCAGCCAGAGAGAGAGTTGCATTCATTTGGCAAGAGAAGCTTAAGTATGCATTACCCTCCATCTTGAATTTTTATTCCCTTAAGACCAATGTTAAATTTTAAATGTCAGCTACGCCTTAATATATGCCAATTAAGATTCATCTTTACATGATTATAAAGGAAATTTATTTGTAAGCCTATACCTAGAGCTCTATAAAATCAAAAGTTTTATATTATTAATTAAATAAACAATAAAATATTCTCAAAATTTTTTGTCCAAAAATGGACGCGTTCTTTCAGTAGTTTAATCTCATAAATCGCTCAATAATTAGTTACATTCGAAAACTTCAACTATAGAGTGCCTAATATAAGAGCGCCTTCCAAAATAATGGTATGCAATTTACTGTACTTCAGTTGTGCTGCGTCGTAGTTTTAGCAGGCGCTATAAAATACAGTAGTTTCACCACGTTCTTTTTTTAACAGACTCGAGACTTAAAAGGCGGTCGGAGTCTGTTTTCGTGGTTAAATAGACTTTTGAAAGTTAATTGGTAAAATAAATATAACAGTCAATGTTTGACTGGTGGATCGGAGGAGGCGAGGAATAAAAAAACAAACAATAAAAAAACTACTGTATGTTCTACGAAGAAAGTTTAATCAAAGAAATAATTTTAAAAAGTTTTGAAAATCCCAATGACACTTCTGAACAGTAGTCGGCCTTATCCCAAATGTCAGAACAAGAATATTTTGATTACAAAATCTCAAAACAATTTCAATTTGCATGAGACATTAAACGTCTCTAATAGCATTCAGTGTTTTAGTTTGATTGGCTTCTTAGCCGAGGGTGGAACGGGAAATATGGGAGAGTTTAAATCCCTCCTTTGACCGCAAATTAATTTTGAACGGATTGATATAATGTTGTAGTATGATCGTATGACAAATTTTAATCGTTGGCTCCCTCTTCTTAACCCTTTAACGCCCAGCGTGGTTTTTATACAACTCCGTGTTTCTGTCTATTTTCATCAAAGATTATTTGTTTGCACAACAAAAGCCCACAGTTTGTTTAAAACAACACTGATTTAGTTCAGAAAATCGCTACTAGTTAGGAGTTTAGACCAGTTGTCAAAGCAACAGAACATTTTCTTCAGAGCCACTTCAAGGTTTGGAGGTTACAGGTAACTTGTGTACTTTCAAGTGATGTTTTATTATTTTTCTAATTAGTTTGTAATGTGGGAAAAATACCTCATCAATCCTCAGTTATTTTAGTGTATGTGTATAATAAGTTTTAGTAATTCTAGTGAGTATTTACCATAATTATTTGTGAAAATTGCCATGTTGTTTAAAACCTACAATGGGCGGATGTGACATTAAATTTCACTAGTTTAATTCAGATTCCCCATATAACCCCTTACTAATTCTAAATTCATTTACAGCTAATATTTTGTGTTAATTATGTCTTTTGGCCATGATCCAAACTTTACAATGGAGCAAGAATATTTGGACAAAAAAGATAAAGAAAGGTTTATTATTTATTCCTGATGACAACGTGTCGGAAGTGGGAGACATTGGGATAAGTACATTTTTTATTCGATGTTTACCAAGTTGTAATGTTTTTCTAATGTGATAAATAAATTTCTATATGATTTTGTCAAAGTTGTGCATTATTTCAACTTCTGTTCAAAAACAACCTTATAGTTATTTTATACTTTACTAAAATTGTAATTATGGTACATTAAATCCACAAAAAACCCACTGTTGCTTTTAAACAACAAGTGATTTTTTTAGGTTTTGCCCGATGTAACCATAAGTGCCCGTTGTTGTTTTTATACAACATTTTATATTTTTTTTTGTTTGTTATTGTGAGGGAAAATTAAAAAAAAAAACAGTGTTTTTGTGTTATTTGGACCCTAAATAAAAGAAAAATGAGGGGAAAATATTTTTTTTCGGTGCATTATAATTTGGGTTTTAAACATCAGGTGTGTCGGCTACCCGTGACAAACCGATACACGTCATCGGCCGGTGCTGATCGATGCTCTCTCTCTCTCCCCCTAACACCGCCTACGACACATCGTTTATTTACCTGGCACTCTCTCGTAAATGAAAAACCTCTGCACGAT
This sequence comes from Neoaliturus tenellus, assembly GCA_030545055.2. Lineage (NCBI taxonomy): Eukaryota > Metazoa > Arthropoda > Insecta > Hemiptera > Cicadellidae > Neoaliturus > Neoaliturus tenellus. The sequence continues at coordinate 123,365,354 of CM061537.1, forward strand.
ACTCTCAATTGATTCCTTTTGAAAAAAAAAAAAAAAAAATACCAGAGCGTATGTTTTTAGTAGTTATACTGCACACAAACTCGCCGAGTATTCTATTTATTATACTGACAACATTATCATTTTTACAGTATTTTAGGCTACTTATTTTATCATTATTTGGCTGATTAGAAAGATTTTGTTTGACTAGAAAGATTGATTGTTGTTTTCTGTAAATAATTTATTTTTCCTATTTTGTAGTAATTATGGAGTCCATTGTTACACATTTTACAAGTAATTATATTTCTATTACTTAGTTAATGTCTACTACTGTAAAATAAAATTCCAATGCGGTTCCATAAACTCTACTATTTAGGTGTTTAAAATTAAACTCCACATGCCCAAAATTGCTTACGACATACTCCACTTTAAATAAAAATCACACAAAGTAAATTATTTGCAATATTATAAGTAGTGGGGAATGGGGGCTTTTGGAACAGTTCAAGGTCACCTGAGGGATGACGTCATCGATGACGTCATCGAGGTCAATGACCTCATCGATGACGTCATCGATTGCATCATCGATGACGTCATCACCAATGACGTCACATCCATGACGTCACACCCACGACGTTACAGAAATGACGTGCTGATGACGTCATCACCCCTTACGTCACCAAGATGACGTCATTGATGCCACAAAAGGTCAAGGTCACGCTGAAACCTAAAATTTTTCGGCACTTTTGCCATTTCTCACACTACGCTCCGAGTTTCAGTCACAGTTACCATGACCTTGACGACTTGGAGCGAATTTGCGATGAGAAACAGCAAAAGTGCCGAGGAAACTTGAAGTTTGCAACGTGACTCTGCCTAAACCGTCATGTGACAACGCCCGGGTGACCTTGAACTGGGCCCAGAAGCCCCCATTCGACCATTACTGCAACCGCGATGCGCACCCTACGACAGACACCGAGCGACTGACTGTCCGGCTCCGCGCACTCTAGGTATATGGGAAGTGGTGGGGGAAATTGCGATGATCTTGGGAAACTTGAAAATGTCAAGCCGGGTAGCACCGTTTCGGTGCTACCTTAAAGTTACATGTTAAAGTGTGATGACCTTGAGTAAAAACATAGAAATACCACAAGTTGATACCGTCCCAGAGTTAAAGTGTGATGACCTTGAGTGAAGACACAGAAATACTACAAGTTGATCCCGTCCCAGAGTTAAAGTGTGATGACCTCAAAGTTGTAGAAGTGTTGTGACCTTGAACTACCCCAAATTGTCAGGAATTGGAGTAGCAACCGCGATGTGCACCCTACGACGGACACCGAGCGACTGACTGTCTGGCCCTGCGCACTCTAGGTATATGGGAAGTGGTGGGGGAAATCTCAAGGTCATCCAAATTGGGTTTTAAAAAATAAGAAACTCTAAACCCCATGCTCCTCTTCTTCCCTTTCCATTTCATTTGTAGGATATATGGTTGACAATGGTAAATTTGACAAATACTCCGGTGATTGTTGATCGTCTTGCTGCAGTATAACTTCAGACCAATCATAATCTAAAGTGACCTTGAGCTTTATTCCCGGGTTGTCGAGGAGAATAGACTTCATCCAATCGCAGATGGTTTCTAAATAATGCTCGTTGTCGATTGTCAATTTCCAATTCGTAGTGGGTACATCTTCGGTGGAAGACATGGCATTGCAAGCAGGTGTGTCCGCCATGGTTGTTGGAGGAGGAATGATGCTTGTTGCAGCGAGCAATGCTGGTATTACAGAGTAGTGGGGAAACTTCAAGGTCATCCAAATGGAGTTTTAAAAAAGGAAACTTTGTCTATTTACTTATAACATAACCACTTAAACTAAAAGGATTGGGATCAACAGTACGTTTAATCATCATATTCGTTATATTCTTCATGTTTCTCAGTTTTCACCTCCGCCCGGATAGTACCTCCACTCTTTAGCTCCTTTTCGGCTTCTTCTAGTTGCTGGGTAATCGCCATCTGACATTGAAGTTCAAAATCATCACGCGGCACAGATCCGCAAATATTCATCTGAGCCAACCAGAGCTGCCTGAGGTTCTTTTCCTTTTCCTCGACAGCTTCGACGGCTGCATGTAATTCCTTTTCTGTAATAGAGGAGTCCCACAATTGTTGATCATCGGTTTTGTTGACAACCTCATTTTCGGACTCCTTGTACAAATTGTTCAGCTCCTGCTGAGTCTTAATGGTTACCTCCTTGTAACTAGCACAACTTACATTGAGAGACATCTTGATGTTGTACGGTTGACCGTTGGAGTTGAAATGAAGCTGAGGCACAGCGCTTGGGGGTACTATAAAAAAGTGGGAAAAAGTGGTGGGGGAAGTTTCAAGGTCATCCAAATTGTGTTTTAAAAAATCCTATCTTGTTACTGAGCACATATGTCAGTAACAAGATAGGTGTTTTTTCTCTTTTACATCTTTAATATAATAAAGAAATAAACATATTCTACAATGGTAAGAAGAAGAAAGACAACTGCTAGTCAGCTGAAATAATCCAAAGTCTGGCTCGCTTCAGTCTTCATGGACGCCAGTGATGAAGTCGCTGGAGAAGAGTAATGTTTAGACTCTTCTTTTGGGTGTCGGAGATTGCGTATATTGCAAGCGTAGACTTGCACATTTATACGGTAGCCTCGCGCTACCATCAGCTGCAACTCCTTGTACAAGTCGTTCAGCTCCTGCTGAGTCTTAATGGTTACCTCCTCGTAACTAGCACAACTTACATTGAGAGACATCTTGATGTTGTACGGTTGACTGTCGGAGTTGAAATGAAGCTGAGGCACAGCGCTTGGGGGTACTATGAAAAAGTGGTGGGGGTGTTTGCATCGAAGCAGGTTTGACCTTTAGCTTGGTGGTGGGGGTAACTGTGAAATGCAAAGGTCAAAGGTCAAGGTCACCCGCGAAGTTTAAAAAAAATGCAACATATCCATATGTGACAAACCTCACATATTGATATGTTGCATTTTTTGTCTTTTGTATTTTTTTGTCTTTATGGTTTATTTATAAAACATTACAATAACATATGTACAACAGTAAAACTTAAATCTAACACTGCTGCTTGTCGACGATGTGGATGGTCAACTCGGTGGAATTGCTACCCGTGCAACCGTGGGAAACCAGGTAGAGACAGCCGGGTTGGATGGAGCGCAGATCCTCGTTCTGGAGGAGATGGACGAATCGTTTCGGCAGGTAGACTTGGAACTTGGGCTCATCCCCCGGAGTGAACGGTGCCTCGCTAAGACTGCAGCAGATGGCCTCTCCAACTGTAGTCTCCATCTTCTTCATGGCGTGGATAATGTAGTGCTTCTCATCTTTAAGTTCGGAACACTTCTTGACAGGTAGTATGGTAGATTTGGAGTGAGCATTGAACTGCTCAACCAAAGTTTGCAGGAACTGGTGAGATGCCATGGTTGAGTTAAAGATTGTCTTCTTCTTCGTCTTCTTGCTGGGAGATGTTGTCGTCTCGGAATCTCGAGTAATACTCATGCCAGGTCCCGGTCTGCTCCTCACTTATATAACCCCCGTCACCCCCACCACTCCCCACTTCCCCACTTTGAAGGTGAGATGCGAGTTTATAGGCGTTTTTTAAAGCGCAATGTCTATCTTTTTCATGTTCTGGACTTTTAGTACAAATACAAACATTTTCCATCGTATACTTGTAGTTTTTATCCAAGTCCACATCATTAACCGGAACATGAGTAAATTCTTCGATCCATCTCTTCTTTTCCAGTCCTTTTGTATAAATATTGGTAAACCTGTTTGAAAACTGATGCATGATGTGATACAAGTCTGTGTAACTTGCAAAACCATCATACCAATCGATATGATGGAAATATTTTGAAATCCACCTGTTGGTAGTAGCGGCTTTGCTAGTTAATGATGAATAAGAACATGGTGGTTTGAAAAAAATGTATATGGAACACTTGTATTGATGTCGAAAAACACAAGTTCTTTTATGATAAATCTATCGTCATTACCCCGAAACTCTTGGAACTCAATTATACCAGGTTTGGACTTTACTTGTTCTTCTTCCTTGTCCATTGCGAAGGCCACTCGTCTGCTCATGACGAAGTCCAAAGATCAACTGATTTCCACACCACGGTAGGTACGACTTTTATACCAGGCCGTACAGTTGTCGGCGCGTTGGTGTATATTTAACGTGGGCACCGTCCCCGGTAGGCCTAACCCCACAAAGCGTTTGATTTTGTTTTAAAAACCAACCATTGTCATCTAAGTTTCCATCTTTACATTCTCCTTGTTTTCATTTTCATCACTAACACTTGATTCTTCTCCTCCTTCTTCCTCTTCTTCCTGTTTTACTGATTTTTTATGTAGTTGAGCGTATTTTTCCAATTGTCTCCACATTTGTACTTCATGAGGAACTCTATTAAATATAGAAGTATCCACAGGTCCGTACAATATAGGTGCGTCCGGTTGTTTGTCCAAAGTGTCTTCCAAATAATCTTTAATAATAGAACTTGAAAACACTAGTTGTCTCAAGTATCTTGTTATTGGTTCAGTTGCACAGGTTAGAATAAAAAACTCTTCTCGATTAAGTTGAATCTTGTTATCATGTCTTGTTGTGTCTCTAAACCGCAACTGATGGTCACCACGATTCTTTATAATATCAATTTCCACATTTGAATCCAAAAGTCCTACTCTTGTCTTTCTTCCATACATGTTACTAGTTAAATAGCATTCTAGCAGATGCAAGTGCTTCATAAAAGATTCCCAAGCACTATCAGTGAACAAAATCATTTTGGGTCCATGAGTTAAAATTACAGTAGGTGAATAATCCGTCGATTTCATAACACCGATTAAAACACTTTTGTCCAAACTGGATGAGATTGGATAAAATATTCGCAAGAATACCTCACTCAATATGTTAGGAGAAATATTATCTTCAATATCCCTTTTCTTCTTCTGTGCATTCTTTCTTCTTTTACCTTTTTCCTCAACATCATTACTGGCGTGGAGTTGTCCGCAAGCGTTGTGTTCATCTCCCTCCGGTTGACCTTGAAGATCTAAAAAGTCGGATATCTCCTTCTCAATATCGACTACATTTTCTTGTGTACCACTAGGAGAAGCCATATTGAATAAGATGCTACCCATACAAGAACAGGCAACAAACTGATGAGGAGCGACCTGAACGCTCTGCTTTTATACTCGCGGAATGCATTGGAATGTAACAAAACCGGTTTTTTACAATACATTTTTAACAATTCCAGTTAAAGGTGTGTATGTTACGATTTTATCATGTAGAATTAAACAGTATGCAGTTGTATTAGCTGGTATAGCCGCGTTGAATTCCATTTCTATTTTTATATCCACACTTGATGATTTTACCGATTCATTCTGTTTAGAACAATCGATTACAACTATCGGGTAACCATCTAAGTACTTTTCTGGTGATAGTAAAGGTGTAAAGGTTCCTGGTCCGCAATACTGATAACCTCCCGGTATGTGAAATTCGTATGGTAAAGCGTCTATTGCTCTGTTTACGATAGATCCTACTGGAATACGATTTAAAGCTTTACTTAACAGAGAAACCGCTGTGGACGTGATACCGCCTCCTTTCCGTATAGTGTCTCGATATGGACTGGTGTAATGAAACGCCATGATTTCTTTTATATACGAAAAGCGTAACCCATGTGTTACCTCTATGACAGGTTGCACATAAATGATGTAATATATGGTGTTATTTAATTAAATATCAAAAGTACCCCAATCTGATGATCTAAACTTTTGTGTGTTATGATCAAAAAAATATTTATAAAGAATTTCTTGTTTAATCCATGTATTTCTCATTTTTTCGTCAATAGGTTTATGTTGTCCTGCTACAATATAATTATGCATATCAAATAATAAATTACCTATTACTTTAACAAGAAAATTAACAGTTACAGCGTTATCGGCATAATCAGGGTCTGCAACAATTGTTAATCGTTTGTTATCACAATTCCACCATTTTTTTCCAGTTGGCTCTAATTGTATTATCTGTTCATAAGTAACAGCATCACCAGGCTTTTCACCAATACCTAAATTTGTCAATAACTTTCCTTTACCATCCCAAACATAATTGTTTTCTTCAAGTAAAGTAAACTTTTTATTTCCTTGTACAAATACATCTCCTTGACGTGTTACTACTTGGTTTTGTTTCACAAAACCGGAGGTTTCTTGTTTTAAAGTTTCCTTCATTTGACCCACCGTTGCACCATCTGATGGTGCAAAACCATCTTTTACATTCGCTAAACAATTACCAAGACAGTCAATAACTCCTACATCACGTGTAATACAATGATCTTTGATGTATTTTAAATTTACAGCATCATTTTCATTTTTTGGATAACCTATATCGTTAATAACAAATTTATAAAAAGAAAACCCATCTTTTGTCTTTTCAGGTATTATAGAATGTAAATAGCGTCTATTTATGCTGTCTTTTTCATCTACAGGGTCTGCTACGTTGGATATACGCCGATTTTCAGCATTATACGTTTTTCCATTAAATTTTAACGTATTCTTTAATTCCGATGATAAATAACCTCTGTTTATTGAATCAGCTTTTTGATTTGGCTTACCAACGTTGGAAATTCTATGATTACCCGCGTTATATGTGTTTTTGTCTAATTTCAGTGTTGGTAATATCTCTTTTTTTAATACTTTTAAATTTATTGCATCATTTTCATCTGTGGGATCATTAATGTTTTTTAACCGTTTGTTACTAATATCATAATCTCCATCAGGTGTTTGTGGTAATCCAACACCTCTTTTTAAAGTATTAAAGTAATATAATCCATCCGATGAATACCGTCCGAACTTGTCAACACTCATGGTGCAACTGAATAACATTCTAGAGTGTAACCCATTTTTATAATATTAGTCCCGATTTCTAACCCATATCAGTTTTTATATAAATTCTTAGTCTTCATCAGTTACATTTGCATCATTCCCAAGACATTTAAAATATTTTAAATCTGCACTAATTAATGATCTGTCTGCTTCATCTCTAAATACATGATTTTTATGAATAAATTCCTCACCAGACAATTTTCTAAATCCACTAAATGAATTTGGATCTGCAATTAATATATTTTGATAATCATTTACATCCATTAATTTAAATCTTTTGGTATTATAAATAAACTCTTGATTTGCACTATCATATTGTAATGTTTGTCCTACAGTTGCAGCATCCTTTGGATCTGTTCCTTGTGCCAAATTACCTATTTTCTTATTTTTCGCATTGAAAGTACTACCTCCTGGTTTGTCTAATATTAAAGATTGTTTTACTACAACACAATCGTAATCATCGATACCTGGAAATATGTTAATTATTCTTCTATTTGTACCCAACCAACTTCTATGATAATTGTTTGGATTAGTATGTAAAACTTGTGATAAAATCGGAACATCATGAGCATCTGTAGCTAATTGCGCATTTGATAATTTCATGTCTTTGCAATCCCAAACATTATTTTTTTGTTCAAGTAAAATAAACTTTTCATTTCCTTGTACAAACACATCACCCGACCGTGATACTACTTGATCCTGTTTTACAAATCCAGATGTTTCTTGCTTTAAAGTTTCCTTCATTTGACCCACTGTTGCACCATCTGATGGTGCCGAACCATCTTTAACATTCGCTAAACAATTACCTAGACAATCAATAACTCCTACATCACGTGTAATACAATGATCTTTTATATATTTTAAATTTACAGCATCATTTTCATTTTTCGGATAACCTATATCGTTAATAACAAATTTATAAAAAGAAAAACCATCTTTTGTCTTTTCAGGTATTAATGAATGTAAATAGCGTCTATTTACGCTGTCTTTTGCATCTTTAGGGTCATCTACGTTGGATATACGTTTATTTTCAGCAGTATACGTTTTTCCATTGAATTTTAACGTATTTTTTAATTCTGATGATAAATAACCTTTGTTTATTGCATCAGCATTTTGATTTGGCTTACCAACATTGACAATTCTATGATTACCTGCGTCATATGTGTTTTTCTGTAGTCTTAATGTTGGTGATATCTTTTCTTTTAATACTTTTAAATTTATTGCATCGTTTTCATCTGTGGGATCTTTTATGTTTTTTAACCTTTTATTAGTTATATCATAATCCCCATCAGGTGTTTGTGGTAAACCAGCACCTTTTTAAATTATTTGCGTAATATAACCCATCCGAGGAGTAACGTCCGAACTTGTCGACACTCATGGTGCAACTGAATAGTAATCTAGGGAGTAACGCATTTTTATGAGATTACCCCACGGTTTCGGAGTTCATCCACTAAAGCCGTTCGTTTTCCAATCCAGTATGACCCGCTTCTTTAGCTTCATGTATTAGTTTCATTCTATTCACCAATTTATTGATATTATTGTAATAAATCACATTTGTGTTATATAGTTTCTTCATTAAACCTGTACCTGTAACAGATTTGTTTCTTTTTCTTGGTTCTGGAGCACTTATATCCAAAGTGGATGACACAAACCTTCGTTTTACAGGTTTTCTTGGCATTATCGGCATTGGTTGTCTTCTCGTTGTTGGTATTAACTTGGATACAAATTCTCTATATTTTAAAGACCTAGATCTAAAAACTGGTTGGTCAGCTAAATACTTCCTCCTGTATGCATTGGTGTGTTCCAAAATCTGTTTATATGCTTCCATGTCTTCTTCTTTAACTAACAATTCTAAAGGCTTTTTTTCAAATAATAATTCAAATAATCCTCTTGTGCCCTTATATCTTTGATTACCAACAATAATATTATCATCTTCATCAATGTTTACCGGGCTATTACCAACCATTAAACCTTCTTCTGTTAATCTTACTCCATAACTATGGTAGTTTTTATTAGGATTTATTCCAGCTAACATTTTTATCATGTATTTCCTTCCTAAAGGTCCTTTGTTATGAATATTTTCACCCAACAAGCTTATGTTTGACGGACCTTCCCTTGCTCTTTCTTCTTTTTCCTCTTCACTAGCAGTTGATACATCTTCATGTCCTCTTTTAGCTTTTACTTTATATAATTCTCTTATACCACTATAGTCTGGTGATTCTAGCTCTCTTTCAGGTTCTCCACCGGTAAAACCACTATATGTAGAGGATTCCAGGTCTTCATCACTAAAATCTTCTGATTTTACATTTTCTCTTTCAAACTTTGTAATAGGTGCAATTGCATCTCCTTCCAAAACAGGTTTAGCAAATTTTTTGTTTAATTGTTTCAAGGGTTCAGTAATAGGTTTAAAAGTAGATTCAAGAAATTTCTCCCTTTCGCTAATACCTAATTTTAATGCTCTGTTTTTATCTCGAATAGAATCACTAAGTGATTTTATTTCCTTTATTAACTTTTCTTGGTTAACCATGTTTGTAGCAAGACGTGTTGTACAACAATGAATGTTTTACATCATGATCAGTGTATTAGTATAAATTTATCAAATCCTATCCTGTATCGACCATTGTTTAGCGGTTGTTCCTTCATAATTGTTAAAAACCCGTACTTTTCAGCCCAAGCCTTTCCACACAACTCTTTAAATCGTTCAAATGGCATATCCGCACTTACATGGTCATAATATATGTGTTTTAGGTTGGTTTCATCCTGTTTAAATACAATTAACATGTTTGCATTGTCTCTAATGAGCTGTTTCGGTATTTTGCTGTAAGTTTGACCAATATAAATGCTATCTATGTTGTTATGTCGACCCATGGCGAAGTAATTTCTTATTGTATTTTGATTTTCACAAGATACATCGTCAAATATGAATACTGAGAATGGTTTAGCCTCTTGCGGTTGCATGACACTCTCGCTCGCGTTGAATTTAAAATATTTAACTTCAGGCACATTATTGAGTATTTGTTCCAATAACCGATATTTTGGTTGTTGTAGTGACTTTGAAAATACATATAAATTATTAAAACGTAATCCTTTAGGATTTGTAATCAAATTGAATACTACATTTGTTTTTCCACAATTGGAAGGACCGGTAACCAGACAACGCACCGTGTTTGGTAACAAAACACCGTGTTTCCCAGTATTGAATTGAGAACCATCCACTGTGAGTTCATCTATATTATTAATAGTAAAATTGTCTTTTTGCGGTATTATCTCCATCCTTTGTAATGGTTCAACCCAAAATGATGCTCTATCATTATATTAGATCCTTTTTAGGTATCCAAGAATCTTCCGTCTTATTAAATCCTAACCATCGTACTTTAACCTTATCCTTTTTTCGTTGCAACACCTTTTCGACTAAATATACATCACCTACTGTTGATTTTAACATTTCATGTCCATAAAACCCTCCTTCCAGCAATTGTCCTTTATTATCTTTTAAAATGTAAGTTTCTGGTATTGTAGGTTGCACCTTAAATACAGTAAATACCTCATTTGTCCAGTTTGGAAGATATCTTTTACTGAATACACCTTTGTATTTGCTTATTCGCACTTTATCACCAACATTAAACCTTTTAGGCTTTAGTTTTTCAACTCTTGGTTTAGTATTCATTTTTATACGTTTTAATACAAGTTTTTCATTTTTATTAGTCACCTGGCTTGGTTTCATACCGATAGTTCTATGAAACTTATTATTGTAATCGCTTATAAGTTTTGGTAACACATCAATCCATACGTGCGATCCTCTGTTAGAAAACATCTTATACATCGCACCTTTTAAAGTTCTGTTGAATCTTTCAATTATTGATGCTTTTACCTCTGAATTGGTTGAGTAATGGTTAATGTTGTGTTTTTTCATTAAATTTGCAAATTCCTTATTAAAATATTCTTTTCCATCATCAGTTTGTAAATGTTTTATAGTATGTTTGTCTCTTTGTATAGCTGTTTCCATTGCTTTTGTAACACTTTTGCCACTTTTATCTTTTAGTGGTAAAGCATCTGCCATTTTTGAAAAACAATTAATAATAGTCAATATGTATTTAAATCCTCTATTTTGTTTACTATAAGGAATCATTTCGATTAAATCCGCTTGATATAAATCATTTATTCCTTTTATCACTGTATTTCTTCGTGGAAACTTTCTTCTTGCAGGTTTATGAAGCTCGTTGACAATTTCTTGCTTCGAGTTCTTCATATTGCAGGTTTGAATGTTTCATGTATCACATGTATAATCACAATGAATGTTGTCTTAAATATTCACATCATTTATATAGGTCAAGGTCATCCAAACTTGTGTAAAAAAAATGGGGAACACGGCGTTGGACTTGCCGTGTTCCCCATTTTTTTACGGAAGGAGGAAGGAATAAGGTCGAAGTTGTAGAAGGACGAAGAATAGGTTACTAGTTGATAGGGTTTAGAGAGTAGTGGCCGAAAGGAAGAGTATGAATCTTATCCGGCATAATATGCCTTTTATCATCTTGAGCTGATAGTGCTCTTTTAACTTCAGTGACACTGTAGACCTCATGTTTAAAGCTTCTGATAGTGTTGAACGTTGCAGACATTGTAGAATCTTCAAACAAGCAGGTCTTGTAATGGTCAAATGTCACATGTTTCTTCAAGTACGATGTTTTGACTCCTTTAGCTTTCTTCACTGTCGGTATGTCATTTTCTATATACATCTTGAAGGAATATAATTTGGACATCAGCGCAACTATTTCCTCCAAAGGTATTCCATTTGCTTCATCTTTAAATTTTCCGATTACTTTTTTATTCTTTTCATTGTAATTTGGATGGTTCTTCGGATAGTCAGAGAAGTCAAAGTCGTCTTTGTATGGGAAACTCCTTAGATCTTCATACATGTCCAAAGTCTTTATCCAGTAGATAAACGCGTCGGTATCCATGTATGCAACTCCAATGTTGTCTCTTCCGTAGTGTTTAACCATTTTGTTGTAATGGAAATCATACATCAGAGTTTTACTTATATCCAAAATCGACATTCCAATGTATAACGGACGATCCATCACTATTGTTGTTTTATTCATACTGACAGCAACTAGATTTTCGTTTATAATCATTGATGTTCCAAAAGTTGGTTTTTGCACTAATTTTTCCAATTTCCTAGGATCACTTACTAATTTTACAATTTTGTGTTTTCTCTTGTTCTCCAAGGTCTTCCCAAAGATGGCGTTGTTCATTAATTTGTAGAAGTCCTTTTCAAATGCTGTTGTCGCTGCAGCTCTTCTTGTCGTGTTGGAATCGATATATGGTTTCAACCAACAAGACTGGGTGAATTCAATTGCTCTGTGAATTTTCACTATACGTAGACCCAATTCAAGTGCTTGTTGAACTACCCAATAGTGTGCCACATATCGACTCTTATTCTCCAAGGTCATCATCAGCTTGGGCCACCTTCCTGTCGGTGAAACTTCAGTCTTGGCTAGGAGAGGCAGGTCGTAATGATGGTCGTGAAGGTGCTCCGGATATTCAAAATCACAGTCCAAAATATAGCCTGTTTGGCCATCTTTTGGAATCCGTGATATGTCACCGATGGTGGTCGGGTCAATCCACTTGAAGTCTGCGTAGGGAAGTGGATTTGACATCGCCCAACCATAGAGGTTGTTCGCATCAAAATATCCAAGGTAGAGTGATGGTTGTTGCTCGTCGAAGTTGGGGATATACTTGTTGTTGGCCTTAACATGTCTGGTCACAGCTTGAGTCAAACCACCTCGTACACCTGATTCGATCATGAGGACCATATCAATGTCTGTGAGAAGCTCCAATCGACAGTTAGTTGACTTGAGCATAGCTTGCCATGCTAATCCAGGGGATGTATACGAGTGTAAAGGATCCAATCCGTAGGCTGAGAAACAGGTGTTCCGAAATTCTTCCATCACATCGCACAGCAGAGTTACATCCAATTTTATATAAAAATCAGAATATTCCCCTAAAGTTTGAATGTTTAGTTGGTTCCAAACATTACAAGCATGATTGTAGTCTTCAACGGAGATTTCACTTTCATTTAATTTGCTATTGAAGGCTTCAATCGGTGGTAGACTGGTTTCTTCAAACTTTTCTGTGGAAGTTATATAATCATAGGGGAAAACTCCTTTTCGTAATACTAAGTCCAATTTATCTTCAGGTACAATTTTGCTGGTTTCTTTTAGATCTTCTCTTCTTAGGTTCTCAGACAATTTGCTCAAACTAGATGACATAAATCTATAAGAGTCTACGAAGCGAAGTTTAATTTTACCTACTGTTTTTGAGAAACTGATGTACTTCTCCAATGTTTCCGCTAATACTTCGATTTTTCCATCATCTCGTCCTAACTCTGGGATAATAAAGTGGGAGTCATAGCCGCTAAGATTGTGTAACACGACAGGGATAAAGTTTGGCAGTTTGTAATTTATATTGCATGAATTACAAGCAGGTCCTCTGTATAACCCTGTGAGGTGATCATGATCTCTTACTTTTTGATTTTCTTCACTAAAACTCTTCTTGCATAGATAACATCTTGTTGCCGAAATGTATTCTTCTTGTTGATTTTGGTTCAAAGGTTTCATGGGTAAAACATTACCGTATAGGCGTTCCACTTTTTTAGCAATGTCATACAACTGGTCTACAAAATACTTAGCAGCTTCTTCCCCACGGTAGAGTATCGGAGTGGATGTTAAGCCATAGTCTTGCAATTGTTCTTCAGGTAAAGTAGATTTCACCAATAAGCAAAAACTGTTAGGTTGATGCAATTGATATTTGGTTCTTCTAGTTACTTCACCATCCGAAAGTTCCTGCGGCACTAACGTGGATTCAAAGTCAGCGTAGATAACTAGTGGAATCCGGTATTGGTGAACTGTTTTATTGAACTGAACAAATGCTCTAGATGGTGGTGGCAGACTAATCTTCACTTCATAGTTGTCATTACAAAGACGTTGGTGTTCTGACAACCACTCTGATCCTCCACGTCTCAAGTCTTTATTTGTGAAACAAAAGCATCTCTTACACACTGTTACTCTAATTTTCTTTTTAGTCACTTGTCGTCCAACCAAAGTTTCAAAGTTCTTGATGTAAACATAATGTGATATTTCACCTTTGGTCAATAGCAACAAATCTGTATGGTTTTGACGTTCAGTCTTTGTAACTCGTAACGGGTAAACGTTATTTGATTCGTCTAAACCAAACACATTAACTGAAACTCCTGGGTTTTTTCTTTCAAATTTAGCAATATCATTAAGACTAACAGGATACGACATACCTTGGAAGTTATAGCGGTGTTGAACAGCTTCGTATGCTATGCTAGGTCTACAGGCCATAGGTTCCACATATTTTGCTAACATTGCATACCGGAAACATTCATTATCCTCATTTTTCACATTGATACATGATCTTGTATCTCGGATCACCTTTGGTAGAGGGATAAAGCTGCTTCCTCTCATACCATATCCATGCTTGTGAACCCTCACATCCATACCTTCAATTGATGATAGCGTCCAGCCGGATCCTCTTCCTTCATGTTCTTGAAGTTTCACTAGCAGTTCAACCAAACATTCTTCTAAAATTTCGTTGATATCAGATGTGGTTGTAAGGGTTCGGTTTTTAGCAATGAATGCTCTCGGTGAATTTTCACCATCGGTATTAGTAAACATAGCCTCCAACACCAATCCAAATTTAATAAAGTTCAATCTTGCCAATTCTTCCGTCAATGTTTTTACAACTAGCTTTTTAGCTTGACTTATAAAATTTTCCAATTCTAATTGCACGTTATTAATTTTGAAATGAATTACAACTGGTCCTCGCAAGGCTGTAGTGCGCAGTTGTCTTATATCTTCCATATCCTCTTCTTGGGTACGCAGTTGTCTTACATCTTCCACTTCTTCTTCCGTATCTTCTTCTTCCATTTTCTCTTCTTGAATAAATCCTCCAGCTGTAGATGGTCCAGCTCCGGCAAATTGAATAACACTTGGTCTTCTTCTTTGCATTAACTGTAAATAGCTAGCCCAGTCCTGCTTCTGAGGTTTTTCCAAAAACCGATCAATCGCATCCAAGTCTTCTTCACTTACTACAATCTCTTCTTTTCTGTCCTCTTCATGATGCAATTCTCGGTGTAACTGTAGATAGCTATCCAATTCGTCCATCTGATTATGGTGGTTTTCCAAAAACCGATCAATCGCATCCAAGTCTTCTTCACTTACTACAATCTCTTCTTTTCTGTCCTCTTCATGATGCAATTCTCGATGTAAAACAAAGATATCTTCGTCTTGGAAAAACTCACCACAAATATCGCAAAGGGCCATTTTTTACAGTTTGGCTTTGAGTGTGCACTCGGTGAATGTCCACGCAATAATGAGCAGCGCGCTCAACCGGGTCCCTTTATACCCGAGGTTGAAGGGTGGGGGAAGGTGACGTCATATACATCCGGTTTATCAATCATGTAGTAGATTTGGCTTTTAAACACCCATTTTCAATATATTCTTCAACAGGCTTGATAAACCAATGATGTTTGATCTAAATCCACTACTTTGTACAAGTTTTTTCAAAGATGTCTGTTTGAGCAAGTTTATGTGGAACAAGGTCATTTGAAATTATTATTTTTCAGCGGGGGATAGAGCACTGCAATGGAGCCATGTTATAGAAGTGGTGTATCCATCCAATTGGTTTGCCCTTTTTATATTTCCACAAACTATGCATTTATGGGGGTCAAGGTTGCGTAAAGATACCCTTTGAGCGGGGGATAAACCACTAAGCAGCATGCTAGTCCATTGCCGCAAAGTGATCTATCCCCCGCTCTGTTCTACAAAACCTCAATCAAGTCCAAGTTCAAGTCCTAGTTTAACACTTGGTTGGGAGAATTACATTAGTTTGATACTTATTTCTACCGTTACACTTGCTCCATTCTCAAAAAGATATAAATAATATAATCCTGGATACTGTCCTGTTTCACGTCCTGCATGTTCCTTAATAAAGTCAAAAGCCAATCTTTTTGAATATTCATTATGAAACACTTCTCTCACACAAACAAGAATTTTTTCTTCCACCAATTTCACTTGAATTGTTGTTAGTTTGCTTACATCATCCTTGTCTATCAGGGGTAGCTTGTAGGTGAAAGTATTTGGTGGTAGTTTTTGCGTTCTGTCAAGTAAACAACAAAATTTTTTATACAATTTCTTCTCATTGTCTGTAATACTATTAATACCAATCAGATTATAGTACGAAGGTTTATAAGGTATACGACGAGACATTTTTGGTCACCGGTCTTCTTAAGAATGAGCTCCTGGATAGCCACTTCCAACGAAAGCTGGAGCGTGAATGAGAAGTGCGTGCAACCTGACCGCCTTATATCACCACCGGGCGACCACGCCCAGGATATTAGGGTGGGGGAGGGGGTGGGGGAGGGGGTGGGGGAGGGGGTGGGGGAGGGGGTGGAGGAGGGGGGGGGGCACTTCTCGTCCGAAGCAAAAAACTTTTTGGTCAAGGTCAAAAATTTTTCAAAAAAATTTATAGGGGAGGGGGAGCGGGTGGGAGTGGGGGAGGGGGTGGGGGAGGGGGGGGACTTTAAAAAAAATTAAGCCCCATGGCATTCTTATGTTACCATCGCTGTAGTCTCCGAAAAGACACAACTATGGACAACTCCAAACTTGTGTTAGTAATGCCTACCCATTAATGTTTACAAAGTACTTTAATATATTTACTGTGTTAATAAAAACCTTACTGTTAAAGATTTTGAAAACTTTCATATATTTAGGTCAAGGTCACAGAAAACTTTAAAAAAAATTAAGCCCCACACCCCCAATGGGGGTGTGGGGCACTTGGGTTGTCATCGCTGTAGCCTCCGAAGAGACCCAACTATGACAACAAGGCAACATCCAATGTCGTGTACCCTTCGCCACGCGAGACTTGTAAACATTTACTGCATTGTCTTTTCAATAGCTAACAAAGATTCGTTTACATAATTTTGAGTTTCCATGAGGAAACAAACTGAGGACACCCTAATGGCTTACGTCCTCGGTCCGAGTGCAGAGGCCGCCGCAACCTTTTGCATGCCAGCGTACAAACGGACATACTCCCACAACCCCAGCCGCAACCTGTTGCATGCCTGAGAGGAGCCTAACAATACTTCAAACTGACTTTACACGGGGGCCTACTCCCGTAACCCTATCTTTAATATTGTTAATTTAGCAATGCAGTATATTTTTACAAGTCCTTTGTGGGTCAAGGCTACACGGACATTAAAAAATTTCGGCCCCCGTACATCCATGGCGAACCACGAATGTTCGGGGGCCTTGGGGACTAAAAAACACAAATAGCTAACAAAGATTCATTTACGTAATTTTGAGTTTCCAGAAGGGAAACTAACTGAGGACACCCTAGTGGCTTACGTCCTCGGTCCGAGTGCAGAGGCCGCCACAACCTTTTGCTTGCCAGCGTACAAACGGACATGCTCCCACAACCCCAGCCGCAACCTGTCGCATGCCTGAGAGGAGCCTAACAATTATGAAAAGTGGCTTTACACGGGGGCCTACTCCCGTTCCCTGTCGTTACAATTTAATTTGAGCTGTGAAAAACGCTCAAGGGGAAATGCTAAAACAAGCGTATACACTTTAGTTAAATATAACACACTTACAACACACAATTGAGCTCAACCTGGTAAATGCTGGAACAAGCACATACACATTAAACACATGACAAACAAGACACACAGGATAAAAGACAAACAAGACACACAGGAGACATAGGGTACAAGTGAAACAATCTCATATAAAACAATTCCCAATACCCAAACGCAAGCGCAATATCTTAGAAATAATACAAGTCTTAAAGTTAGAGTAGACTTCGCTAAACAGTGAAGGCGCCTTTCAGTGTTTAGTGAGGCCTATGGCGGTCCGTCCCGATCGATCACGTTCAACGCTCGGGAGCGGACTGCGAGCCGGCTGTGGCCGGGCCGCCTTATATCCCCACCGGTCTCCCCCGGCATGGGGCGGAGGTCCACCCCGGGGGCGGAGGTCCACCCCGAGGGGGGGGGTCCGCCCCCCAAAAAATGGAGACGGGGGCGGAGGGGGGCGGAGGGGGGGGGGTCCGCCCCCCAAAAAACGGAGACGGGGGCGGAGGGGGGGGGCGGAGGGGGGGGGGTCCGCCCCCCAAAAAACGGTGACGGGGGCGGAGGGGGGGGGTCCGCCCCTTAAAAAAACGGAGACGGGGGCGGAGGGGGGGGGTCCGCCCCCCAAAAAACGGAGACGGGGGCGGACGGGGGGGGGCCGCCCCTCAGGGGTGGTTCAAGGTCACCGACTACACTTTTACTCTAAGTCTGGTTCAAGGTCACCCACTACACTTCTACTCTAAGTGTTCGCAATACCCCCACCCTAATCGAGTCCCTAAGCTACGTGACGGCGCTCAGCCAGTATGTCTCAGGCTTGCATGCGGTAAGCATCGCTGCTCTTGGACTCTGTTCATGTAAGTGTTTTACAAGTTTTTGCCTCAAGGTCATTACACTTTAACTCTGGACTAACATGGCTTGGATTTTCTCTGATTTTACTCAAGGTCACTACACTTTAACTCTGGGATGATATCGACTTGTAGTATTTCATTGTTTTGACTCAAGGTCATCACACTTTAACTCTGGGATGATTTCGACTTATAGTATTTCAGTGTTTTGACTCAAGGTCGTCACACTTTAACTCTGGGGCGGGATCGACTTGTAGTATTTCTGTGTTTTGACTCAAGGTCACCACACTTTAACTCTGGGACGGGATCTACTTGTAGTATTTCTGTGTTTTCACTCAAGGTCATCACACTTTAACTCTGGGATGATTTCAACTTATAGTATTTCAGTGTTTTGACTCAATGTCACCACACTTTAACTCTGGGACGGTATCAACTTGTGGTATTTCTATGTTTTTACTCAAGGTCATCACACTTTAACATGTAACTTTAAGGTAGCACCGAAACGGTGCTACCCGGCTTGACATTTTCAAGTTTCCCAAGATCATCGCAATTTCCCCCACCACTTCCCATATACCTAGAGTGCGCGGAGCCGGACAGTCAGTCGCTCGGTGTCTGTCGTAGGGTGCGCATCGCGGTTGCAGTAATGGTCGAATGGGGGCTTCTGGGCCCAGTTCAAGGTCACCCGGGCGTTGTCACATGACGGTTTAGGCAGAGTCACGTTGCAAACTTCAAGTTTCCTCGGCACTTTTGCTGTTTCTCATCGCAAATTCGCTCCAAGTCGTCAAGGTCATGGTAACTGTGACTGAAACTCGGAGCGTAGTGTGAGAAACGGCAAAAGTGCCGAAAAATTTTAGGTTTCAGCGTGACCTTGACCTTTTGTGGCATCAATGACGTCATCTTGGTGACGTAAGGGGTGATGACGTCATCAGCACGTCATTTCTGTGACGTCATGGGTGTGACGTCATGGATGTGACATCATTGGTGATGACGTCATCGATGATGCAATCGATGACGTCATCGATGAGGTCATTGACCTCGATGACGTCATCGATGACGTCATCCCTCAGGTGACCTTGAACTGTTCCAAAAGCCCCCATTCCCCACTACTATTATACAAGTCACATTTTAATGTCCTATTACAAATGATCAATTGAATAAATAAACAAAATCTTAAATGATGAATGAATTAACTACATGCAAGATAAAAATGGTTCTGGTTCGAAGTAACATGTTGATAGTGTAGCTTCATTACTTGTGGGAATGGAAGGACCGGCAGGAGTGAGATGTGTGGTGCAGAGCTCTGATGACACAAATGTGATTGTTTGTGATCTGTTGGGCAAAGCTCTCACACAAATGTGATTTGCGTTTACTCCCCACTATGTGTTAAATCATTGGCTGACTGTCAACGTAACGTGCATTGTGCGAGACACTAACGTCCATTCGCGGCGTGATCAATGTGCCCAATAATGGTCAAAGCTCCTTTTTTATTTCACATTATATATTTTCACATCTATTTTCCAGAAACGACAGACATTCATACAACTTACAATAGCTCTTGTGATTCTTAATATAGATTGTGTACAGAGTTTTATGCAAGTTTTTTTATATTTATTTTGTGCTACTACAAACGCTACTGTCCACATTTGTTTTTAAATAAACTCATAAGCCTAAGGAAACATAGTAGTTCAACGTTGTACTATCACAAGAATAGCACTTACAGACACTTTTAACCAACTTTAGACTCAGAGATCTGCAAACAACTACTTAATAAAAGAAAAACACGATTTAGAAATTTTATAATTACTTTGAATATGGTATAGGGGAGGTGAAACATGTAAACAACTACACATTAGATTTTTTACAATTTTTTTTTTATCTCTTTGGTATTATTAAAAACTTTGAAATATTTCCCTTGGGCATTCCATCCCCCACAGCCCCCAGGCAGCTAATGACTGTTGACTCTGATGTCGAGAGAGAAATGAGAAGCGGAGAGTGAGGGGCTGGGGATGAGAGTCTGTCAAGATTAAGACAAGGAGGCTACTGTAATCAGTAGCTGTTGTAACCTTTTCCACTCACCGGTAAAAGGAAAGTGCAACGTGAGTAAGAGTAACGTTTGTTTGGTCTGTCTAAAGTATAATTAAAATATATTTTAAGGATGAAATTTGATCTGTCCTATTTTTATTTTTTTATTTTTTTTTACGAACCTGTAACTTAAATTCCAAATGTTTAAATGGGAAACTTAACACTTGGTTTGATTGGGATTCGAAAATTAATCCTCACCAATTCTAAATGAAAATGAGTATTATCGGCTTATAAAACTTTGTTGAAAAAAAAAAAACATTATTGTAATTGTATACTCTATATTAAGGGTCGGTTTAGAATGCTTAACCCAGTTTATACAATGACCTGGATATGGTGTCTATAAAAGTATCAATCGTAGAATCCAGTATTTATTTTACTGAAAATACTTTATTTGGAAGAATAAATATTACAATGTTTATGCAAAAGGAGGGATTTTCTTATTTGACCAAAATTTGTCTATTTGGTTTCTTTATGTACTCTATTTATACTATGTAAAAAAATACTCCTATATCAATGTTTGTATCATTTGTTCATTCGCCAGCCCCATGGAAATGTGGAAATTATTTACCGACAGTTTTAATAATATGTAAATAACACCCATTAATATTGATAATATCAACATATGTTATTCAATTGTGTGTGTTGTATGTATAAGTATATACGTAAAGCGTTAAAATAGTCGATAAACAGATTGTAGATATGCAGATGTTCCGAATGTCATCTCTGGGAAGATATTGGATGATCGCGACAGCATCAGGTGCGAGTGTCTTCGTCGATTTGGTAGAGCTGACAGTTAGTCAATGCTTTCACCCCACAAAAGACAAATCACATTTTCATAACTTATCCCATGCACATTCTTGGAGAAATTATTTCAAAATGCGATTTTAATATTTTTAAGAATTTAAAGTTTAATTTTCATAGATGTCTGCTATTATATATTTTCCCAATTAATTTACATAGGTTAATTATCATAGATGTCTGCTATAATATATTTCCTTCATTTCACAAAGTACATGAACAAAATTAAATTTTGGGATAAAAATGCCACTTAGTGTCTCTCAGGTTGCCTTACTTACATACTAAAACTTATTCATGTTAATTAAACAAAATGCACATTATGTGTATAAAATAAAATAAAATAAAATACAAAAGTAAAAAAATGTACTACTAACTGTCTTTGTCTAACACAATTAATTGACATTTGAAAAATATATTTATGAGAAAAACGAACATGGGTTTACATTTATAAATTAACTGGCTGGGTAGCTGAATGATTATATTGATCGCTTTTGAATCTAAAGGTTCCCGGTTCGATCCTGTAAAAAAATCTTAGGGTTTTTAAAGGTTCGATTCCAGACCTAGCTGCCATTTGTCATCAAGCTATTTATTAATTATGCTATAAAAATGCGCGATGTTAGGCCTATATAGTAACAAGACCTGACATTTCCCAAAAAGTTATTAAAATTGCCTCTGGCGTAGATACACACAAACTGAGACTTATAATTAATGGAGTTCAATGTAACTGTATCTATAGAATAAAAGCTTATGATATGACATAGCTTAAAAGTTTATGTTTAAAAGCTTATGATATACAAATATGAATTAACCTGTGAGTAAATAGTGAAGTAAAAAGTAGTAGTATTTTTCATGTAAGTTTCTTGGTACTCTAAACACAAACTTTAAGTTTATTATATTATAGAAAATAACGCATACTTATAATCATGCGAATAAATTACCTGTATACTTTTTACAAGTACTTTCATAACTTTAGGCGCCTCATTTAACAAATATTATTCATGGAATTAATAGTGAAATTCCTAGTAATTTTCGATAATGGCTAGACTACAGTGGTGCATGGATCCTCATTAACTCCACTAATGTTGGTGGTTTGTTATTGTAGAACGGCTAAACCAACAGCCCTACATCTGAACAGGTCATTACAGACATGTGGCACTGAATTATAAGCATGTTGTTGGGTAAATAATTCAATACAAATGCTATCCATTACAAAGTATAAGATACTCCTGCATGACAGAAATATCTTATGTAAAAATTTCATGCTACATTTTGAAGGATTACGTAATTAATCACGGTTTTATAAAGTCAAACTCAGTAATTTAAGGGGAAAACAACGTAAACCGTAAAAACGAGCTCAAGCCAAATGTAAAAAAAATCATATGAAAGCTAACACGTCCTTTGTCGAGTAATAATTGTAAGAAATTATATAAAATTAAATACATAACATTAAAAATTTTGTATTTTATAAATTTTGAAAAATATATTCTGTATGAAGTAGATTCCAATATTTCAAATTCATTTGGTCTCAGAGGGCCTTAAAAGACATTTTTATTTGTTTTTCTAACAAGGAAATAACGCAACCGGAAACCAGGAGGGAAGCCAGCGGTTGGTCCACCCACAGGAAATATGAAACGGCAATTGTTTTAATATCATAATTTTGTATTAATTTTTTTAATATTTTATACTGAAACTGTATTAAGAATGTAATACGGAAGCAGTATGCTTATTCATTTCTTTTCTTGAAAAATATACTTCGATAACTTAATTCATAATCATAAATCAATTCTGGTTATTAGGGTCTATTTAATAAAATAATTAAATCAGTCAAATAAATTATTGTTATCCAAAACCCCTTAGCTACATAAAATCAATTTTTTTAAACTATAAATATTTTATGTTTATAAAAGATTTTATTGGCAGGACTTGATACAATTTGGGATGCACAAGTTCGAATCAAAAGTAAGTACTTAAGTACTGTACTCCGCAACCTCTAGATTCATAATTCCAAGACGGTAACCATTAAACTAGGAGATTTTTTAGGTCAAATAGATTAATTCAACGTAACTTGTTTTTCTCCAGACCTCATAAACATTTTAATTATTTTCCCACAATGGGGGGAGAGGGGGTGTTTTGACAGAAGCTAATGACTGTTTATTCCGATGACGAGAGGGGTGGGAGTCAGTCCCTTGAGTAAGACGATGTTGTAATCAGGTCTCCCAGGATTTAATATTGAGTTGAAAGTGACATTAGTAAGTAATGATTATAAATTTTTTTTCTGGAAAATATTTTACCTTCTATTGATTTCCATAACATTCCCCACTAATATAAATGTGATATTTTTTAAATGATTGGATATGATAAAAAATAGATGTTATGGTTAATTTTGTATTAAATATTTAATAATGATTAGTTAAAGTTGAGTGAGAAGTAAAATTTATATGCTTTATATCTGAAAATGAAATACATTTGATTTATTGTCTGAAAGGTCTTGTAGTATGAAACACATAAGAACAAAAACAAAATTTTAAGTGACCGGAGGAATTTTTGGCTTAAAAAATTTAATCCTATGAAATAGCAATATGCATTAATTAGCCCCATATTCGATATTTTTATACATGTGGACACAAAATGGGCTAGTGTACAGTATACTCTACTATAAGATCAACCACAACTATAAAACCGAAATACTCACTATTGAAGGGAAATCTTTTATGAATATGTACAGAAATTATTTATGTTTACAAATTATTATCGACTGTTAAAGAAACAGCTTTTTCATGTCTATACATTTATTTATTCAAGATAATTTTTTACACGTAAAACCAACTTAATTCTGTTTAATTCATTGCACTCCTTAAAGGGTTTTTTCTCATATAATTGTTTTTCTAAGTCGATTGTTTTGTAAATTGAAGGAATATAATCATATTATGTATTGTTTGCATTTCAGACTTAATAAGGCAGTCTACGAACTTAAACCGTATTTTTTTTTAACTTTTTTGCCTATCTGTGCCACTGAAAAAAGAGTAGGATACGGTTAATTTTATTAATAAATAACAGATTGTACACCTATTCGAAGTTGTTTCAAAATGTTAAGGTAGGCCTACTTGTTTGCTTAGTAGATTTTAAGCGGCAAAGCCAAACATAAGTAAAGTCTGACATGGAATATCGTACAGTAACCGAAAAAAAACTATATTTACTTTCGAACTGGTTCAGTTAGCCTTGCTCTGAAAAGGAGAGAGAGCCGAATCCAACTACCCGGCTAACCTAAAAACAAAAGGACAAATCTGCCATTCAAAAAAAAAAAAAAAAAAACTCAAAACTCACAAAAAACAACATTTGGAATGACTGCATGAGTTCATAAATAGACCAAGTTGCCTAGACGATGACGGAAAAAGGCTCCCCACATTGACATTGATTTTGTCTACAGATTCAACGGGGTTCCAAACCTCTGGGATAGAATAAGTGTCACAGGTTAGAAAAGTTAAACTTTGACGGATTTATCGGACGTACATGGCCTATATACCAGTATAATAGAGCAGTCATCAGAGCCAAACAGTGTCACCTAAGACCCTTGGGTATCAGATATACGTGAGACGATCCGTCATTGCCTAGCAACCGGAAGCCAGATAAGCTTAACGTTCAAACCCCACAAACACACACACACACCCACACAACCAACTCTGATTTGCCTAGGTAACAAAAGGGTACAAGCAAGTGTAGTTTGGAGTAAAGTCTGGTTTCACTTTATAAACGCTTTTTGGGGAAGCGGTCCAAACCCATCAAATTTTGTTGGCCACCTCGGGAATCGAACCCCTCACCTCTTGAACCGAAGTCCAAGACGCTAACCGCGAGGCTTAGCCGGTGGTTCTGCCAATATTAAGTCTGCTAATAAGTTTGGCATACGTTCTGCCAATTCCTCCATTTTAAGTCAATGTAAAACAGAATGTTTTATGCACAGATAGGTTTACATAAAATCAATATGTCCAAAAAAGAATGGGTATAAAATAATCATAAAATTTGAAGCTTAATTTAAGATAAAAGATAGAAGCTTTTTACATTTTCGATTCTGCTCTCAAGTGTCATTTGTCGTAGGGGTATTACTTATTGGATGTTATCTTACAGCAGGTTGACCTTAAATAGTACAAGTTCGGGGTTTGGACTAAAAAAATTTTAAAAGCGTTTATCAACAAATTGTAAAAAATGCCGTGCATTACAAATTGATTATGTCTTTGCAAGTTGCTTGTGAAAAGATATGATTATGATAAATAGTGTAATGAATATAATTTTTATTCATACCATAAGTTAATAATCTACCACTTTTTCAATTCACAATACTTGTACAACATAGTTATTTATAGACTACTATACATTTTTCGTACTAATTCCCGTCGTAGGGGTATTACTTATTGGATGTTATCTTACAGCAGGTTGACCTTAAATAGTACAAGTTCGGGGTTTGGACTAAAAAAATTTTAAAAGCGTTTATCAACAAATTGTAAAAAATGCCGTGCATTACAAATTGATTATGTCTTTGCAAGTTGCTTGTGAAAAGATATGATTATGATAAATAGTGTAATGAATATAATTTTTATTCATACCATAAGTTAATAATCTACCACTTTTTCAATTCACAATACTTGTACAACATAGTTATTTATAGACTACTATACATTTTTCGTACTAATTCCCTCACGGGACTATTAACAAAAATTATTTACTTTATGTTAGCAGCCTATTTTACCTCCCACATTGACTAAATGAAAACCAGACAAAGTAGACCTGATTTTACGTTTTGATAAATCTTATTTCGCCGAATTAGAATTGAATCCATGACTTTGGGAGAGACATATGTTTAATTATTGTTTCATTTTTACTCATATATGAATTACCTTAAAAATATTTGAAGGAAAGTATTTATATTTTTATATGTAGATAAATTTTTAATTATATCATTATTGTTCAGTACATAATACTGTAACTATATGAAAAATACCATTTAAAGTGTTTAGTTATATTCTTTTTTTTACATAACACAACGAACAACAGGGACGATTCGTAAAAGCTGATGTACAACAACATATCTCGTATAACATTCCGCAATTCACTTGAACAATCGTCGCTCGTCGAGGGTGTAACGTTCACCTTGGGACCGTTTGTTTGAAGAATAATAGTTCTTGTTTTGTATTTTCAGAATTTTATTGCTGTGTGTTTATTGCTGGGCTTCATGTGCGATTTCTTTGAGCAAACATTGTATATGTTCCTTGTATGCGACACAAATAACATACAAGACTTTGCTGTACTTATTAAAAGATAGTACAGATAAAAACTTGTTGGAAAAATTGGAGATTCTGCCAGATATGACTTTTTCTGGAGACAAGAGGATCCCGGATTACCAAAAGGCTTATCCACGGCTTAGAGCCGCTGAAACATCCCACTGTTCCACAGGTGGAGTTGATGTCCAATTTTGCACAGGCACTATCATAATCGGAACAGTACAGACACCTTTTCAATAATTCCCAGTGAAGCCAACTTTATTTTCAACTGTAATTATGAATGATTTTAAATAAGTTTTGTATTTTAAAATAAATTACCTCTTAATCAACGCTAAATTATCGACATACTTTTATACGAGTAAAGCTTAAGAGTTAAAGCGTAATTTTGTAATGAAAGTAGGATATTATCGCGGAGTAGCGGGTTTGATGGAACCATTATCCAACATGACGGGTACACACCTGCTCTGGCTTTACGTCATGATGCGCTTCTCATCCATTTAAACCATTACTTTGATGTATATTGCTATCTTCAGGTAGCTATAAATCTTAAAATACTTCTCATCGTTAGTTGAATATAGTTGAGATGCGATGATATTCTTCTTTATTGGACGTTCCTAGGGTTATTTAAATTATCTTTCTGGGCTTAAACCACGTGTTAGACAAAATATAGAACTCTGAAGTGAAAAACTCTCATACTACAAACACTGGGTTGGTTCCGACAAAAAAAAATTAAATTATAGCATAGATTACTGTATGTATGTTTATGGTTATAATAATACCATGCACCATAAAATACGTACTAGTATCAAATTTCTTAATAATTTCTTTAAAAATTAGGTATATATTAATATGAAATCATTGACTATGGATACACAAGTGTTTATCTATGTTTGTGTATCTATAATCAACGATGAAATGGTTATAACCGTAATTTTTAAAGTAATTAACATTATGAATCTAACTGTTGATAATTTAATTACAATGTTTAGTGTTTGCAGTTGTTTAGGAAAAGAAACTGGATGGGTGATTTTTTATACGATAAAATAACATAATCCATAGCATAAAAAAGAGACGTAGTCTAATATTTAAGATTAGGGAGCAATAGCAAACAACAAAGATGAACCGAAACCACTACGCTAGGTTGGCACCCCTGAATCCAATTATCAAAGGCATCCGGTTAGGTCAACAGTTGGTAACAGTGCAAACAACTTGTGCTCAGCCCTTCCGGCAAGCAACATGAGTAGAGAAACAGGCTCGCCGTGCAATAACATATACAGTAAAGCCGTTGCAGCGTCTCATACATACGGTATACTGCACATCGAATACATACTGATGGTCAATGATTAACTTGAATTTTGGTGACAATGTAAAACGTATATCGTGTGATCCATGTATAAATAACAAACTGCATACATTCAATTTACTTCAAATTATTCGCAAACCATTTATACAAGAGATTGGAAGCTTAAATGGCCTCCACCCCTCAGTAATTTATAGGAATCTCAACTTGTAATTGGGACGATGATAATAATATATAGTTACTACCACATTAATTTTGTTACTCGATACACTTTCACTTTTTCACTATTTTGTTAAATTCAAATAACTCGGGGAATCTAGTGGATTGATTATTCTACAAAAAACTATGCATTAATTGTATCAGTCATTAGGGTGTATTTTAGTTTTGAATGACGTATTAACAAAGCAACAACAATAACAAAAATACCCTTGAAAAAATTACAAATTAAACTGTTATCTAGTACCGTATGAAAGTAGAAGCCTACTTCGAGTCCTCCCCATTCTGGGCACTACCAACTCGAATACATTTGTCAGGTGAAGTTTTTTTCATACACTGTAGGGCAGCAATACAGAGAGAATGCAAGCGTTATGGGCCGTGTAAAAAAATCCAGAAATGCTTCAGTAACCCTTCGCCCATGCAATACCCGGCTCTCGAAACCAACAAACCCACGCTTAGTCTTCAATGACGCATAACTCTCCCAATATGGTCAAAATCCCCAACTTGCACCGCCAATTCCAGTCCCATCATTCGGTATGTTTTATATTGAGCACTTGAAATACTAAAAAGTATAAATCAACAGATTCATTCAGTAAGTTTATTAAACTTAATCTAGGGGTTTGAAGTGAGTTACAAGTATCAGATATTTAATTGAAGAACGAGGATGATGTATGGAAAATATAAATAATGGGGGAATACAAAATGTAGTGACAGGGCATTAAACAAAATATAATATAGGAGGGTGTTTTTAGCTACTATCTATGCCAGTGGCATTTTTTAATGTTTTGTCGGAGAACTGTTCAAACCCCAGTCTTGTTACTATTTAACATCGACCAGTTGTTAGAAAGCATCATTAAACCCAATGACAAATGGCAACTGGGTCCGGAATCGATCCTTTAAAGAGCTACTAACTTTCCTCAGGATCAAACCGGCAACCTTTGGATTCAAAGGGGAGCACTATAACCACTCAGCTACCCAGGATGCATCTACATTGTGCAAAATATCTGAAAAGCAAGATGATTTTCTCAAGTTTTTATATTCCCTATAGAAGCTTGGTGGGCTCCCTGCTCGGCTCGGCATTCTAAAAAAAAGAAATCAATGTCTTCTCTCTTCTGTAATAAAACCGCGGGGAGTAACATGCTCAAGTTGAATAAAAATTTAAAACATTTATTAGAGTAGGTATCAGGTTTTCACGTTAAAAAATTAAACTGCTCCAATCCTGGTTTTCGTCAGAAATAATGTCTCTATGAAATAAATTTAATATTTTTATTGACACTTTTGGAACTTGCAATAAAAAAAACTACATATTACTAAAAGACTATATCCTAACAGACCTTTATACACTTTAATTTCACCCAAGTTCTCCACTCTAAGAATATTCGGGATGCACTCTTGACAGAAGCCTATTAATAGTGCAATATTTTCAATTTGTAATTTAACATTGTAAATTAGCTTATCAAATAATATTGTAAATGGTGTTTGCCGTGGAAAATAAATAAATAAATAAAATAAATAAACAAATTTGTTTTCTGGCAATCAAATTACAGAAACGCGACGCCATTGTTCTTATTTATAGATACCAAGCCAAAACGCGATGCCTACATAAATCTATTATAAGGAGTACAAAATATAGAGAAAATTCTTGTATTCATATTTAATTTCACAAATTTTGTTAATACAACCAC
Organism: Neoaliturus tenellus; assembly: GCA_030545055.2. Classification (NCBI taxonomy): domain Eukaryota; kingdom Metazoa; phylum Arthropoda; class Insecta; order Hemiptera; family Cicadellidae; genus Neoaliturus; species Neoaliturus tenellus. Next base: position 123,395,057 of record CM061537.1, read on the forward strand.
TGGTACAATATTTTGATTTAGAACTGTGGCATTATTTTGTGGAAACCCCTGGTATCAGTTCATAAGGGATTATCGTCTTGGACCAAAAAACATAACCAATTTTGAATAGTTACTACGATAAATTTAAATGTCTGTGAAACAAGATTCACTTATCCTCAATCTATTATTCATTAAGTATCTCGTATACATTTGTGCAGTGTAGTTTAGCGTCATAAAGCTTTCATTAAAGTGATTTTAAATGAAAGTGACTGAGCAGCATGCCATGATGATAAGACTTTGCACAGTGTCACTGGTGTCTTTGAAGTCTTGAGGACCCCATGCTTTGCACGCACTCTAAACAAAGCCCTCAGTTTAGCAGGCGCCCGGGGCTGGAGGCTTACAAGACGCTAAACTGTTTAGCTTTGAGCAACGACTTCTGAGGGTCCAGTCTGCTCTGGTGAATTCCTCCCCCCAACAACATAACTAGGTTTCTCTTATTTAGAATTATCCTAGTTCGTATTTTGTTGCTGATTTTATTTGCAGTTGAAAATTTAAGGTTGAATTTAAATTAACATGAGTATATATATTTGAATTTAATTAATTATTTGATATTATAGCTACACACGAATTTAGAAAAACAATTTGTTTAAGAAATTGATATATTTCGGGCTTCCTTCTGAGCCCATCGTCAATCTAACCTAATTTACAAAATCAAAATATAAACAATTCTTTTCATATGTAGCAAGAAAACATATGACATATAGTATTAAGTAAAAAGTTTTACAAAAATAATACAAATTAATTTGTTGTTATGTATGTAACTATATAAAAATATTATTTTAAAATAAAAAATTAAAATAAAATATATAAAAATAAGTGTATAAGTAGGGATTTTTAAAGGTAGCATTAATAAAAAGCAAGAAAATTATTCTAAACTAAGTGAACATGCATTTGCAGAAGAGCATAAGATAAACTTTTCAGAAACAAGTATAGTTTTTAAAGAACCTAAGTGGAAATTTAGAAATATTAAAGAGACTGCATGCATGTTAATTCAAAGAGATGCCATATCCCAACCAAGCGCTACTGTTTGTCCAATGTATATCCCAACTATAGAAGAAGAAGTTAAAAAGAAAATAAATAGCTCAAAATTCCTGAATTCTAAAGCACGAAAAATCCCTACTTATACACTTATTTTTATACATTTTATTTTTATTTTATAACGATATTTTTATATAGTTCCATACATAACACCAAATTAATTTGTATTATTTTTGTAAAGTTTTTTAATTAATAATATATGTCATATGTTTTCTTGCTACATATGAAAAGAATTGTTTATATTTTGATTTAGTAAATTAGGTTAGACTGAGGATGGGCTCAGAAGAAAGCCCGAAATATATCAATTTTTTAAACAATTTTTCTTTCATATGTAGCTATAATATCAAATAATTATTAATTGCATGAAGAAAAGTACACACCATAAGGAATATTTGAATTTCTATGACATTTTTAATAAAGACTTTTGTGGAGTAACGATAAATGCAAATGTATCTATATAAAGTTTGTTGTTTAGTTTTATTCTTGCAAAATGAAAAATGTTTAGTAGGCCATAGTTTTTTAATTGTTGATAAAATTTTAAAAAAATTAAAGATTTAACACAAAACGCTAAATATAAATTATTAATCGAGTTAAATGTCATAGTTGTGTAGTAAACACTTGTGAATAATTTTAATTTATTTACCTTATTCACTTCTAGATTTAAAAAAATCCACAAAATACAAGTGTTTTCGTACATGAAATTTCTGTAATTAATGTTTATGAAGACACGTTTTTTTAAACATGAAGTAGAATATTTTACGCTAGTGATGCCGTTTAAAATTTCATTCACCATTAATGATATCGTTTAGAGTTAGAGGAAAAAGTTACAATTAATTTATATAAAAAAAGGTAGTAATACTGTAGTTATTTTACTTATGTTTTGACTAACACTCAATGTTATAAAATACTTATTGTAATAAACGGAAATGAAGTATGCGATTTTATTTTTATAACAAATAATAAGGAAAAAGTACTAGAAGTACATTTGTTTGCCAATCCTTTTAGGGTTTTAAAGGCAAGTTATAAAAACCTGTCTATTTAGATAATTTGGTAAAACAAGTAACAAAATCAACACAACATTACTTAAATTGACGCAAGTACTAAAGATACTAAAGGAGATTACGTCTTCGCACCTGCTCTACATTTGTACAGGAAACACATTTATCTTTTGAAGCTCTTTCACCATTGGCTGTTATGCCAAAACTATTATAATACTATGAACCAACTCAAAATCTTTGTTAATTACAAGGAAATCATAGGTTAAGTATATATTTAATTCAATATTTAATTCTATTGTTATATTTTTAGCAAAATGAAATATTTTAATTAGTTTCTTCTTTTTTATTACTGTATACTTTAAGTAGAGGAATTAGTTGCTTTAAATCTAAGTACGATTTGAACCTTACAGTTTAAAAGACTAGGAAGGCAAGAACAAAATCAACGTGTACAGTTATCAATCAATAATATAGTGATAGTAGGGCCTATACTGTAGTGATAGTTTATTAAAGTATATAAAACATAAAAATAGTATCATAATGGTAGTGGTCAATCCATAGTGATATAGCGTCATTATTAGAATTTTGTAGACTGTTCAAAGGAAATAACGAGTAGATTTATTTGTATGTTCATGTTTTATTGACAGATATTTCCTTTTTCAGTTAGTATTCCTTACATCATCTGAAAAGACAGGTTTCAGAAGAAGAGAATACTAGTATTAAAATAACATCTTCATACTTAAAATACATAAATAATCTGGAATCGTATATAAATGTTCTTCCTGTAAAAAAAAAACAGAAAATGGATTTTATCATGATAACCGTGTTTCAACTTGAATGGGTTTTCACGCATGTACTCGCCATCCCTGATGACACAATAACAAATCATTTTGGAACAAAGGGACAAGCGGTTTGAAAACAATGGACCGTAATTGTTTTCAGTTGATGGTTTTATAATGCATCCAGTCTACCAGTGTTCGCTTCATCGCAACTCCCATAGGGCCAATCCGAGTTTAAATTGTTCCTGTAAAATAGTTTACATGGTATTCATATAGAAAATACTATTATACGGTGTTTTGGTTTGGTTTCTCAGTTTAGATTGTTACTGTTGGAGTTTGATTTATTTAGTTAAATATAAATATATAGCAGATTTTTATTAATATTTCTGTATAATGCTCTAGATAAATAACATTAACGTAATAATTGATTATGGTTTTGCGTGAAATTTAATTCATGCTAATGTAATTAATTACACCATTCTTTTACAAGGGACGTTCTTTTACTGTTATTATTCTGCATTATTATTTTCCACATTGTCCCGATTAATAGCTACCTAACGTAACCTTATTGATGGCAATGCTTAAATAAAAACAATCTTTTTATATTTTAGTAAGAAAGGCGGTCTATGTCTGATGCCTAACCTTAATTTGATCGGTCGATTATGCAAGTTAAATTGAACAGTCAAAGAAAATAATATGATTTCAATTGTAGCTTTCATTACTCATATTAAATCTAATTTAAAATATCTAATTTAAAACTAAACACCGACGTGAGCTTCAAACTATTTCATTTTTATTGCCATACATTAAGTTATATGAGACCAAAACTGTAACAATGTGCGAGAATGTGTGATTGTGGACTTATTTGATTCTTGAAAAGCTATAAAGTGAAAAATATTTTATGGTAGCTAGAGAATAAAATTAAAAAATGTTTTTAAATTAAAATTGATTATAAAAATATTTCAGGCGTATTCAAGCAAAGCATTTTAGTATAATAGATCAAACCAACTTTAAACAGACAAAACAGATCATACGAAATATATTCTTGACTACCAAGAACTTTTTTTTTGTTTTTGCCTTTCATTCCACAATTTAAAAAATTATAAAAGTATTGCTAATTTTTGTAGAACTAATGGAAATTATTATTTTATTTTTTAAATAATTGCAAACCATAACTAATCTAATTACATTTTTATTAAAATATTCTTTTTGTTTTAACTTAAACAAAAAATGATATAATGTTTCTTAGATAATAAGAAAATAAAACAATCAAAGCAATAATTAATTAATTATAAGATAACATTCAATAATATAACCACTACCATAAATCATAATGAACCCAATCTAAGCTGGACCCGAGGGTCGAAGGTCAGTGTAATCAAGTTGGCAGCCAGTCGTAGTCCGGGAACCACAATTGTGACCTCGTAATGACCTGGACCTGCAATGATATTGTTCCAACACACAATCTATACTCTCTAATATATAGTCTACAACTTTGATAATGCGATTCAAGCTTTGTTAACCAGAAACCTATTTAATTTTAATATTCATTAAATATTACAACCTAATATTGTCGTAATCATCTTTACTTATACTGCACATGTTTGTGTTGATTGTGTGAATGGACGTTACTTAAATTAAAAAAAGCCCAAATCCTCATGGAAAAATTATAAGAAAAATTTTATTTATTAAATGTAAGAGAAATTTTTTAATCTAAATCGAGCTTCAAGAAATTGAGATATTGCCAAAGTTAAGGCATTCACATTGGGAGATCTGCTGTTGTTCTTAGAAGTTAATAAAAACCCAACGCCAATCTATTCTGCATTTTGCGGATTCGCGTAGCGCGTAAGCCTGGGTTAAATAAATGTAACAACCCCTACAATGGATAGTAAAATAAATAGGTATCAAAGACAATTTACTTTTATTGGAGGTGTACATTTAGAATGGACATTAATTTTCAAAAGTTTTAACGAGCCTTCTTTTAACAGCTTCTTGTTTTTTACGTCTAAGTTTCTTCGTTTGTTTTTTTTTTTTTTTTTCTATCTAAAAGACATTTTAGGGAAATAAATTGAGAGTATCGTACAGAGGTTTTTCATTTACCAGAGAGTGGCAGGTAAATAAACGATGTGTCGCAGGCGACGTTAGTGTGAGAGAGAGAGAGAGAGAGAGAGAGAGAGAGAGAGAGAGAGAGAGAGAGAGAGAGAGAGAGAGAGAGAGAGAGAGAGAGAGAGAGCGATGCATCGATCAGCACCGGCGTGGCGTGTATCGGTTTGTCACGGGAAGCCAACACACCTGCGGACTGGGGGTGTAGATACTGCAGTGATGGTGAACAGATACTGGTGATGGATGTGCAAAACAAATTCTAGTATATAAAATGTTATAAAGATCGATTAGAACATTTAATACATCTTATATTATTAAAAAAATATTAATACGGCATTTTAATTCAAAATAATAATTTAGAATTCACTTGAGACTTTTAAATGTGCAATGATGTCTACGGGATATGTGAGCCATAAAAGTGCAGTCTTTGTCGGAAATGGTATTTGATTTTAAGTGTAGATTGTGTATAGAAGTCCAAGTATGCTTTGATGATATTAATGGATTAAATGTTTGGTATTTGTGTGTGTATCTACTCCTGTGGCATAGGAACAATAAGGGAACATTAAAATCCTAGATCTTGCCCTATTTAGCAATCTAACATAGCAATTTTGGTACGTAAGAATTGTAAATTTATCCAGAATTTAAACCATAGTTATTGAACTGGCTACATTATATTGGTGTTTTTATAGCAGTAGACATATCTTGTCACCAGTAAATATTTTAATGGTTTATGTCGACAATAAATTTTATGAACTGTCAAAGATATGTTACAGTACTGTCTCTCATTTGTCGTGACGAATAATAATTATAACTTAGAATATTTTTTTCATATTTATTAAATTTAGTTTTTGTCTTTAACGTTTACCCGCGGAGCTCGGCTCTGTTCGGCATACATCGTTTAGCACAGTCAGCTATCACGTCGCTTCGGCCGAGCGGCCAATCGGAAGCGACCTGATCGCAAGACAAGTGGGGGACTGGACAATAGAAGATGTAGCGGCATTCAATCTTAGGACCTCATGTAAATCACTTGTTCAAAACTATCATCTCTTCATTGTTTATTATTATTATGTTCACGTAAATTCATCAATTCATTAATTACAAATCTTTTAAAGTCGATACAGTATTATGTAATTTCCGATCCCTTTACGAACATTCGGGTCTGCTCCCCGATTAAGAGAGCAGTGGTGGCAGCGACTTACACCCAAGATGAGCGGGTGGTAACACTGGTGACCAGCGGTGGGATACGAAGACCTTCCACGCTTAAGAAGAAGAGGCATCATACAAACGAAGGAAGATCTACGGACGTAGACGAGCGAAGGAAGACGACACCGAGAAGTAGAAGAGGGACGACGCAGAACTTCAACCTCAACCTTTGTACTTCAACTTCGTTCTACAACATGCGGGTTCACGAGTCGACTGACTTCAGGGAGCCGAGGGGCTCTCGATCGCCTTCCAGCAACGCGGGACACCTGGACCTGGAGACCATCATCATCACCCTGGTGGCCGTGGCATTCCTGGTTTCAAACCTTGGTGAGCTCGAACTCTAAATTACTTTAATTATAGTTATAGAAAATGTATTTTCACCTGTGTCAATTTAATTTAACTGTCGACTTGGAGGTTAATGTTAGTTCTGTGTTAGAAAAAGAGTAAATCAATGACTGAAAGTGTAAATAATATTTAGTTTAAAAGATAATTGATTCATAATTTACTTAGATCATACAACGCAAATAATAATAATATTATTAATTTTGACTAAATAACAATTCTCTTGCAACAAAAATAATAATAACGATAATATCACTGTTTATTATACAATAGATATTGACAAAAAGAGTGACGGTATACTTTGTGATAAACCTGAAATCGTGAAGGAATAATAAAATATCTTGTAAAGGGCGGATTTCTTTGTATATTAAAGCTTTTGTTAGGATGGTAGATATTTTTCTCACTCATCAAATAAGGGATAAACAGCTAGAAGGATTTTCCCAAATCATGTATATTTTCTAAAAAAAAAAAAAAAATCATCAAAGTTACCACAAATTCAACATATTTATATAAAAAAGAAACCATCAATTTAGAAATATTTACAACTTAATAAACTTGTATTTTTGTGGAAAATGGATAAACTCAGCAAACTTTTACTCACTGACATTTATCAACTTGATAAGAACTCTTTAGCAAAGCTTATAAAAGACTGCGGGTTGGAATTAGAAAGCTCTCTTACACAAAAGGAATTGAGGAAGATAGGAGCATTTCTTAAAAAATTAGCTAAAATCGCAGAGTCTGATCTCGCACTCCAAGAATCTGTAAATAAGCTGATTGAGGACGCAGATGTAGTTTTAAATCCTCGTAATGTAACAGTTTGCCCAGAGTTAGAGCATTTTAGATTACTAATTCAAGGTAATTTTCAAAACTTCTTTGAACGGATTGATAAGGTAGGAGAATCGCCATCGGGGGCATCCTTTTTTCAAACGCCATTAATGCCAAAAACTACGCCACCTCGCGACCCTCCACCTCCTCCGCCACCTAAGCCTTCGGTATTGACGGGTTGGAAGGATGACTTGCAAGTAATTGATGCTAGTACAGCTATAAACACGTTAGCAGAGGAGTTGAAAAGGGTTCAAAATGCACTACAAGAGTTAATGCGAGAGAAAGAGCAATTTTCGGCAACTAAAGTTAAAGGTCGTGAATCGATTCCAACAAAGTATATGGGGTTGGACGAAGCTTTAAATTTGGGGAGAAATTCGAACTCGTCAGAGATTTTTACAGAAATTAGGCCTAAAACTACTAGTACTAACAGAATACCATCCGAGAATCTGAATCAAACTACTGTCCGAAACAATGATCACTTACCGGCAGCGAGCAAACTTTTCCAGCAGATAGCTGCAAAACCCACATTTGATCTTGTACCAGCCTTACCCACCTTCAGTGGAGATAATGATGAAATTGTGTCTGATTTTATTTCACAAGTTAATGAAGTTGGGAACATTAGTAACTGGGACGAAAGCAATAAACTTACGGTTGCAAAATTAAAGCTATCGGGTACAGCGCTTACTTTCTCCAAATCGGACGAAGCCTGTAAATCCGCAGCCACTTTGGCCGAATTCAAAAATGCACTTGAACTACGGTTCCGAGATAAGCTCCCGGAGCATTATTATCTTGAGCAACTTGCCTGCGTGAGACAAGAGCGAGGGGAGACAATTGAAAAATATGCTGACCGAGTTAAAAAGATAGGTTCTAAGACTGTAAGACATACTCAAAATCCACAAGTAGACATGGCCCTGAAAACAGAAGCCGATCGTCGAACGATGGAAGCGTTCACTCGGGGTTTGCTTGGCGAATTAGGTCATGAAGTCCGGATTAAATTCCCAAAAACATTCCAAGAAGCCGTGACCCTAGCCGTAACTATTAGAAACGTGGAAATGCGACCCTCGGAGGAAAATTAATTCCGTAATAACAACAAAGGTGTGTTTTTCAGCCCTTCTCAAGAATCATTAAAATGTCAACTTTGCCTAAAATTTGGACATTCTGCACAAAATTGCAGAATTCAAAATGCTCAAAGACGTTTAAATGAGTTCCAATGTCACCGACCTGTTTATCATAATAATCGGTCATTTGTAAGTAATTCTCCATCTTACCACAGCCCGAATTCTAATCGAAGTCAAACAGCCTTGCCAAGAAATGCAACAAAATATTGCTCACACTGTAAGAGATCCGGTCATTCCGACGAGGAATGTAGATATAAATTAAGGAACCAAAATTTTACCGTACTCCAATGTCAGATTTGTGGTAGAAGAGGACATTCAGCACAAATGTGCAGATTTTCCCAAATTAACAATGTTAACAACCGGCCCGCAGCGTCAAACTCCGTCGGGGGTTCCAAGCCCGCCACTGGCTCCCCCACCACCACCAACAATCAGGTTTAAGTATCAGAGAAAATATCCAACTTAAATCGGCGGAACTAGAGTGCAATAATACCGCTAAAAGTTTATCACAATTAAAGAGCAAAACTATTGCAGGCAGGCCACTTCTCATAAATCACAGTATAGCAACCACAAATTCAGATTTTGCTGTGTCGGGTGAAATTAACAACACTAACGGGTTAATAATTTTAGATTCTGGTGCACAAGTTTCACTAATAGATAAGAGTATAAGCAGAGGAGAAATACAACCTACAACCATAGGTATCACAGGGGTAACCGGAAATAAACTGAAAGTTTATGGAGAATGTAACGTTAATGTAACTTTAGATAATCAGATCACTTTTAACAGTAATTTTATTATAGCCGATCTGCCAAAGGGCTTTATTGCAATTCTAGGGTTGGATGTTATTGAGCAAGAAAAAATAGATCTCCTTGTTAGCCGTAAATCAATTAAAATCAGGGGCTTAGAGATATTTACAAACCGTGACACTGGGGTCAACAGCACAACACAGCTTGCAAGGTCGTCGTCACCGGACTCGGTGCGTGCGTGTCAAGGACACCAGCTGCGAGATGACGAGGGCATGTTTAGCTTAGATAGTCATTCCTTGTATGTTTATTGTAAAGAAGATATTAAACTCCCACCTAGAAGTGAAACTATTATTTCCGCTAAACTTGGAAAATTAAGTAATGATCTAAAAAAGAAATTGGAAGGTAAAATTGTATTGACAGAGCCAAATGATGTAAAAATTCATGGGGTTTACATTGCAAGATCTTTAGCGAAAATTAAGAACCAAAGCGTACCAACTAGGATAGCTAATTGTAGTGGAGAAGAATTGACTATAAGCCGGAATGCTATGCTAAGTAAACTATATGAACCCGGTAATTTTTCTAGTCGTCAAGATGGAAGTCGCAGAGTGTTGCAAACAAATCAATTTTCGGGTTGCGATGATAAATTTAGAAACATTGTAGAAGAAAAACTCAGTCATTTATGTGAAGACGAAAAATTAAAGTTTAAAGAAGTAATTTATGAGTACAAAGATATTTTCAGCATAGAGGGAACCGGAAATTTGGGTTGTACGTCTGTAGTCAAACATGAGATAGACACGGGGAATTCCGCACCTATAAAATTAAGACCTTATAGAATACCACATGCTTTGAAACCTGTAGTAGATGATGTAATTAAAAATCAGCTAAAGGACGGTATTATAGCACCTTCCTCTTCTCCGTGGAATTCGCCTCTCATGTTAATTCCTAAGAAACTAGGAGAGGACAATGTTCAACAGTATCGAGCTGTAGTTGATTTTAGAGCCATTAACGAAGTAACAACACCTGTAAACTATCCTATCCCTGACATTAGGGAGACACTTGATAAACTCGGGGGTAGCAGATATTTTAGCTCATTGGATATGAACCAGGGATTTTATCAAATTGAAATGGACCCAAGTAGCCGTGCGAAAACTAGTTTCACAGTTACGGATGGAGAGTACGTAGGAAGTTACGAATATTTAAGAATGCCGATGGGGTTGCGAAACTCCCCCTCTACCTTCCAGAGACTTATGGATATGACACTAGCTGGTTTACGAGGCAAAACCTGTCTCATTTACTTAGATGATTGTTTAATTTTCGGAACAAACCTGGACGACCATATTAATGACCTCAGAGACGTTTTGCAACGATTTAGAGACGTTAATTTAAGCGTTAAACTCCAAAAGTGCAAATTTGCTACTGAGGAGATAGAATATCTAGGCCACATGTTGAACAAGGAAGGGGTAAGACCTCTTAGAAAAAAGGTAGAAGCTATTGAGCAGTACCCTCGACCGCAAAATGTCCGAGAAGTACGGGGATTCATAGGCTTAAGTGGATACTACAGAACACATATTCCAAATTTTGCTGATTTAGCTAAACCTCTAACTCAACTAACAAAGGCAAACCAACCATTTAATTGGACTGACGAGTGCGAGCAATCTTTTCTCACACTCAAACAAAAACTCATGACCGAGCCACTTTTAGTGTATCCAGATTTTACCAAACCATTCGTTCTTAGCACTGATGCTAGCTCTGTGGGGCTAGGAGTAATTTTAGCTAACCTTATTGATGGTCAGGAGCGGCCAATTTGCTACGCATCCAGACAACTAAATAAAAGTGAAAGAAATTATTCAGCTACAGAGCTTGAACTTTTAGCTGTAATTTGGGCTGTCAAGTATTTCCGTTGTTATTTGATAGGCGTGCACTTCACCCTCATGACTGATCATAGCGCCATCAGGTGGCTGCTCTCGCTGAGAGATAGTACTAGCCGTTTAACGCGCTGGGCTCTCAAGTTACAACAGTACAATTACACCGTTGTACATAAGGCCGGGAAGAAACATTTAAATGCAGACGCATTAAGTAGAGCGGTTCTTAAAGTCAACAAAGAACTTTTGCCGGTTATGGACCTTGATACGTTAAGGCAAGAACAGTGAATCGACGAGGAATGCCAGAAGCTTAAATCACACAAACGTTATAAAACCAATCCCCAAGGAATAATTTGCTACCAACAAGGACAGGATAGGTTAGTCTTAGTTCCTTCAAAATTTCGAACAAGAATCTTACAGTTGCATCACGACGTCCCGACTGCAGGACACGCGGGTACTCTGAAAACACTTAAGCGAATTAAACAGCGATTCGTTTGGCCTAACATGAAGGAAGACGTGCGAAATTACGTGGAGAAATGTCATTCATGTAATCAGAGAAGAGATTGTGGAAGAATAGTCGCACCCTTAGGCGAATTCGTCGAACCAACTGAAGTCTTTCAAAGAATAAGTTGCGACATTGTAGGACCATTACCAACAACGCAATCAGGGAACAAATACGTACTAAGTGTCGTAGAACATTTATCAAGGTACACTGAATTCTTTGCTTTACCTGACCAAACCAGCGAAACGATCGCTAGAGTCCTCATCCATCGATACATCACGAAATATGGTGTACCAAGAGAACTCATCACGGATCAGGGACCAGCGTTCACATCCGAATTAATTCGAGAAATGTGCAGGTTGTTAAAAATTAAGAAACTGCAAACTACGGGATACCACCCTATGTCAAACGGAAGGACAGAAATTACCCATAAGACACTTAGCAAAATGCTTTCCCATTATGTAAATAAGAATCAAAACGATTGGGACGAGTACTTGAGCTATGTTTGTATGGCGTATAATTCGGCTTATCACGAAGCCACCGGCTACTCGCCATATGAATTGATCTTCGGAAGAAGAATGGAAACACCACTGGAAGCTAACCTAAGCTTATCTCAATATGACGATCCTAGACCCGATGACTACATAGAGAAACTGCGTTTCAAACTAAGAGAAATAAAAGAAATTTCAAGACATTATCAGAAGCTAACCAAAAGCAAACAGAAGAGAAAGTACGACGTAAAAGCTAAGGTTAGAAATTACCAGGTAGGCCAACGTGTATATTTGTATGTTCCCCACACCAAACCATTACGAGTTAAGAAACTCTCAAAATTTTGGCGAGGACCGTATGTCATAGTTAAGGTTCTCTCTGATCTCAATGTCGTACTGAGAGTAAGAAAACGTGACGTTGTCGTGCACGTAAATCGTATAAAACCAGCACCTGAGTTAACCAGTAAAAATTCACCAAATTCAGCTGCAATTACCGAGAAACAAAATCCATTGGAATCTACCAGTACAACTAATAAAATCTACCCAAACGGAAAACAGGAGTCACACACAGAGAACATCATTGTAGAAAAAGCCAACCGGAACAGGAGATTGCCAGCCAGATTACGGGATTACGAATTGGGTTAAACAACATTGGATTGGAAGGTCTCTTTAATAACTGTCTCTGGTGGACCGAGAAGCTAGATGCATGTTATTGAAGGAACGACCTCATTATCCTTACCGAGGCAGGGAGCCTCAACGAGTAACCCATTCATAAGTCTATAAATAAAGATTATTTGAAAAAAAAATGTTTAATTGGGGATTTTACGGAAATAAATATAATTAAAGTAGCTACAAATGAACTTTAACAGTATGTGTGCTTGGTGTGTAAGAGTGCACGAAACTTGATGAATGTTGTGATTGTGTATAAATGTTGTATGAATGATGAAGGGCCCAATGAATGCTGATGAATGAGTATGTGAGGTTTAAATGTGAGAATGAATTTTCATAAGTGTATATACTGTTATGAATTAACTTCCAGATAAAGTAAAGTAAAGTAAAGTAAGTAAAGTAAGTAAAGTAGTAAAATTGCCAAACCAACTTATTTAATCGTAAATATTTGTGAAAATAATATTCCTTCACGTTTCAGAAATAGTTTCGATAATAAAGCTCAATGATATAAAATATTACGAAGTTAATTAACTTAAATCATGCAATTTCATTATATAATATATAACATGAAGTGAAGATAGAAACCAACGAAGTTGTTACAAATATATCTTTATAATTAATAAAATGTATTTTATTTTCATTTCATTACAATGAGCATTGATAATAAGAGTGAAGAATGTTTTATAAATATTAAATAAATCACTGCACCAATGCCTAGCTATATTGTTAGCTTTCGAGTCTAACTATTACCTAGTCAAAGGGCAAGAGAGGAATTTCCCAGCTAATAGCATAATAAATATTCTTTCTTTACCTAGGAAATAGTATTAAATAAGGAGACTGCAGCTCCAAATACATAAAGTAAAACAAGCTGACAAATGTAATAATTTCTAGCTAACAGTCTAAGCCTTTCGAGTCTGACTTTACCTAGAATTAAAATAAGAAAGATTTATTTAGAAGTGAGTTAATGAATAACAAATAAAAAGTAACAACTTTACTTTTACAGAAAGTTTCATTGAGCAATACATTTATTATTGTTTACATATATAAGTACTTTAAAACAAATTACTTGAAAGAAAGGGCACTCCATTCATTAAGAGATAACTAGACAGTGATGACTTCATTGCACAGTGCAGAATCAGCAAGAGTGTGACATTGACCTCCTGTAGCAGCTGTTACTCTGCACGTACTCGGCTACCGAGCGGTGTTTGAGGAAAATAAAATGTAGATTTATGTTATGGGAAGAAAATATGTATTTTGGTGTCAACAATTTGCTAGCTTCCGTCACATTATTTTTTTAGATTGATATTATTTCACATTTTTTGGATTAAGAATGCAAATGATTGGATTTATAATGTTGCTGAGCCACACAAAATAACTCTTAAATGCTGGAATTACGATGTAGTTTCAAACAAAGAAATTTGTGATGTTAAGGACTTAGAGATAAAGGAATCAGGTATCTTAAGAAATGTCTCTAGATGTGAAATATTTGGATCTAATTTCAGAATTTTTCATAAGATACAAGGTTATACAAATTATTTGAAAAATATTACTAAGTTACACATTCCTAAAATCAATGGTATGCTGTATCACGAAGACCATGAAATTCTGTCATTGAATTTGAACCTTACGTTCGATTCCATTAGCGCACTGAAAAAGGAGCTTGGAGACGATAAGGTTGAAATTAGTCTTAACAAATTGTTATCCCATATTAAAATGGCTAATAATCAAATAAATGTAAATTATGAATATAAGGTAGGAATTATAACTGTTGTAGTTTTAGTCTTGATTATTTTGATACTTCTCGTAGCGACCTTATGTTATAGGAGGAGAGCTAGAGCCGGACACACATCCACTTTGACCTGGCAACGGCGAGGCGAGGAACCACCAAGGACTCACGTTATCGTCAGCAGTAACGCTCTCAGGGAGATGGTCCTCGCAAACCAGTGAAAGTGAACTATGGAAGTGGTATTATTGACTTTATAATGACACTTGTGTTTAGGATGTGTGTTCCAGGCGGTGCGAACTGTTTTAAAGACAGATATAAAATGTATATTTAAAGGTTTTCTTTTTATGTTCGAATAATTGTGAATTTTATTAGGGGTTTCAGTCTATAAAAGGGGAATAGTTTAGTAGAATTTTTGTAGCTAGGTGAAATGTATGTATACTGAACAATCTTAACAATTGAAATCAGTGGGTATGCGATAAATTGCGCGGTTATGACAGAGGGCTAGTATAGCTTTCTTCCAGTAGCGTAACTAGAAGCGCGCTCCGGATGCTAGCCGGTGTCGTTTTGCGCTGACACTCGCGTCGGCAGTCTGTGTTTCTGACGTGAGAATTCTCAGCTAGGCTTGTTGTGAGAATTGCATTGTAGTATAACTTCATGTCTCGTATTCGATTGTATTGTGTTGTATCGTATGGTATTGTATTCTGCTTATTTCATAGTTCCAAGGAGTTGCTCAGCCTTCAGCTAAGCAATCCTTCCCGGAACGAGGGGTGATGTTACAGTACTGTCTCTCATTTGTCGTGACGAATAATAATTATAACTTAGAATATTTTTTCATATTTATTAAATTTAGTTTTTGTCTTTAACGTTTACCCGCGGAGCTCGGCTCTGTTCGGCATACATCGTTTAGCACAGTCAGCTATCACGTCGCTTCGGCCGAGCGGCCAATCGGAAGCGACCTGATCGCAAGACAAGTGGGGGACTGGACAATAGAAGATGTAGCGGCATTCAATCTTAGGACCTCATGTAAATCACTTGTTCAAAACTATCATCTCTTCATTGTTTATTATTATTATGTTCACGTAAATTCATCAATTCATTAATTACAAATCTTTTAAAGTCGATACAGTATTATGTAATTTCCGATCCCTTTACGAACATTCGGGTCTGCTCCCCGATTAAGAGAGCAGTGGTGGCAGCGACTTACACCCAAGATGAGCGGGTGGTAACAGATACAAAATGAGCAAAAGAAAATACTGGTAATGCATTAATATGACGGTAGTCTTTTAGCTAAATTTTCGTTGTAGATCGATCAATATTCAAGGTTTAACGTTTCATTCTATTTTGAAGTAGTAAACGTGAATACAATCGAATCATGTGTTCCACAACTGTAAGGGGTGACTTATTGATCACAACACGAATGAACGTTAGTGTCTCGCACAATGCACGTTACGTTGACAGTCAGCCAATGATTGAACACATAGAGGTGAGTAAACACAAATCAAATTTGTGTGAAAGCTTTGCCCAACATATCACCAACAATCACATTTGTGTGAGAGCTTTGTCCAACAGATCACCAACACTCACATTTGTGTGAGAGCTTTGTTAAACAAATCACCAACAATCACATTTTTGTGAAAGCTTTGCCCAACAGATCACCAACAAACACATTTGTGTGAGAGCTTTGCCCAGCAGATCACCAACAATCATATTTGTGTGAGAGCTTTGCCCAGCATATCACCAACAATCACATTATTGTGTGAGAGCTTTGTCCAACAGGTCACCAACAATCACATTAATTTTTGTGAGAGCTTTGCCCAGCATATCACCAACAATCACATTATTGTGTGAGAGCTTTGTCCAACAGGTCACCAACAATCACATTAATTTTTGTGAGAGCTTTGCCCAGCATATCACCAACAATCACATTATTGTGTGAGAGCTTTGTCCAACAGGTCACCAACAATCACATTAATTTTTGTGAGAGCTTTGCCCAGCAGATCACCAACAATCACATTTTTGTGAAAGCTTTGCCCAACAGATCACCAACAATCACATTTGTGTGAGAGCTTTGTCCAACAGGTCACCAACAATCACATTAATTTTTGTGAGAGCTTTGCCCAGCATATCACCAACAATCACATTATTGTGTGAGAGCTTTGTCCAACAGGTCACCAACAATCACATTAATTTTTGTGAGAGCTTTGCCCAGCATATCACCAACAATCACATTATTGTGTGAGAGCTTTGTCCAACAGGTCACCAACAATCACATTAATTTTTGTGAGAGCTTTGCCCAGCATATCACCAACAATCACATTATTGTGTGAGAGCTTTGTCCAACAGGTCACCAACAATCACATTAATTTTTGTGAAAGCTTTGCCCAGCAGATCACCAACAATCACATTATTGTGTGAGAGCTTTGTCCAACAGGTCACCAACAATCACATTAATTTTTGTGAGAGCTTTGCCCAGCATATCACCAACAATCACATTATTGTGTGAGAGCTTTGTCCAACAGGTCACCAACAATCACATTAATTTTTGTGAGAGCTTTGCCCAGCAGATCACCAACAATCACATTTGTGTGAGAGCTTTGTCCAACATATCACCAACAAACACATTTGTGTGAGAGCTTTGCCCAGCATATCACCAACAATCACATTAATTTGTGTGAGAGCTTTGCCCAGCAGATCACCAACAATCACATTTTTGTGAAAGCTTTGCCCAACAGATCACCAACAATCACATTTGTGTGAGAGCTTTGCCCAACAGGTCACCAACAATCACATATGTGTCATCAGACCTCTGCAAGACACTTTACATCAACGATGGGCCTTATAGTAGTAAACCTGTTAACAAACTACTAAGAGAGATTGATTAACTAGTTTATTAATACGAGATAAAATATTCAACTTTTTTATTAAGATTATGAACGTGAAACTTAATTACCAAAAAAGAGGGTAATCAAAGAAAACAACCATCCTATCATTCAATTCTTTTTGTTAATTAAAAAGGGTGGAACTGGACTTCTATTTTTTCTTCGTCACCCTAGGCAGCTAATGACTGTTGACTCTGATGTTGAGGGTAAAATGAGAAGCGGAGAGTGAGGGGTTGGAGATGAGAGTATGTCAAGATAAAGACAAGGAGGCTTGTGTAATCAGTAGCTGCTATAACGTTTTCCACTCGCCGGTAAAAAGTAAATAAACCCAAACCCTCAAGTGCATTACTAAATACACACATACATTAATTTAATATAAATAATTTTGAACTTATTGATTGTACAGTGCTTTCTTCGACTGCTATATCGTTTGAATAGTTAATTCTATAAGTATGCACATTAAGAAAAATATATTGTAATTTTTAGCTTTTAATATCAAATAATGTTAAACATTAATTTATTTTTGAGTTGTTTATATTTATTTCTGTTAACGATAGTAAATAATTATTTCTATTCCCTTCAAAAAATAAAATTGAATTGAGTTGATTCTTTTCGTGTTCGAACTATCTGAGGTTGCCTTCTTTGAATGCACAGGATTTTCATGGGTAAATTTTGATGTTAATATTAAATAAGTAGTAAAATGTAGGCTATATACATCACGGATTCAAATCATTCTTATTGATAGTTTTGAAGATTCCACATTTAAAATTGGCAATTTTATATCATAGCCAGTTTGTTATTCAGGGGTGTTTGGGAAGGTTTGGGGACGCACCCCCCCCCCTCACCACCCCTCTCAATGTGAAATGGGGAGATGAACACAAATCACCGATGCGTATAAAACAGAACGTTTACTTTAGAAACACCGAAATGTTAAAACCCTCACTCCCCGTCCATAAACACCCCCAAATTCAACTGGGAATATACTGGTTAAAACAATGCCTTTTACTGAAATTATAAAGTTTTAATCCTTTGATATATACTCCGTATGCTACACTAAAGTAGTCAAGTTTATATTATTTGATATACAATGTATACTTATACATGTAAATAAATACATACCTAATCTTTATACATGATTGTGAAGATATGAACATATAACTTTAAGAGTGCGCTCTACCTCGGCGTCAAAATCGTCGAACGAGACTGTTAACTGCCGCTATACGCGGAATCTCACATTTTGGAAAATATATGACGGGTGATTTTAAATTTTGTTACTTTAATGCTTTTTTTGGTTTCAGTGCGAAATCCATCGGTGGTCTAATAACGATGTTTTTGAAATTGCAGACCTTTCGCATCTCCCTTCTTGGGATCGTTATCTATGAACTTTTTACCAATCTTATTACAGATTCGTGTTTTTAAGATCATATTCTACTCACGTATCGTCTTATTTACTTTTTCTCAAAAAAATTTTTATTACGTTAAAACTTGATACAAAAACGCTTATTTCAACATTATTAGCAAGCACCCTGCTCAGTAATTTAAATTAATATCGAAATTTTAAGACGATAGCGGAGTACAAAATTATATTACGAAAAGAATGACACCAAAATATTTGAAATCGGTTTACAACTAGGGCGACAAACGCGGAGATTCTAAACCCTTGCATCCGCGCGCGGCAGATGGGTAAAGCGCACCCTTAACACGTATGTTTCAACCTAAAGGTATTTCTACCCAACAGAGTAACTAAGTCACGCCACATAAGTTTACGAATTTACAAAAACAGCTGGGTAAGGCTCCAAAAACAGCTTGGTAATTTTCCAAAAACATCGAGCTTACGTTACATGCAGTTTTTTATAGAACAGCTGATTTTCTAATCATTTTGACTGAATAGTAGTGAAAATTCATTCGTCAAGTTTCGTGGCGAGGGTTATAAATAATGTCTTAAAATATCTAAATAAATTGTTAAATTATATATATATATATTTTTATTTGAGTTGTCATTTTCTAACTGTGCTCAAAACGTGATTGAAGAATAAAATATGTTTCATAAAATCAGCTTCTAAGAACATGTAAAAGTATTACAGTACCAAGCCAAGTTAATTTTTTTTAAAATTTTTTACCAAGACATTCACAAACATGAATGGATAATAATATATAAATGGAGTAATTAATAATGTTTTGTTTAAAATCAACAACACAGAAAAATTACAAAACTATATAGTTAAAAGAAAATCCTTAGATTATTTTTCTGAGACTAAATTACATTTACATACTGACAGAAAAGTATGAGTTTAAATAAACTTTAGGATTGTCAGGGAGGGGGAGCGGTTGGTAGATCATGGCAGGATTAAATGGGAGTGTCTCCGTCAGTTTGGACAGAGCTGACAGTTAGTCAATGCTTTCAGCCCACCGAGAAATGAGAATAAATCGTATTTTTGGTTAAAACACCACGACGCATTTCAAACCGTCCGACCATTAGCAAAGTTTGATGTTACATACTTTTAAGTAATAAGTTTTACGTTTTAAAATATTAGTTGAGAAGCTAATATTACATATTGGTTTTACAATATTATATTTATAGTTAATGCCACGTAGCCATAGTGAAACATGGCTAACATTTGTAGATTGTTTACTAAAAGTTAAACTGCAGTTGAATTTATTACAAAAAACTTATTTAATACAGTAAACAACTAACAATCTAGAAATTCGATTAAATAACTTTAAAAAAAAATCACTATTCAATAAAATACATTACTTGAAATAATTAAATTTTTAATACGTAAATTTCAATTTATACATCAAAATATAATCTTAATTTCAACTGTCCGCTGGGCTCAAGACACCACGCAGCACAAGCTAGATAATAGGGGAACGCAGAAGTTCGTCTACCCGACTGTAAGGCTTATTCATTAGAGTCAGGCATATTTACTGTTTCACTTGTCTTGCCCTAAAGTGCACTAGAAATTTACGCTTTGCGTTGACGTGGTAACTAATGTCTAATTTAGTATATGATATTTATTTAGTACATAATTCTTTACATTTAACTGATTATAGGTATTCGTCACTATTAAATATATTCTAAACAAAACTTTTATTCATAATGCACTACGACTTTAAAGTATTTTTATTTTTTTTTACAAATTGCATGAAAAAGCAGGTTTTCTGTCCTACTCTTATAATCATCTTATAATAGCGCAAGATAAGAAAAGCTGTACATTTTATGGTGCGCTAACCTCAAAAACTATGTTTGTCATTGACAATTTTCGTACTATTAAAACAAGTTAAGTAAAAATTAGCCTACATTTCAAATGAAAATGTTTTGGATTTAATTATTTGACTTGTGAAGTGTGCAGTTTGTTAAAAATATTAAGATAAAATTTAGTAACAAACTTTAATGAACAAAAATGTAATAAAATTTGATTAATTTATTTATTTATTATTAGTTATTCTAGTTATTAGTTATAACTTAATATTATCTGCAGGATGGTGAAACATGTTCGTTACTTGGAATAAAAGTGTTTTTTCTGTGCTTCATCCCGTTAGTAAAACCATTTTTTAGAACACCAATTTAATCCATAGCGATTACAACTAACTATTAACTACATTAAATGTATTTATGAATATTCTCGTTTATTAAGTTTAAATTGAAATTTTTCATTGTCAATTTTTAATTTATAATTTTATGTTTCAATTTAAATGTTGATTTAGCTAATGGATTAGTTAGAGACTTCAGTGGCAAAACCCATTTACCCCACTAATGCAGAGGGTTGTAACAGGGAGGAGGGGATGTATCAACATCCCTACATTTGAACAGCCGATTAGAATTGTTGAACTGAATTGTATTGTAATGGGGAAACCATCCAGAAAGATCTATTCGGTTTTGTTGAAGCTGCTTAACTTAGAAATACATTATAAAAATATATGAAGAAAGTTTAGTAAAGTCATAAAGTCATATAAATTTCAAAAAATACTAAATCTTCCGATAAAAAACTAAGGTTTTGACCGTAAAAAATATTTCTTAATCCGTTTAAAACTGTGCAAAACAAAACGCTCAAGCACTGAAAAACTTCAGTTTTGCATTTCGATTTTTTAAATGCTTTAATAAAGCTAAATTGACGCTAAACTCTCATATAAAAACAATAAATATAAATTACGTTCTGTACGTTTCTGTGTGTTTATTTAGCAGCAGCAAACGTTGCACTTTGCCCAGATTGCGAGGTGCCGTTCCACATGGCTCGCAGCAGTCAGTAAAATCCTGTTATTTTCGTTTTTTGCCAAACCTACTGACCCGTTCCATAAGAGCGGCGAGGTTATCTTGTAAACTAACCAAACCGTTTGTGAAAATCCCACCATTAGAGAAATTTTATGGGGAATTCATTTTCTCTTTCATTTTAATTTTAATTTTTTTCAACATTTTAATTGTAAAATTACATTTTGCTGACGTAAATGTGACAAATACACTTTTTTTACTTTCAATTCTACAGTAGCTCAAATACAAATTGTGATCATTTTGAAATCAAATACATTTTAGATTAAACCTAACTTATAACTTTATCGAAAATTTTAGGGCAGTAAAATGTATTTAAAGTTTTACTTGATTAGAAACTATTTTCTGTAAAAAAAATTCAACTGCATGTGACTAACAAAACCTCTATAAAAACAAACAAACAAAAAACATAAGATACAGTCTTTATTATACTATTATTATTGAATAATGCTTTTTATATAAGTTTATTAAATAAACTTTATGTAATAAAATTATTATTAAATAAAAAATGAATATTTTATCGTTAATTTTTTAGCTTTGATTAACAAGACCAAAAATAGTTTTACTTAAGTGCCATGTATTTATTTTAATAATAGGTTATTTTAAACAACATGAGATACAGTCTTTATACCAGTTTTAGTATTAAATAATACTTGTTATAATACCACTAATCTCAACAGAACTCTTCTACTGAGCAAATCAAAAAGCCTATAATAATCTTAGAAGTCCCCTACTAAAGATATATTTTCAGAGTATCATTTGAAGTATACTCAAACAATTGCCGTTTCGTGTTTCCTCTGGGTAAAGGAAACGTTGGGCCTCCCTCCTAGTTTCCGGTTTCGTTATTTTCTCCCTCCTAAACAAATAAAATCCCCATTTAAAAGCCCCCGAGACTGACTGGAGATGTAATATCCGGGAACATAAAATTGGAGGGGGAGAAATATTCTCCTAATTCGAAAGTCTATATTTTCAACCGACAAATGAGAATATTTTCTTAAAAAGTACCAGGGGGTTAAGCTCGGTTAAATTATTACGTTCGTTCTCACACAAAGCTCGTTCGCTCCACTCACTCAACGTCTTCCTGTTGAGGACGAGCTCGTTCAGGCCGAAGGGTGCTGCACTTTAGTATAATTTTTCTAAAGATGTAACACATTGGTTTATATATACGGTTATCAGCTCATTTTTGTTCAATTTAAAAGTCACCATAAAGATAACATGGAAACTTTGAAGGGCTCTAGGACGAAAACCGGATTTTATTAGACATTGAGACCAGCTGCAATCGATTCCTCGTAACCAAAAGCCCCAAAAAAATCCTTGGGGAGAAAAAAAATTTTGCCCGTATAAACATTGCTTGTTTTAATGTATATAATATATAGTAGATAAATAAGGTTGACACATGCTCATGATAGAATATCTAGTTCAAAACTACACTGTACTCAATTTTAATATTTTATTATATTTTTTTAAACTAAATCATCGTAAAAAATCTAAACCATAATGCAGGACATACATATGTATTCTATTAGACTTTGATGTTGTGTTTACAAAAAACTGAGTTTACATGATTCACATTCATTACCCTCCTAAATTTGAGCATGGTTATGTACATGATTTAATATCATAAAATATGCTTTGCATTGATCCCAATTAATTTGTTAAATTGTAGTTAGTTGTAATAAGTCAATGACATGGTCTATTTTACTTTAGTGTATCTAATTGGTGAATGAGTTAACTCGAATTACTAAGCAACAGAATGTGAGCGATTTATGTACATATAAGATATGTGTAGGTAGTAGATGCATCAGTGCGTAGCAACCGGAAGCCAGATAAGCAGTAGCTACAATCCTCTCATTACTAGTGGGAAGGGAGGGGGGGGGCTGTACGTCCAATCAAGTTTGTAACACGTAATTGATTTGTTTGTTTTAGTAAGCGATCCTCTAAACCAAAATTTTACTTCAATGATCAGTAGCTTAACATGGTTTTCATAGCTAATATGTTATGTGCTTACTATTCTCTATGAAAATAAGTTACATTTTCTAGATATATGTTTGTCGACTAGCATTAAATTTTTTTCTATTTTAAATTCAAAAATTGTATTCTTTTACATATATATATATATATATATATATATATATATATATATATATATATTTAAATAGAATTATAAGTCAATTGCTATGCACTGATAAATGTTCATGAAACCTACTGAAACAAAAGATAAAACTAGTTATAAAGGTCATCTTTTCTGGTTTCATCCAACATAAAAGATTTAGCACTTTCAGCAATATGGTATACTACTATTGTACTAATGATATAATAAATATGAATTACACAATGTAATGGTTCCACTAATGTTGTACAATTAGTTGTAATAACAAACTTTTAAACTTTATCATTTTTAAGCTAATTTTAGTGAGAAAAGTTGCTTGATAGGAGTGCTTTCCCCAATCTAACTGTTTCTTCCAATCCAACGTTTTTCATTTTATCAGTGAATTATTCTCTTCAAACCATATACAAGATGTTAATAGATAATTTTACTCTTAATCTTTGCTATCTTTTGTATCTAATTTACTGTTGTTAAAATACTTTAGGTTACAATGCATACGTTTGTTAAATTCGTGCGTCAAAAAGGGACTTGGATAACTGTTCAAAATTAGGGTCCATTAGTGGCTTTTAATAAATTTCATCTAACTTATACTTTTTTTAAGGTACGCTGCTCTTTCTAATTAATATGAGAAACATATAATAAAATTAGAAGGGTTCTTTCTTTGCTTACTTTAGGCAGGTTATTAGATTTAAATGTTTGGTGCCTTTTAAGTCTTTAATAATCTGGTAGGAGAGCGAAGAATCCAAAGGCTCGCTGTTCACTTCAAATATTAACAATTTTTAATTATTTGATAATTTTAAACTGGACCTAGGCTGTCTCTAAAGTAAAAAAATCCAATTTACTATACTAAATTAAAATAATCTACTCACACATCTAAACATTTTCTATATGATCGATTTGTAATAAATGTGTGTGTCTCACTTTACTTCGTGGCACTGTAAGTTCCACGGTGTCGGTTTTCCACTTTCGTAGCCTATTGTTCCTGATGATCAATGTGACAGATCTAAATCGATTGCCGTGCACCATTCTTGAAGTTTAGTCTATAGATTCATTGGTTAGGAATCCTTATTGTTTCTTGGTGTGTTGTACGTAATTTAGAAAGTAACACAGGGTGATTCACAATTAAATTCAGAAAATTCACAAGTTCGTTCTACGGGCAAAATAAAAAAAGTATATAACTCCAAAAAAGTACATTTCTGTCAAGGTAAATGTTTTGAACAATGGTAAATGGATTTTAAAAGTTGAATAGTATTGTTGTAATTAAGTTCGGCAATGCTTCATTGCCGTTTTGTAATTTTTATTTATTATTATATAGCCTACTAAAAACTAATTGAGTTACATACCTGGCATTTTTAACATGTCAGACTTAATAAACTTAATTAACACCGTTGAGGAAGGAAAGAGGCAACTTGAGGATTAATTTCAAATTTTGTATATTTTCTGGTTAAGTAACCTTCCGCTGAGTAGTATTTTGCTGAAGCGAGTTGATTAGTTAATTGTTACATCGATCTGTAGCGTATGTTTCTGCAAATTGAGGATTGACGGACACCGATAGCCTGACATATAGTGGACCTGACAGTTTTTTATTAGCTGATTCGAAAGTCATTTCGGATTCCGTGCACACGCGGCAGACAGATAGATACTGTGCGGCTTCGGCTCCGCGTGGCGTCACGCAAAGTGGGAATTGAGAAAAATCCAATGGACTGAGACGAGCAGTTTTTCATCAATGTGTTGCTGATCTGTAAACCTACGCGGGGTCTGTTTGAATGTGATTGAATGAATTTGATTGGTCTTGATATAGTTCAATAATAAAACATTTTTTTCTCAAACTGAGAGAAGATGCGGTTTTAGACACTAATCAAGTGAGTTCTAATACATTTTCTGCAGAAAAACATTGATTTTTTTGTTATATTTCATGCAAATTAAGGTTTTTTTAATAAAAAATCACAATAGATCCATTATTTTTTCAGATTCTTTCAAACTTGGATTGATTGGTTAGATAATTTAATACTTCAACTTTTTTTCATTTATAATAGTTAGATAACATTTTAAAAAATGGCCGCAATTTTGAAAACACACATCGGAAAAAACTTTTTCCTGAAAATGAGCATTGGTTTGATATAGATTACTGCAAATACGTAATTAATAAAACTATCCATTATATAAATAAAAAAATTAAAGTGTAAAAAACAAAATGGTGGCTCTAGAATTAACAAAGCATTTTAGAACTATATTCCCATGAAATTTTTGTTTGCTTTGATGGAAGGAATAACCACACGGAGTTTTGGAAGAGAGGTTCCAAACACCCTGTATATGAAAAGTTGTATTACACTCAAATGAAAAAAATAAAAATTTTATGATTACAGCTTAAATTCGAAATAATGGGTTTTTATTTTATTTTTAATGGAATTTTTTATTTAGTTTTTAAAGATTTTTCCTCAATTTAAACAGATATTATCGCGGAGTAGCGGGTTTGATGGAACCATTATCCAACATGACGGGTACACACCTGCTCTGGCTTTATATCATGGTGCCTCTCATCCATGTAAACCATTACTTTGAAATTATTTTAGAAACATCATACCTACCAAGTCACAATATATGCCAAAATTTAGCTAAATTTTTTGAAGATAATGTTTCTAGGATTTTTTTTTTCTTTGAAGTGGTTTATTGTGAAATATTAACCTAACATCTGAAATATTTAAAACAGATTTTATTTTATATAAAAAAAGTGTATAAATAACAAAACGCAATACCTTTTCTTTAATAGAATTTGTAATGGAAGAAAGACACCACGAGTGATTCAATACAAAGCATTTTATTAAAATAAGTATCTACATTAAAACCTCAAACATTTTTGCAAAACCCATTTGGTATATTACAAGTTAACAACACGTACTTAAAGTTCTTCTTGCTGCAAAAATATGGTAGTACCAGAAATATATAGCTACTAATAAAATTAAACAAAAATTAAAACATAACAATAATTCACTTGTTATTGACTTGATATTCACCTCAATTTACAAGAGACACATGCTCATATATAGCTAACAACATTAGGCCTAGTAATAACTATAAATGAAAAATTAATCATTTAACAAAAGCAACAATAATCTAAGCTAATATCATATCAGTAATGGTTTGTGTTATCCACAAATTGACTTTATTTGACATATTATTTGACGCTTGTGGAAAATGTTATTAATGTATTTTTTTAAATATGAAAACAGATTAATAAAAGAAGAAAAATAAGGGGTGTAAGGTTTAGGCTTACTTATTTGCATAGGGCGATGTAAAGTATTATTACACACAAACAACTCCGCTGTAAAAGTCGGCGTTGCGGTGAAACTAAATGAGTGCACGGCAGTTAGGCAGTACGTGTTTGGACGGCTCTTAGGTAATATGACCACTTTGAATTTAAAACGGGGTGTTAAAAATAAAATAAAAAACAGAGACCTTAATAATGTTATAAAATTAAATAATTGCATTGCTTAGTTTTTTTATATGATTATTAAAATGTAATGCATTTTATTGAAAATAAAAAGTCATTGATATTTTACTTGATTGAAAATGAAAATTATTTTTTTTTAACCACCTAATTTGATTCTGCTCTAGTAAAAATTTAAATATTTTTGAACAAAATATATTGTTCCCGGCTGTTACTTCTGTGTGTGCAATTTGTTCAACTTCTTATTCCCTAGTGTTATATAACTCAAACTTCTACAACTCAAAGAAATTCCACAATAATTTTTGTATTGAACAATGAAATTATATTTTTTACTTGATCCTTTACTTTAAAACACCAACGCAATATGTATTTTAAGGTGAAGGTGGTAAGTGTAAGGGATCAGATGAGGTGTAGCTTTGTTACTGAAAAAGTTCAGCTGATTTATTTCATATCCCAATCAACAAATTTATAAAATAGGCAAGAGTCCAAATTTGAATCTTCAAAAACTTCTGACTTTTTGCAGGATTGAACCGGTAACCTTTGAATTAATTGAGTTCTATAACGACTCTTGTAAAGTTATAAAATTTAAGATTTTATAACTTTACAAGGTGTTTCCCAGCCGATTTTTTACAGCCTGTCTGAGTGTGTTTGTTAGGCTAGAAACACATGGGCATTTTGTATTTGTAAAAATAATTGTATATAAAATCAGCCTTGAAAAATCAAAAGAAATTAGGATCAGAATTCTTTTCGTATAAAGCTTGAGCAGATTTTTAGATCCCTTGGCAAAAATAAAGTTCTATTTAAGATTTTAGTTACTAAGCTAAAATTTTAAAATTTGTGAAAATACTGTACAAGTATCAACATGATCTGTTCAGTCTCATTGTTCCGTTAGGTTGGCAAGCCTGAATCCAATTATCGCCGAGAGCCAGTTAGGTCAACAGTTGGTAACGGTGCATACATCAGGTCCTGCTAGCAAACAATACGAATGGGTAACCGGACCTGCCCTAAAAATGGCGTAAGGTTTCATGCGTACCATTAAGTGGATTTGGCAATATTAATGTAACTAGCGATAACTTTAATGCTACTGAAAAATAATTAGCATGTATTACAAAGAAATGAATTTAATCAGACTATATTGGAAGTAAAACTGAGTTATTAATAAAGTTTTGTTTTGTTTCAGGTCAGTCCAGCTGTCAAAAGAAATGTTTCTCCTCTATTAGGGTGTGTACGAATGTTTTTAACAGATTCACAAGTTAATGTACCTTTTAAACTTGCATTTGGATGTTACCAGATACCGATCTTCATAAAATATCTCAAATACACCTACATGGTAAACACAAAGAATCAAATCAATATCAGAGGTTGGCTTTAGAGACCTTGGGATATAATTTAATAAAATAACAATTTTTTTCGGTGGCAACTGTGTTTCTACCAAAGTAAAGTGTAGGATCGCTGCTACTGGTCCAGGTTTCAACACGATCCTCCATTGTAGATTCCAACTACGCACAACTCCCCCAATACACCAGTAATTCTCAACTTCAATATTGCATCTCCACCAAGTCTATATAATGATAAAGTCGTTAACTATCAGTGTGATAACAAACGTAGCTTATGGCTCGTCACGAAGCCAATCATTGCAATGAAAATATAAAAAAATGTGTCAAAGTAGTGTTATATAAATATTTTAACTTATTCAATTATGTTTTTCGAAAAGCATTTTCACTGTGTATTGCATGTTGCTTGTGCAATGTAATAATTTTAAATACTATTTTAATTTTGATTGAAAATTCTTTTCATAGTCAGCTAGTTTTATCTGACTATGAAAAGAATATTATACTATATAATATTATAGTATAGTAATATTATTATATTAAGTAATATTATTATTGTATATCTCTCGTTCTGATCAGTATCCATCAGTGGCTGATTTGACTTCCTTCATTTTCAATATGTCAGATTTTAAGTCATTTGTATGATAATAGCTCAATATAATGAATGTGAGAAACAAAGGTATGACAAGATTAAAGAGCAAGAACACTCGAAAGCTCCCCTCTAAACACTGACACTCTACACACTAAGTTCTCAGCAGGCGCCCTGGGCTGGAAGGGTCTGAAGATCTAAACTGTTTAGCTTTGTGCCACACCTTCCAAGGGCCCAGTCTGCTTTGGTGTCTTAAATCTTACTTGATAACGTGGAAGCAAAAAATATCAAAACATAAGTTATTAAACTAATTATATTTTAAATATATAATTTTAAATAAATGTGAATATTTTGATGAAATGTGCGGGCTTATAAAATATGTAATATAAACAGTTTTGCTAAATAGTACACAATGTTTTATGTGTAAAATATTTGTTCATATTTTTATTTCACTTGTTACTCATTTCGTTTACATTCATAAGTAATGCAGATTCTTTAGTTTTTGGCTCAGGAAATTCAGTAAAGTTTCATTAGGTAAAGACAGTAAAAGTAAAGATGTCCAATTATTATGACAAATTATTTGAAAATCTCATTTCAGCATAAAAGATTGGTTTTACATTACCGTCCATTCTAGGTTAATTTAAAAAAGAACATTAACACACATAAACAATTCCTTATAATTGTTTTACCATTACTGTCATAACCGAATAGGAATCTTGAATTCGAGCACAAAATTAAATAAGTTTGTTAATTGTGTAACCTTATTTAGTCTATAGTCAGTTAAACGTTGGATATAGCTTGGTGGTTAGTGTCAGGTTTCCGAGAAGAAAACTATTAAGACAATCTGAGAGATAAAACTCAGACGATTCATCAGATGTTCAAGACCTGGAAACTGATAAGCCTTCTTGTAATGGCTCCCTTCACGAGGGTTAAACCTTAAATTGGTAAAATATATTGCTATTGAAATATAAACAGGTTTAAGAAATTTAACAGTGAATTAATTATGTATGGATAATTACTGTTAGTAATACATAACAGTACCAAGTAGACAAAGTAAAAATACACTTAAAACAGTCGTATCAGTAAAAATTTTAGTTGCTGTCTTGTATTACTTAATTGTAAGAATAAATATAAATTAGTCAATAGAGTGTGTTTTTATGTTATTTAATATATAAAGTTATTTATTTTGACTTAACAATATTTAAAATTCGTAGGGGCGAATTAACAACAAACTTAAATACCCGTAAATAAGTAAATACAGGTACATCGATTCCTTTTTTTGAGAAATACGTTATTTTAACTTAACTCAAGTCCATATATTGTTACCAAAGTTTACATTAAATTGGTAACATTAAACTGTTAGTTAATGTCTTGAAGTAAATAGTTTTATTAATAGTTTTCACATGAATACGTATCAAACAAATACATAAAAACACTCACTCTCGAATGTATAATATTTGGAATAATTGAATTATAAAAAAAGTTATGTAAAATTAAATGTATTACCTTCAATTGGATATACGTTAATTATTATTTCGGTGTACTCATAAAAAACCGAAATATCTTAAGAAAAGATTTGGTTTAAGTACAAATCTTGGTCGCAATTTCATGTAATTTTTTATGGTTTTATTTAAAAAAGGCAAACATTAATAGCTTAGACGAGAATTCTAAATGAGATTGGATCATAACAGCTGGTCGACAGAGGTACACGGTGAACACATTTGTCCCAACTCGACACCATTAGCTGATGAGCCTGAATGTAGTGCCTATAGAGTGGAGTAAACCCAATTAGTAATAAATGAGATTGCATGTTAACAGCTGGTCCACAGAGGTACACGTTGAACACATTTGTCCCAACTCGACACCATTAGCTGATGAGCCTGAATGTAGTTCCTATAGAGTGGAGTGAACCCAATTAGTACTAAATGAGATTGCATGATAACAGCTGGTCGACAGAGGTACACGTTGAACACATTTGTCCCAACTCAACACTATTAGCTGATGAGCCTGAATGTAGTGCCTATAGAGTGGAGTGAACCCAATTAGTACTAAATGAGATAGCATGATAACAGCTGATCGACAGAGGTACACGTTGAACACATTTGTCTCAACTCGACACCATTAGCTGATGAGCCTTAATGTAGTTCCTATAGAGTGGAGTGAACCCAATTAGTACTAAATGAGATTGCATGATAACAGCTGGTCGACAGAGGTACACATTTGTCCCAACTCGACACCATTAGCTGATGAGCCTTAATGTAGTTCCTATAGAGTGGAGTAAACCCAGTTAGTACTAAATGAGATTGCATGATAACAGTTGGTCGACAGAGGTACACTGTGAACACATTTGTCCCAACTCGACACCATTAGCTGATGAGCCTTAATGTAGTTCCTATAGAGTGGAGTAAACCCTATTAGTACTAAATGAGATTGCATGATAACAGCTGGTCGACAGAGGTACACGGTGAACACATTTGTCCCAACTCGACACCATTAGCTGATGAGCCTTAATGTAGTTCCTATAGAGTGGAGTAAACCCAGTTAGTACTAAATGAGATTGCATGATAACAGTTGGTCGACAGAGGTACACTGTGAACACATTTGTCCCAACTCGACACCATTAGCTGATGAGCCTTAATGTAGTTCCTATAGAGTGGAGTAAACCCAGTTAGTACTAAATGAGATTGCATGATAACAGCTGGTCGACAGAGGTACACTGTGAACACATTTGTCCCAACTCGACACCATTAGCTGATGAGCCTTAATGTAGTTCCTATAGAGTGGAGTAAACCCAATTAGTACTAAATGAGATTGCATGATAACAGTTGGTCGACAGAGGTACACTGTGAACACATTTGTCCTAACTCGACACCATTAGCTAATGAGCCTGATAGTAATTCCTAGAGTATAGTGAACTCAATTAGTACTAAATGAGATTGCATAGTAGCAGATGTTCGACTGAGGTATACGGTGAACACATTTGTCCTAACTCGACACCATTAGCTGATGAGCCCTAATGTAGTTCCTATAGAGTGGAGTGAACCCAATTAGTACTAAATGAGATTGCATGATAACAGCTGGTCGACAGAGGTACACGTTGAACACATTTGTCCCAACTCAACACTATTAGCTGATGAGCCTGAATGTAGTGCCTATAGAGTGGAGTGAACCCAATTAGTACTAAATGAGATAGCATGATAACAGCTGATCGACAGAGGTACACGTTGAACACATTTGTCTCAACTCGACACCATTAGCTGATGAGCCTTAATGTAGTTCCTATAGAGTGGAGTGAACCCAATTAGTACTAAATGAGATTGCATGATAACAGCTGGTCGACAGAGGTACACATTTGTCCCAACTCGACACCATTAGCTGATGAGCCTTAATGTAGTTCCTATAGAGTGGAGTAAACCCAGTTAGTACTAAATGAGATTGCATGATAACAGTTGGTCGACAGAGGTACACTGTGAACACATTTGTCCCAACTCGACACCATTAGCTGATGAGCCTTAATGTAGTTCCTATAGAGTGGAGTAAACCCTATTAGTACTAAATGAGATTGCATGATAACAGCTGGTCGACAGAGGTACACGGTGAACACATTTGTCCCAACTCGACACCATTAGCTGATGAGCCTTAATGTAGTTCCTATAGAGTGGAGTAAACCCAGTTAGTACTAAATGAGATTGCATGATAACAGTTGGTCGACAGAGGTACACTGTGAACACATTTGTCCCAACTCGACACCATTAGCTGATGAGCCTTAATGTAGTTCCTATAGAGTGGAGTAAACCCAGTTAGTACTAAATGAGATTGCATGATAACAGCTGGTCGACAGAGGTACACTGTGAACACATTTGTCCCAACTCGACACCATTAGCTGATGAGCCTTAATGTAGTTCCTATAGAGTGGAGTAAACCCAATTAGTACTAAATGAGATTGCATGATAACAGTTGGTCGACAGAGGTACACTGTGAACACATTTGTCCTAACTCGACACCATTAGCTAATGAGCCTGATAGTAATTCCTAGAGTATAGTGAACTCAATTAGTACTAAATGAGATTGCATAGTAGCAGATGTTCGACTGAGGTATACGGTGAACACATTTGTCCTAACTCGACACCATTAGCTGATGAGCCCTAATGTAGTTCCTATAGAGTGGAGTGAACCCAATTAGTACTAAATGAGATTGCATGATAACAGCTGGTCGACAGAGGTACACTGTGAACACATTTGTCCTAACTCAACACCATTAGCTAATGAGCCTGATAGTAATTCCTAGAGTATAGGGAACTCAATTAGTACTAAATGAGATTGCATCATAACAGCTGGTCGGCAGACTTACACGGTAAACAAATTTAGCCCAACGATGTCAACAGTTAAAGAGAACGATGTCTGCATAGGCATTAGACAGGGGAAAAAGTGCCTTTACTTTTATGTACCTCCTTCCGGGGGAAATTTACAAAGAGCATTCGGTCTAATATTCCTTTTTTCAATATCCTCTCTTGGTAACTGCTTTTGGTATCAAATATTTAAAAACACAAAAGTTGGTACAAAAATAATATATTTTGTAAAATTTTTAATTGGTTTTGTTAGGAAACACACCAAACATTTCAAATCCTATATTTCTGATCATATGGGATACGTGTTAACTAAATAAAAAATTACAATTTTAAAAACTTATTTAATCGACAGCTAAGATTTTCAGCCAATCTAACAAATAAATCCATTTAATTTGTTGGCGGGTATTTCCTTTATTGAACTTTGCAACAATACACAATTAATTTGAAGTAATTTTAAAAATGATTGGTGTGTAAAAAAGGACGTTGGTTTTGGGATGTAAGAATACAAGAATAAAATAATATTTAATTTATCATCCAGTGCTTTTTTGTTTGTTTTTGCATATGCTCACCATTGGCATTTTGCAATTAAAACCACACGATAGATACAAAACTATATTAAACTATAAAAGTGATGAGCGAAAAGCTTTTTAATTGATTGAGAGTTTAATATCCTGCATAACTTGATTTTTATGATGACTTTTTTATAATTTTCGTTTTTTGACAATGGTAAGTCTGACCAAAATTCTGAAGTGTTCCATCGGGTTTCTTTATAGACCATTACAAACTGTTTTCTTTTACTAAAAAATGTCTTCATTTGTAAAAAAACCCCTTCAGAAAGACATTAATTTGTAAACATATAGGGGTTTTATACACAAGTTAATGAACAGATTTTTCTTTTGTTGAATTTGAATTTATTGAGTAAAAGCTTGACGATTATTTAAAAACAACTATTAAAACCTTATGGAGCTTTTTTTTAACAAAACCATTCCGACAAAGATTTGCAAAGATATATACAAAGATATATACAAAGATTTATATACAAAGATTTGAACTGTTCGAGACCAAATATTGTCGACGATTCCACCAGAACTATGGCAACCTTAAGTCAGTGGATCTTTTAATATTCTTTTGAAAATAGTTTTACAGTCACATTACTACTAAGAATGCTCATGTACGTTCTAAGACAAGCAATCTTGAAAACATAATTTTATAATCATTTGGTAAATCACGGAGAACAATAAATGGTGGCGTTGAAAACAGGAGAATACTGTAAATATTGGATGGTGCGTTGAAAGGGTACGAGCTTCGATCGATCCAGTAATTTTTAGAGTGCATGTCGATTCCCCTTTGTGATACTTGAATCAGAAAACAAAACATATAGGTTCACTGTAAACAGATTCAATATTGATGTTATATTGAAGCGATGCAACATTAAAGGAATCAGAATTCATTTTCCTACTGCTGGATATTGAATTTCAAATTGTTAGATAAGATTTTTACCTGTTCAATATCCTTTTTTGGTGGTATGACGACCGGTTTCGTGACGACAGTCACATCATCAGGTCAACCCTCTATTTACCGATTCGTCATATTAACTTACTAACTTAAAATTGACACAAAACACGTTGAAAACATCCACACAAACAAAACACTGTTTTACAGAAATCTGCTTTGGCCTTTGTCAAATCACACCATCATCTTTGTCTTTGAATATTGTCTGACTCCTCGTGAGCCGTCCTCCTTTTTTTTTTTTTTTTTTTTTTTTTTTTTTTTTTGAGGGAGAGGCGGAAAAATGCATTACGCACACAGGTGGCCAGCCTGTAGTGTGGGGCTCCCCTAAAAACGGGTTTACCCACTAAAAAACCTCCTCTACTCTTTAGAAATCTAACCTGGAATTGTTTGTCACATTACGTCAGGCTAGGCCTAAATTTGGCTTACGCCCGTGGGGCTCGCTCCTTATCCAGCCGCTCGATCAAGGGATCTGGGCCACTTCGCGGTCCAGATCGGTTTTCTTTTCCAGGAGGATGCCCCGGACGAACTGTGACAAACAATCCCAGTTGCCCTCATCCTCCAAAATCTTTTGGCAGACCGAGTCCACCGAAAATGCACCAAAGATTTGTGTGGCCTCCAGGCGGGGCCCTTCCCAACGGGGACAGCGGAAGATTGTGTGTTCCGCATCGTCGGGAACACCCGGGCAATAAATGCAGTCCGGTGAACCGGTCTTTCCCATCCGGTTCAGGTACGACCGAAAATAGCCGTGACCTGTCAAAAATTGGGTCAGGTAGTAGTCCACCTCCCCATGCCGCCGTTCCACCCATGGTTGGACCTGCTTGATAAGTCGCGCAGTCCATCGTCCTCGGGTGTCGTGCTCCCAGCTGTGTTGCCACTGCTGGAAGGTTCGGGAGCGCTCTTCTGTTCTTGCCGTGTCCTTGCCGATCTCGCCTTGTCTCTGATAAATCGCTTTCCTCTCCCCTGCCAAGAGCTTGACAGGGATGACTCCGGCGACCACCAGGACGGCAGGCTCGGACACTGTCCGGTAGGCGGAACACACCCGGAGCGCAGCTTGACGCTGAACCCGGGCGAGTCGCAACCTGTAGCACTCCTTATCTAGAGCGCCTGCCCACACCTCTGCCCCGTAAAGAAGCACGGACTGGACCGCGGACATCAACAGACGTCTTCTGCTGGATCGGGGACCCCCGACATTGGCCATCAGCCTACTTAGGTAAGTCACTACCTTAGCGGCCTTGTCCGCCGTACGGAAGATCTGATCCCTCCAGCTTAACTTGGTGTCCACCATAACCCCGAGGTATTTGGCGGCACGAGTTGATGTGACCACCTCCCTTCCCACTCGAAACGGGACGACGGTGTCGATCCTCTTCTTCGTGAGAATCACGATCTCCGTCTTACTGAGAGCAAGTGAGAGACCGTGATCGGACATCCAGTTGTTGACCACCCGCATAACTCGGTTCAACTTCAGTTGGGCCAGCTCAACGTTGCGTGCAGCAATGAGAGCTGCAACGTCATCGGCGTACCCAACCAAAGTGGTTTCCTCAGGCATCTCGGACCTCAGGAGGCTGTCATAGGCAACGTTCCAGAGATCCGGGCCGAGTATTGAACCTTGTGCGGCACCAGAAGTGACTTCCATCGTCCGCGTTCCGTCCCTCGTGTCATAAACAGGCTTCGAGAGCGTAGATAATCCTCAATGAGCCGCAACAGATATGCAGGAATACGAAAGGTGTTGCGAAGCGCATCCAGCATATCGACCCACCTCGCCGAGTTGAAGGCATTCTTGACATCAAGCGTAACAAGAAGCACTACTCGGCGGGAGAAATGGTTGTGGCTCTCGGCTCTCTCCACAGCTCTCTGAACTTCGGTGACAGCGTCGATCGTTGACCGTCCCTTTCTGAAGCCGTACTGACGGGGGCATCAGTGAGCCGTCCTCCTTAATGTATAAACAAGTTATAATAGCTTAAATGAGTTGACATTTATGGCTATTATTGATATACCAAATATCATTACTTTATCTATGATGGTAAAAAATATATTTTTAAATATATGATGGTAAAAATTTTTAAATAAAATGTTTAAACATGTCCTTTTAACATGCGAACTCTAGATGAAATAGTTATTAATGTTCAAAAAAACTGGAAAACCTTAAGTTTACCATAAAAATATATATACTCCATAGTAAATTTATTTCCTCCAAACATAGATTATCTTACTAACTATCTTCTCTTCTTTAAAAATACAATAGTACCAAAAAAATAATAAAATTGTATGTCCAATCAATAGTTTTTTAATGAGTTGTTCTCAAAACATAATTTAAAGTGGATAGGAAAGGTTATATGTCGACGCGTGAGATACCACGGTGGCGTGGGAGCTGTTCATGAATATTTATAAATGTTGTTCTTGGATTTGCATAAAGACTATCTTGATGTGACGCCGCCGCCGCAGCCGCCGCGTGTAAACTGCATGTTTACTTGAGAGGGCCTCGGGGTGGTGGGGGGGGGAGGGGGTGAGGGGGCGGGGGAGGGTAGACCTCGGTTTTTGGAAATGATAAGTATTTAAACAAACGTGAAGTAGGTTTTGTTTTAATAAGGTAGTATATTTTTCTATAAGTAGTAACATAATGCTGTTATGAAAGCTAAATTATCGTAACAATTGTGTGTTAAGGTGGACATAATGTAAAAATGCATTCTATCCATACTATGGAATGTTCTAGCAATCCTAGCAAATGTACTAGGGTAGTATTGATAAAACTTGTTCAGCGATTCTCAATTTATTAGCATGATTCACGAATATTTCTTAAAAAAAGAAAAAAAACGTGAGTATTGAAGTATAATTGGAGAACTATAAAGAGGAATATAAAAACGCAACTAAATACACCTCGTTGGGAAATATTATATTGTTTGAATAATTCTAAAGTTAATTTACTAGTATGATATAAATCTTGAACCTATTATGGGATCGTAGGACATAAATCAAAGTAACATGAATGGTTTATTGTTGTTGTAAACGTTTTGAAGGCTAGTTAAATTATTCTTGGTAAATTTATGAAGAGTACAGGGCCAAAATAAAATAAATATTAAATCTCAAATTTCGATTGAACTTTTAAAGGAGGAAAAGTGGGACTGAATTTAGCAAATATGTCTTTAAATATAAGGAATAACATATAAAAATACATAATATAACTATACATTTACATATTTTTGTAAAGTCTTATTGAAACTCTTATAAAATTGATGTGGTAATTAAGAATATCCCTAACTAAATTAAGAAAGTGTCAAAAGCACATTTATTAAAACCACACTACCATAATGCTTTCAAAGGTGCACCCAAGGGTCGAAGGTCAGAGTAATCAAGTTGGCAGCCAATTGTAATCGGAAACCACAATTGTGACCTCACAATGACCTGGATCCGCTACGATATTGTTTTATCATCAGTAAAATTACATTTATTTTTCAATTTTAGTTGAGTACTAAGAATTGTTGTCCTTTTTATTTTAACGTGTAATACATAAAATATGAACTTCCGTTACTAAAACGTTTCCCGAATAAAGTGAAGCAACAAGTTTTTCTTAGTCAGTAACAAGACTAAAAGATCACACCACAATCATCCTACACTCGTCTCTCATCCATACTGGGGTTAAACTACCCATTTAGTTAGGTTGCCATTTCAATAAAGGTATTATAGGTATGAATAATTTCATTTTCTTTTTAAGAGTTACAGATGTTCATTTAAATCAAACTCTAAAATCTAATACTTTTTGAAGATTAATTCAGTGACAATTCGGAAAAAATAGTAAAAACGTATTAGATTAAATTTGGTAATATGACGGTGGAACAGTAATTTTGTGTAATACTATATTGAGGTTAAAAATAGTTTTAATGTGTGGTTATTAACTTTTTTACATATTGTGGTCTCACGGCAAAAAGCGTACCAAGAACGCGTCCATGGTATTATTGTAAGTAATCAAACTATTGATGAATTCTAATATAAACTTTCCTAACTTTTTTACACAATCAGGCACGTGTATAGTTAAGTTTTTATGGATATTATGGATTATAGTAGATTTTTTCATAGATATTGAATATTAACTGCAAGGATGGGTTAGAATATAATAATTAAGGGAAGAGTACATTAGAAGGGAGATATTGGGCTAGGGTCGACCTCATGGTATGAAGTAGACGCGTGCTCAGGTAGAGAGAATGGCCAGCTTAAGAGGCCAGGGATGGAGTCCCAAAATAACTCCATTCTATGTTTAAGTCCATTGTGTTATTTTGAGTTAACATACTACCCTTAGCATACTAATGCTCCCAAAAAGTTAATACATTCTAGCAAATTGAACTCACGCTAGGGAATCCACTTTGTTAATTTTTTGAAAGGTAAAAATTTTACTTTTTAAATCTATCTTTTTAAATCTATCTTTGAACTTTTTAAATCTATGTTGACGGCACACTTCCTAAGGGAGACCCCCTTTACATTTTAATTTTGCTTTCAGGTGTGTATTTTAATTTTGAAGTTTCTGTCATTTTCCAATATGACGGCCAAATAAAAATATTCAATTAGGACCCTCTATTTTATGTTATTTTTTTATTGAACACATCATTTTGAATCATTTTAAGACATTTTAATTATTTATATCCGTCCCTAAAACTAACGGTTAAGAAGCTAGGAGCGATTGAGGTTAATTTTTTACCCATAAGAAGATCATGTTACAAACTTTAACTGCCTGTATCTTGGAAACCATAGAATACAAAAATACTAATGAATAAAAGTGTAAAAATATTATTTAAAAACATTTTGCTAATAAAATTTTACACATAAACAAAATTTGTTTTCCAATGAAATATTGTTCTATTAGGATTCTTAAGGTACTAACCTATCTCCTTAACCCTTAGGTTTAGATACAAATGTCAAATTATAAAAGGTCTTAATTTTATGAGTACAAATGTCATAATAATAAAGAATTCGTATTAAAAGTATTTATTTGGCCACCATATTGGAAAAATGATGGAACATTTTGAAAATCGAAACGCACACCTAAAAGCAACCTAAGTACAGGGTCCCCTTTAAGAAGTATACTCTAGGTTATATGAAAAAGATAGCTATATTGGATCACTTTCAGAAACTCACCCTTTCTATAGGGAAAAAACTAAATGATTGACGTTACCTTTGTTTATTACCCATTCAATTGTGTTCATCCATTCAATAAGCAATGGAAATTGCATTTACTCCGTATATTCCCAAAGCACAGATTGCAATGGAGGCCGATCCGCCTAAGCGCCATGTCGCCCCGTAAGCCGTGTCGTGCACAATAATCCCTCATATGCGACATGTTCCGACGCTCGTAAATCTATAACTGGATCGCATGCATTAGCCTCTGCTACTTACACTGACGTCGATAGAAATTACTATGAATATTATTCGCAAGTAACTGATATAATATCAAGTCGATTCAATAATTAATTCAATTTCTTGATTTGAAATATTATAAATTTTTTTTTGTTATCAGCGTGTATTAGTTATAGAAAGTTGTACAAATGTAGCACTAGTGGTGAGTCATCTTCACCCCTGTTCCAGTAGCCCATTGTTGCGCAGTCGGCAATGTTAACCATACAGCTTTTAAGGCAGAACATGGTATTTTATTCCTCTATTTTGGACGCCGTTTTTCAACCGATTTTTTTTTTAAACTTAGTAAATGTTTAGTTGAATAGTTATATTAGGCCCCTTATACCTCGAAACTTTGAAAATTCAACAAATATTACTAAGGGCCGGTTTCTCGAAGCAAGTTTAAACCTAAAATCAAGTTTAAACCAAAATTGTCCATATGATTAACATTGAGTTAAACTAAGTTTAAGTTAAACCTGTTTAGAGAAACCGGCCCTAAGGAAAATCGAGTTACTTTGCAACGTCACAGAGAGTAATATTTGTTAAATTTTTAAAATTTCGAGGCATGAGGGGCCTAATATAACTATTCAACTAAAAACTTATTAAGTTTAAAGAAAATCGGTTGTAAAACGGCGTCCGAGGCAAGGGGAAAAACCATGTTTCAGCATATAATCCGTTTGGTTAACATTTCCGACTGCGCAACAAAGGGCTACTGGCCCAGACGTGAATATGACTCTTAAAACAATCGTTCCATACACTAAGTTATGTAGGCCTACGACGAAATTAAATTTGGTAAATCACTGTAGGCCTATTAAAACATTTGTGGGTTATTGAGTGCCAGTGCCACCCATCCAAGACGTAGCCACACAGATGTCGCTTTAACAAATCGTCGTTCTCACACCCATATGTTTACACTATTTTGAGATTATACGCATAAAGCAAGTAAACCATAAATTGTGATGGAACGATCAGGAGAGGTGCGAGCTGCGTAGTTTCTATTATATCGCTCCTTTCGTCAAATGCAGAGCTCTCATTTGTCCACTACCTGAGGTACTGTAGTATTGATACTTTTAACCATTATGACCTCATTATGCAAAGGGTATGAATTTGGTTTGATTATGTACCACTTTATCATGTCACTTGCAATATCACATTTTGGTTCTTATTGCTAAAGGAGTACATAGAATGATGAAATATAAACTAGCAATTATTTAGCAAGATTGTATAATAAATTAACAGGAAAGTAAAATTTTATAGAAAATAAAAGCAAATGAATGTACTTTAAACAGTACAGTCATCAGCAGTATTGACCTGATTAAGGTAAACTTGATTAAAGTTGCGGAGTGTGAATGACAGGGTCTGCGGTCAGCTGACCTGTTGTGGTCCCGCGTACATGGGTGGAGGGTGTGGATGAGATTCGTGTCGACAGATTGCACTGGCGCGGCGTGGAAGTAACTTCGTTCATTTAAGCAACCGAAGCCGAAATGTTAAGTTGGGATTTGATGTGAGATGGCAATGCATCAAATTTTGATATGCATATCCTAATCTTGTGATGACATTAATTTTTTAAGATAGGATAGAAACTACTTTTTTCAATTATAGTGAAATCTTGTGGTGACATTATTTTTTTAGGATTGGGTGAAACTACTTTTAAAATTATGGCGAAAACTTGGGTTATCTTATATTAATTTAGGTATAGAAGTTTTAAGTATTTTCCGAAGAGTTTCATAACGTTATCTCATGTGATTTTTATCAGTGCAATTTATGAATTTTGTTTTGTACTGCATTTGTAGTACAAATAATTGATTTACAAAAAAAGAATCTAAGGTACACACTGCTTTTTGTTCATGGCCAGTCCGCTTACATTCAATATATAGTGCTTGTATCCTGTTTCACACCTCATCAAAGTGTCCCATTGCATGGCCATTTGCATTATATTTTATCAGTAAGAAAAGGTATTTTTGTGCTGTATCTATAAAGACACTTTTGCTCCAAGTGATGAACAATGTTTTTTTTTTTTTATCATAAT
This sequence comes from Neoaliturus tenellus, assembly GCA_030545055.2. Lineage (NCBI taxonomy): Eukaryota > Metazoa > Arthropoda > Insecta > Hemiptera > Cicadellidae > Neoaliturus > Neoaliturus tenellus. The sequence continues at coordinate 123,437,380 of CM061537.1, forward strand.
GTGGATTTAGACTTTTGATCGTTCATAAAGTTATATTTGTTAAATTATATTTTTAAAATAAGTTTTATATAGTGTTTACATTTCTGTTATTTACGATTAATGTTTTTATAACGCTTAAATATCGCTATTATTCTGCATTTCAAAATGAATTAAACAATAAAAATGTACAAATAGCTTACTTTTTAGTCCTAGAACCTATTAAATATCACAGTAGTTTTTTCAGTCCTAGGACAAAAAATACGTTTTGTGTACTATTTAGAAAAAATAAATAAAAATAAACAGTGTATTTTGTACACAATGATAATTTTTTTCATAAAATAAGTTGATTCCAAAATATTTTAATTTGGTTGAAATCAGAGTATTTGCCTTTTCTTCAGTGGTATATTATTAAATGTTTTAAAAATTGTTTTACGTTTTTAAATATCATTGATTTTTGCAAACAACATTTTCGAACCTAAAATGATACTTGATTACGCTCTACTTTTTCGGAAACTATCAAAGTTATGGTGGTTATTTATTAAAGCAAAAGGTAAAAAAATTATTATATCTAAAAGTAGTGTACAGTAATAACATTTTCATCACACTAAATCGATATCACCTGTTTTTGACCCTCGTTTCTACCGTCGAAACACCTGTTTTGCCGGCCTAGGCCGGCAAAATCAGCTGGCGTAGACCTTACATAAAAACATTCACAACACGTTGTATCACAAAAACATGTGACTGCAACAATGAAATGAATTGGTTGCCTAGCAACCGGAAACACATTGCATCCCGTTAGATTAGGTTAGTAGTTATGTTTGGCTTAGTTGTTTGGCTCTGAATAAAATATTTTTTCATTAGTATAATATTTATTGCATTGTGTAGTGTGATGAAAAATATCGTTCGTAAGTCGGGCCGAAAGCGTTTTGCCAACCCTCGATCGTTTCAAGTTCTCGACTTCGTCTCGAACTTAAAACACGATCTCGGGGCCGGCAAAACGCCACTTTCGGCCCTTGTGACGAAATATACTATTCAGCGTTTGGAAAATTGAGAACATTACTGAAATAGATACTACTACTATAGGATATTACATCGTCGCAGCTGCCCAACATTGTTACTTGCCCATTTGTCGCTACCCAAACCATTAGTTGATGAGTCAAAGAGTTGTTCTAAAGGTAATGCCGTATTGAATTAGTACCAATGAAACCGAAGTTGACATTAACTTAATCGTACTAATGTAGTTACATTATACGTAAATTCAAGAAATTCTTTTAAATACAAACATTGAAAGTGATCTCTTACACAACAACTATTTTTACATTATACAGGATGTCCGTCACCAAACTTCATAATTATGGCTTATTGGCTAAAATAAGCAAAACAGTTCATATGAAGCTATGTCATAATATGCATATTTACCTAGATATCCACAATTTTGTTTTTCCACTTAATAATTTTTATTTTAGTGACGGATTTATGTTGGAACTCCATATTTTCCATGGACCTTTACAACAATGTCAACTATAAAATAAAAATTATTTTTTGCTCTGTATATTTTCAAAATCGTGGCCTTTTCAAGTTTTTAAACTAAAATATCTTAAAACCGTACAGTTTTATAACAATTTTCCAAGGTTAAAAAGATGACAAATTTAATTATCTAACCAATGATACCAAATTTGTAAGTGTATGACCACAAATAAAGGAGTTATTGTTATTTTTCACCAGAGAAACGTCGATTTTGCATTATAATTGGTGCAAATTAAGGTTAATTAAATAGAAATATCACAACAACTCCATTATTTGTTGTCAGGTCCCTACAAACTTAGTATCATTGGTTATATAATTTAATTTGCCAACTTTGTTATGTCCTGTGGAATTTTGATAAAAAATACCGGTTTCAAGATGTGTTGGTTTAAAAACATAAAATGGTCGACATTTTGAAAATAAATATCGCAAAAAATTTTATTTTGGAGATGGACATTGTTTTTATAAAGGTTCATGCCAAATATGAAGTTCTAATATCGACCCGTCACCGAAATAAAAATTATTAAATGTAAAAAACAAAAACTGACATATGACTGATATGTCAGTTTTTGCTTATTTTCACCCAATAAGCCATTTTATGAAGTTTGGTGACGGGCTTTGAAGACACCCTGTATAAATGAGCGTTAGTAAACTTAGGAAACATTAGTATTCTCATTGGACAGCTTCAGTTTTAAGATTCCTTCTCAAGAGAGAGTTAACGAAGAGGTGGCAGTTAGAGAGGACGATGTCTGCATAGGTATTAGGCCTTCCAAATGTGCGTTACTTTTACGTGTCTCGGGAGACGGTGTGCGAAGAGGGGAATAATTTACATTATCTCTTACAATTTGATTTCTAACTCAAATATTACGGTGCTAATCATAGTTACTCATTTAAAGTATTTCATACCACCTTCTGCATTAGTACATAACCTTATTCCAGATATTTTTATCAGAAAGGTATAGTTTCGCTTCAAATGGATATGAATATTTTATTTAAAAAATATTCCTTACATACCATTTGAGTGCTGTTAGGAATTATTTTAGGCAATAGCCTAAATGTTTAAATTGGTTAAAAAGTCTCATACGATGTCTTAATACGAATTTAACTTAACTCAAGAATATTTTCATAAAACAATAGTGAAAAACTACATTCAAGTTTTAGTTGCCTAAGGATTTACCTCATTAGGCAACTTAATTTACCTTGTAAACGCTGAATCCAAGCATAGCCAAGCGCAAATGTTTAATTGTCTCAACTACAACCAACTAATAACAGTTTGGTTATAGTTTACAATAACTGTTAGCCTAACAAAATAATATTGTATACCAGTTATGCTATTTTTCATTAACCTAAAATAATCTTGATATTAAAATTCTAATTACGAAGAAGTAAATTCTTATTTTTTGTGTTTATTTAACAATTGTATAGCTGCATTAATCGATTTAATGTGGTAATTTTACGTAGAGTAATAGAAATTGTTTTGGATTAAAATCATGTGTCTGCTTAGCATTTTTATATTTTAAAACTAGAAGCACCAAAAGCTTAAAAAGTAGCTATGACCAACAGATTGTATAAGTAATTTAATAAATTAATAAATACAAAATAGTATAACCTTTAAGGGAAAATACAAATAAAAATATTTTTAAAAACTGAAATATTTTTTTATTTAATATTTCCTTGTTTTTAACGCGGGTAGGGTTTTACCCATGTAATCATGTATGAGCTGATACAAAGACGAATCGTCAGCCAACAAAGGGCTGCATGGTTTGTAACAATGGGTCTGGTGTAAATGGTTTTGATATGATGGTTTCAGTCCCATTAGGTCTCACACAGCATTTGGTTTTGATGTTGCCTATTTTGTTAAAATCTCGGTTAACACAGATGTTCTTTAACTTAATTTATTACGTATAGAAATAATAGTCTTCTGTTAGTATTGTTTTGAAGCAAATGACTTGTTACTCTAATACAAATTAGAAATCAGTTTAAATGTTTTAATGAACATAACGAGTATTTACGATTTGAATTTATGTAAGAAAATATACCTAATTAAACCCAACTATTTTCTGACACCTTTTTAAATACCGGGGTTTCAAAGGCTGCCCCTGCTAAAAGCGTAGCTCTTATAAGAAAAGATAAAAAAGTGATGTGTTAAGTGGGTCTTAAAATGCGTATTTTCCTCTAAAAAGCGAAGGTAACCTTTGACTATGACAACGTAGCGTGTGTTCTGCGCCCTGCGTTCCCTGTCAGTATTAGTGAAATAAAGACCGTACAGCGAAATTAACATTTTGTTCTACTCTATTGAAAGCTAGTTTGATTAATTTGGCACAAAACATTTGAGAAAAAATGTTGGATACTTTCTTAATAATCATAACAATTGAAAACTCTTATTTCATTTGTTGGAGAATTTTGCACGATTTTCTGTTGCGGAGCATTTCAATGGTTGCAGTAAGCAATTCTGCACACAAGGAAAGTTCTTGGAAGTTTTTTCAATAAATTTTTTTTTTTTTATTTATAAAAAAACACTTAATATATTTTGTATTTACAATTTGTGGCAAGTTATTACATTGTGAGTTTTAATGAATTATTTTCTGATACAATTAATATTAACAATATTAAATCGCAATAATATGTTAACAAAAATTCTGATAAGTTACTTCCATGTTTTAGTGGCCTAAGTTTGTATCTCATTAGGTAACTTAATATACCTTGTAAACGCTAAATTCAAGCTCAGCCAAGGGTAAATGTTTAATTGTCTTAACTACATTCAACTAAAAACAGTTTTGTTCCAGTTTATAAACCTTTTAGCCAAACAAAATAATATCTTATGACATTCAAATATTATATGTAGAATATAGAACTGTGACGTATCCAATTAATTTATGTCATTAGGATATAATGTTAACTGCAATTTAATCAGTAAAATATGAAAAAATTAACTATGATAAAGTCAAACACGTTTTAGATTCAGTCGTTATCAGGCCTTTGATGGGAGCGGACGCTTATCGCTACACAGGAAACTAGTACCGGTTCATGTACAATTCTGTATTCGGCGTGTCTATTTAAGGCTACTTATAGTGTTTTATTTTCAATATGTCGAACAAGTGTGAAAAGTGTAATTTAGATATTGTAACTCCTAAAGACGGGTTTAAATGTTGTGACTGTGGTGAGTGGTTTCATGTGGGGTGTTCAACGGAATCGTCGAAAAAGTACGGTACTAGGAACAAGTCCTCTTGGAAGTGTGATACATGTTTACTCGAGAATCAATCCGTGAGTGGGGCCCGAGATTCAAGTCAGTCGGCGGTGTTGGAAGCTCTGACGGCTTTCCGGGCAGATGTAACAACTAGATTGGATCAAGTGCACGTCGACTTGCAATCTGTCACCACAGATATTGCCTCACTAAGAATTGAAATAGAAGCGGCAAGAGTGGAATCGAAAAATACCAAGGAAGTTGTAAACAAACTAAAAGAAGAAAATCTACACCTAAATAGCATTGTTTCTCAACTTCGTTCAGAAATTGACGATCTACAACAGCACACGCGGAAAAATAATATTATTATCTCTGGGGTACCATACTCAACAGGAGAGAATCTTTCTGTTATTCTCGATAAAATCGCAAAACACATTGGTCTCGACTTAAATTGGTATGACATCTCAGCAGCGCATCGTTTGCAACGGAACGACAAGAACAGGAAGAGCCCACCCATAGTCGTTAACTTTGTATTCAGGAAAGTGAAGTCTGACTGGTTATCCGCCAGGAGAGGAAAGATTCTCTCTTCAAAAGACCTCTACAAAAACTTCGAAGACGAGCGAATTTATTTATTTAACGAACACTTAACGCTTAACAATCAGGTCATATTCAAGAAAGGTCGTGAACTTGTCAAGCAGAGTAAAATCGCATACGCTTGGGTCAACGATGGACGAATCCTCATCAAAAAGACGCCAACCGGTAGGACGTACCGGATCCGGAGCCTGGAGGAGATGGACAACATCGCCGCCGGGACATCTGCCACGCAGGACGCCGCGCTGCCGCCCGCCCCCGCCCCCGCACCCGCCACCACACCCGCACCGGCCACGGCAGGGACGCCGGTTACAACGGAACCAAACTCTGCATAAGCTGTAATGTAACTGTTTTCTTTTTGTAAATATCTGTAACATCCTATTTCCAGTTTCTATGCTTATGTTTTCTGTTTATAACAATATCGATTCCGTTATCTCTAACATTCTTTATTATAGTAATTCTTTCTCTTTTCAATTATGTATCTGTGGAATTGCCATTTTATTTAATTCGATAAAATTAAGTTATTCGTCATTAGTTTAAGTGCCGTTAGGTTTAATACTATAATAAAATTTTCTTTAATTATATGTACAATTCTCTAGACCTCTAGACATGGGATACATGTGAATTTTACTATTGAGAAGAAGTATATGTAAAGTTTATCAGATTGTACGTTTGTAAAAAACTGGTGTAGTCCTAGGAACAGTTGTATGATTATTATTTCTTTACACTTATGGTAGTAAGTGACCTTTGTCTAAACTATCATTCTAGTCGTTCATACAAAAAAATTTGTTTTCTAAATTGCTATTAATCGGCAATTCTTTACACATGGTTAATTTGGTTTTATTGTTAAATTTTTAGTTTAAATCTGTAGTTATTGTAATTAATTATCAGCCACATATATTTTAGTTCTTCCTTTTTTCTGCCGAATGCAGAATTGTCAATTTCTTAGATGGAAAACGACACAGAGAACTTTTTAATTGAATGCGTTGAGTGTGATAGTAAAGAGGGTTTAAAAAATTATTTTATTTCAGATAGAGAAGTAAATTGGTCAAGTTTTAGATTTATTCAGCAAAATATCCGAAGTTACAATAAAAACTTTGATGAATTTTTAGTTTTTTTAGAAAGTAATGACGTAAAATTTCATTGCATAATATTAACAGAGGCCTGGTTGGGTGGTGAAAGCGACCTGATGAATATCGATGGTTATAATATGTTTCGATCATACAATAGCCTAAATCAGAGCGATGGCATCGTTATCTACATTGATAAGACGTTATCAGTGTCCTGCGACCAGCTGCTCCTGGGCAGGGTGGCTACTGCGCTGTCCCTGTCCTTCAACTGGGCCGGAAATCTTTGTAAATTACTCGCTGTCTATAGAAGTCCTAATTCAGATTTAAATTCTTTTATTGATGGGATATATAATTATTACGCTACAATTATTAAGTCTAAAGAAGTGTTAATTTTTGCAGGTGATATTAATTGTAACATTTCTAATGTGAAAAGTAATTCAATAGAGGAAACGTATCTTGATACGATGTACGAAAATAGATTTTTATCTTGTATTGACAAAATTACACGGCCTGCTAGCAATTCCTGTATTGATCATTTCTTTGTCCGTTTAAAAAATCAAATTGAAATTAAATCAGCGGTCATCCACGTTAACATTACTGACCATTATGCGACTGCACTACAGTTCTCCATTAGGAAAGGCATCCCTTTCAAAAGCAATCCGGTTTTAAATGTTACAAATTGGAAAAAAGTACGTGATAATCTTTCGGAACAATCATGGAATCATGTTGCTGAATGTAATAGCCTCAACAAAAGCGTTGAACTTTTTACCGAAACTATTCAAAATTTAATTCTAAAAAATACGAAAGTACAAGTTTGTAATGCAAAAAACGTCAAATTAAAACCCTGGATAACCCAAGGCCTTGTAACATCGCTGAGAAAGAGAGATGCCCTAAGTAAAAAATTAAAGTTACAACCATTTAATATGAGTCTGCGCCGTAATTTCGTGCGATACCGGAATTTATTACATGCTTTAATTAAACGGGCTAAATTTAATTATTACAAAAATAAAATTGCAAATGCGGCTGGTGACAGCAGAAAATTCTGGAGGGTCGTCAACGAAGTGGCTGGCCGTCCGTGTGATAAGGAGCGATTTCCGGCAGAGGCCTTCAACACCGCTGGCGACGCTGTCACCCCACCTCAGCTTAAAGACATAGCCCATAATTTTAATAAATATTATTCCGCAGTTGGTTCAACTTTGGCAAGTAAAATTCAGCCAAGGGGAGAGCCAGAGGTGGATGACGCTCTACACACAGTGGACTCGGAGTTTGCACTTCAACCGGTTAGCCCTCAGCAGATTGTTGATGTGGTGAAATCCATGAAAGGTGGCTCGGCACCGGGGTGTGACAATATTCCCTCTGATTTTTTTAAGAACTTCATTAATTTTTTAATCATACCCCTGACTCATATAATTAATTTAAGTATTAACTTAGGTAAATTCCCCGACTCAATGAAAATCGCAAAGGTAATTCCCATTTTTAAATCTGGCCAAAAGAATATTATGTCAAATTTTAGACCAATATCATTATTGAATTGCGTTGATAAAATTCTAGAAAAATGCGTAAAAACCAGTTAGCGTTCTATTTAGAACAAAACTCAATTATTGCAGATATTCAGTATGGTTTTAGGAAGGAGAAAAACACTTCCGATGCTCTCTTCGATTTAACTAAGTTTTTAACCAGTAAAATAGGCGAAAGAAATCGAGTGATCATTACATTCATGGATTTAGCAAAGGCATTCGATACTGTCGACCGCCAAAAATTAATAACTAAATTACAAGCAGTTGGCATAAAAAATAACTCCCTTAATTTTTTTATTAGCTATTTTGATCAACGTAAACAATTTGTTTCGATCAATGGAGTCAACAGCGATACCGAGAATGTACATTATGGCGTTATTCAAGGAAGTACTCTCGGGCCACTGTTATTCCTGATATACATTAACAATATTTCTAAAGTCAACATCTCCGGTAAATTGTTTCTTTTTGCTGACGACACTGCCCTGGTGTCAGCTGACCTTTCTTGGGACATGGTATATGACCAGGCGTCCTCGGACCTGGCCAAGTTAAAAGATTGGTTTAATCATAACATTCTCACTGTAAATATAGACAAAACCAAATATTTGCCTTTGTATTTAAAATCAGACCAAGATCCAGGCCCGAGAGCGCTACGGTTGCATTCCTGCGGTGATCCGCGGGCGGCTGCCTGTGCCTGCGGTTATATTGAACGTGTGGAGCAATATAAATATCTTGGCGTAATTATCGACCATAAATTAAATTGGGCTCCACATGTTCAATACGTAAAACACAGGATTCGCAGACTGATTTATGCCTTTTCGCAGCTCAGGCTAGTCCTGTCCGTGGATCACTGCAGGGTTGCATACTATGCTTACGTCCAATCTGTTTTGCAGTATGGGATACTAGGGTGGGGGGTCGCGTCCTCCACTGTACTTCAACCATTAAATGTTTCCCAGAGAGGTATTATAAAAACTATCCTAAATAAAAATTTAAGGTATCCAACTGATTTACTTTTCTCTGATTTCAAAGTCCTTACAATTAGACAGTTATTCCTGAAAACCCTTTTGGTTTATTTAAAATCTAATAGTACAAACATTTTCTCGGAGTTAGCTCACTCTCACCAAACCAGAAACAGACAAAGAATGAATTTCCAAATTCCTAGATTAACACATAATATATTATTTTCAAGTTCATTTTACATAGCGCATATCGTCCGTCGCAACTGTCCACCTGACATAGCTGATGGTGTGGGTGTCAGTGTCCTCGCCTACAAAAGAAGGGTTACGGAGTGGCTGCTCAGCCTGGGTCCAGGGGCTGCGGAGGCACTGATGCAGTCACAGTATAATTAACTTGTAATACTAGCTCTAAAGTTAAATATATCCACTCAATCCAGGTTTCTTATTCTAGTAGTCTATGTATTGGTGTTTTTTTCCTCTTTTTTCCTTTTTGTCTGTAATTATTTAAATTGTAACTCTTTATCTCCATCTTTTATATAACACTGTAACGCATTAATATTTTTTAGTTTTATTTAATATTGTCATATTGTATAACATGATTTAAAAGTTGTTAAAAATGTTTCGCTTTCCAGCAACAGTGGTCTTGAATTGACTCATTCCCACGCTCAGACCCATAGTCTTTGTGGGAATTATTTCCAATTTTATATTGTTTTGTAACACTGTTTGTAAATAATTTAAGGAATAAAGTTATTTGAATTTGAATTTGAGATTATTATATTTTAGGATCCATATTACAAAGCATCCTGTTCATCATGTTCCATATTACGAAACAATAGTGACTTGGGACGACTAATTAATTGTTTGCGACATCATCTCTTAACTTTAACACGACCATTAAAATGAAAAGACAAAAGGGTTTCGTTGGCCGATGAATATGCAGACCTGCGTTAAATTAACGAGGGGGGGGGGTCTAAATAACATAATAACAACATTGGATGAAAGAGATCTTTAATAAAGGCTTTAAGTTTTGTAAACATATCATCCAAAATATTTTGAGAAATTAATATTTTATTTAGGTCCAAAAATTTATATACATATCTTATGTTTATAACAGTAGATAACTGCATGCCACACTTAACAATTAGATATAAAATATGTGTTTACAAACTTGACGGGCTATTGTGCACTTAATGAAACGAAACCGGGTTTCGGGTAAACAACACTTTTACCGGGGTTGATTTAGTTGTTTAATTTCCTTAATTAGTTTACTAGTGATACTGTTAACTATCAGAAAATCATAGATGTCCTCCTATTGGTTGAGATCGTTTCTTACAATGATTACCTGTTAATATTTTTAATTTTATGAGAAAAAAAGATAGTCCTCCCTAGTACCTTTAGAAATAATACATATTGTAATGGAAGATATTTTATTTTATAACAATGAATTATATAAAACAGTACAATAAATTATTTTATATGTTTATACTAATAATATCTATCACTTTATTTCCTATACCTAAGCGAGAAAACATAGTGAAATTTAAATATTTAGAAATTCCCATTTAAGATATCTCTTACAAGATCACGAAGGAGTCTAGGGAGCACAACTAGCGCCATCTTTGCGGATTAGTGTGGAATTAGGACAGCTTATTTGCACATTATAGGCACTAGAGTACGGCTAAGGGTCTGATGACAAGGCAATCACGACGGGAGAGTCCTCAGTCCTCGGCTAATGTGTTACTGATGCATTGTAATTCAGCCCAGGGGAACAGACATAGAGTTGAATAAACGTTTATTCTATTCGGATATTTTCTTACATTTAAATGGATGATTTATATGAAAGAAATCATTACACTATCGATTTTCATATTTTACATTTAGGGCAAACTTCTAAGAATATAACGTTTTTGAAAGTATTTAAAATTATCGCGAAGACAAAGCATTTTCTTAGGGTAAGGGGTATACTTTTTAGTCTCCTTCTTTTTATTTTTAAGTAAGGTTCCAACAATGCCTTTGGTCATTGGGCTATTATTTAATGATCCTGACAAATAAAACAGCTGATATTTGTCAGTAACAAAGCTACACCTCATCTGATCCATTACAATAATCACACTCACTCCTTCAGTTATACTCACCTTAAAATACGCACCACAGAAAGCGTCGGTGTTTCAAATAAAGTCTCTAAAGCCTCTAAATGTGTAAAATGAAAACTACCAAGGTTAGATTCTTAAAATTTTTAATTTTCTTTACAAAATAATAAAAATACCACCTGGGTACAATTTAATAAACCATTGTTTGAAAAGTTGTGAAATTTTAAGGCCCTTGGAGGAAATTATGAAAGTCTCCTACTAATATAATAAATGTGAATGTCTTGTGGTTTGTTAGACTTTCAGGCGAAAACTACTCAACCGGATATCATGAAACTTTGTACACATATTCTTGGAGGTATCAAAAGTAACATAGGATACTTTTTAATTTGAAAGAATAACTTTTTATGAGACATAAAGAAAGGTATAAAAAATCTTAAAATTAATTCATCTTTTTTTTATTCGTTGCTAAGAAACAAATTCAATGAAAATTCCAATTTGAGATATTTCAGCGATTACTTATATGTAGGGTGAGTGTGACGGCAAGTGAGCGTATCGAACGAGCTAAACCTGACAGCGAGTGACTCGAGCGAAGCCGTGGGAAAAAGCTAGTAATTTAATATTGTTTAATCAGGTGGCATTCAACGGTTTTAATTTAAAAAGTTTTTAAAAACTCTAAGCTATGCAGATTTTCTCTTATGCTTATAAAAGTTAAATTACTTGAATTGCCTTTAAATATACATTATATTGCCAGAGCTACTTCCTAAATAATGTCATTTGTTCAGGACACAATATAGTAACCTGCTAACAAACCTAGGTACAATAATTATTTGTGGACTGATTTGTCCGTTGGCACCCCTGATCTAATTATTGGGCGGATATCCGTCGTCCATTGTTACCTCCAATTGTGTTCACCATGTTCCACATACATCATAATGTAATAAATTACCGATACGGAATCATGCACAATGGACTGTTTTGGTCCCAAACAAGGTCATTCGGTTAAATAAGAGAATGTCAAAAGATGTTTTAAGAGAGTCGACAGTTTGGTGGCTTCAAAGACACGATAGTTCAAACTGGTATGTTGGTTAATTAAACTTTCCAATTATAGTAATCAAAAAATATTAATTGAGGAGAGTATCAGAGATGGGTAGTTACTTTTTTTAATTTTCGCTATTGTTCCATTAAATTAGGGTAGTATTAATTTATTACTACAGTAGGCCTACTCTTAATAATTCTGTAAAAAGTGGTTGTTTTATTTACAGTTTTTATAGCATTTATTTTAGGTTGGTTTTTTCAGTGTCATAACATATCTTGAAAAGTTGACCTTCAGACTATCTGATTTTAAGGATGGCTGTTTTAATAAATAATCATAAACTGTTTCAGGTATGCTTTGCTGAATTACAAATTCAAGAATTAATCTAAGGTATGTTTAGCTATTAATTATTCAAGATCCAACTAAACGAATATGAAACAGTAGTTCTATCATCATTGAAAAAGTTAGGGAAATTTAGATTATTTCGTTGTTTTGAGAATGTCATGCCATTTTAGTCTAAATGTATAAACAGCCAATATAACGTCTTGGTTTTCCATACATTAAAAAACTGCTAATTTAATAAACTAAAAATTGAGTTAAGAAAAAGTAAAAATAAATTAGTTAAAAGAAATTAGATTAAAGATTAGATTAGAAATTAGTTAAAAGAACTTAGTTAAAAGAAATTAGACGGCAAAGCATATCTCTATTCAAAATTCAAAATTCAGTTGAAATGACACACTTCTAGGCCAGACACGTTGTTAAGACAAGTTTTAAAGCATTTAAAACAACAGAAACAGTAAAAATTTCAAAGGCAAACTGTCATTAAAGCACCCAAATAACTGGCATAGCAAAACCTTCTACAATCTGAAGCAAGTCGATCTGCACCCAAACAAGAGAGCTTAAGCTTGTGCTCACTATTCTTACACAAAAGTTTGGATTTTTATTTTTTACGGTTTCTGTTGTTTTAAATGCGTGAAAACTCATTTTAACATTGTGTTTTGGTTTAGAAAAAGATTCATTGTAACTTATATTAATTTTTCAATAAAAATATGCTTTGCTGTGTCTTTCTTTCAACAAATTCACAGGTTTTTAACAAAAGTGTTGTATGTAAAACCAAGATGCTATATTGACTACTTATACATTTAGAATAAAATGTCAAGCCACGACATAACCAAATCTCTGAATGAATTAAGACAATGACATAACCAAATCTTCCTAAATCGTGGAATAACTATACAACAACTGTTTCAAATTCGTACGGTTCCTGTAAGTCACCCTGTATTTCTAGGCATAAATCCTGCTTGATAAAGTCCACTATTTTTCTTCTGAATTTACGGCAATCTAAATCTAATAAATTGTATACAAATCTGACACACTCCATAAAAAGGACACAACCTCAATTTTAAAATTTTTAAAAGCATTTTTGTCGAGAAACCAGAAGCAAGTTTTTGTAGTATCTTTCTTTATTAATATACCTCATAAGTTGTTTGCTTTGAGAAGAAGTTTGATGAAAAAATCCATAACTAATTGACTATATTCTGTCATATGGCACTTGCTGCGTAGTATTATATGCAGCAAGATTTTACTCGTAAATCACTGGTCATTGTTAAACAACCATTTATTACAAATCTATTGTAACGCTTATCACATGAACTGTCAACGTTATAATAATAGTTTCATTTTCTCGAAAAGCAATACATCAATTTTACTTGTATATTGGGCCGAAGGTTTAGATGATACATTGACTGGTTAACGGGCTGGTTTCAGGCTATAAGAAAAGTTCGTAATAAAGCTCGGAGGGTTGAAGTTTGATCATTATTGTGGAACTGGGGGAAGAGTTTCGTATCCCCGGTTCCTCCATTACCCCCAAGGTCAGTCAGATGGGGTTCCGTTGGGGTCAGTTGATTTATAGAAATGTTTCAGTTTCCTTTCAGTTACGCGAATAAAAGGCTTCCTCACGACGGATTATTTCAAAAGGAAACCCATGTCAGGCGTATGTTTTATTTATGTGTTTTATATCCTACAACTTAAAAGAAATTCGTGTCGTTTCATTTATTTGAACTTTTTATTTTTTACCATAAACAGGAAGACGTGAAAAGAGTCTAATGGTGGGAGTCTCTTGCTCCTAAGGGTGATATTTTTAAATAATCTGATATGATTTGGATTGTATTAATAAACAATAAGTAGATGAAAAACTTTACTGCAATTCAAATTTAAATACTTATTACTTATTTAAATACTTAACAAATATAGACTAAATGTTTTAAAACCGTATCACACAACACTTTTAACAGAAATTACGTTAGTATTATATTGTTTATTTTCTGTGAGGAAGACTGTATGAAAAACTTTCATCGGCCTCAGTCTGAGAAAACGAATGTCTAACAAGAGTCAGATGATTTAAGACGATCCTATAACATCAAACAAACCTATTTACAAACATAAATATTTGTCATAGGTACACATTTTTTACATCCCATGGTAAGTAACCTACCAGTGGGAGTGTGATGGATCTTTACAAGTTATATTCTGCCCGTTTTGTTGGAGAGTATTTTCAAAATTGCAATGAATGTCCTCTAAACTTCTAAGCAGTTCCGGTGGCGTCCAGTCTATAAAACGTTTTTGATGACTTATATACAAGGACATGTCTATTCCATAAGGCCACCACCATAAGGTAACCACTTTACTTTGTTGCAAATCATATGACTTAATTTTAAACTTATATCTCGCTTAAACCTCTTTTTATTCAACAAAATACATTAGCTGAGGTTTTTAAAAATTAATCGTTTTCAACGATTTCTGCTATGAACTACCAGTTGCTAAACGTCATTTACAAGTAACAATATATAAGCTGAAGTGAATAGTCTTGGGTGTAACTTCGGATAAGAATAAAAAGTGATGTACTTTATCAACTTAAATAATGACGGATTTATATAATGAATATTTGACAATGTGGAGGATTACTATGCTCAATTTAGGCCCGTCACTCAGATATGACAGTAACATCCGTCGCTCTGTCCACGAGTGACTGTGACAGGCGTTACAGGAACAGTACGGATACTGTGGTCCATTCTGACCAGAAAGTTATATAAAACAAGAAAACAGCCCGTAAAAATGACGGATAACTTTTATGAGGATTTTTATAAAGAGGTGTGATGTTTATAAATTTCAGTGGCCTTAAAATTCATGAAAACTAAATAACGTCACTTTAACTTTTCCATTCTTTTGGCAATGTGACCAGTTAATAATAATAATAACAATAATAGTTCATTATTTTATATGGTTTCAAAATATAGCATTGGAATTAAAAAATCCAGATATAATGGAACAGGTTTTTATAGTATTTCTAATTATTCCATTTCAGTTACTTTATTTTCTGTATTATCTACGGCATTCAACAAGTTTTGTCTCTCACGATCTTTTTATTTCATTTCCATCTCCTTCCATATTCTTAGTATTTCTTATTGTGTATTTTATTTCTAATTTATTCATAGCTCATCTCCTATATACCAGTATATTTTTATACTCCCCTTTATAAATTTGTGATCAAAGTTAATTAACTAATTGTTAAATATGAAAAAACCATAAAACTGCAAGAACAATTTAAGAAGTTAAATGTCTATAAATTGATAGGTAAAAATATGTTGATAATAATATGTATTTTTCAATTTTGCAATTGAAATATTATATTTTTGTTTATTTTTTTATTACAAGTTTATTAGTTGTTTTTTAAGATATCTAAACATATCTATAAGACGTAAGTTTTAATACGGTAAATGCCATCACTATAAAAAAGTATAGCTCTCTTTATATAATACCAACATTTTAGCAAGCTGTTAAATATGTATTTTACTGCTTTCAAAATAATTTCAATCTTGGTGTCTGCTTTTATTTGTTATCTGCCAATGATCATTAAGTTGGTGTTGTTTGTCTTGTTTACTATTTTGTAAATCCGCAGTATTGTTAAATTTTTGTGTAGAAAATGGGTCACCTGGAGCACTAAACATATCGATAAATGACGCTTAGATTGGTGTAATTTAAAAGGTTTGATTTTCATTTTACGGAATTATAAGGCATTTTCCAAGGAATAATGTATTTTTCCTATCATATGGGCCTTAAGACATCCATTGACAAAACCTCCACGATCCATTCAATAGTCTGCTCTCTTGACCTTAAAATAAACACTTTTATTATATAGTATTAGCTAGTGATTTATAATAAACTGCATTTACTCTCCTAACGGCTTGTAAGGATAATAAACAAACGTATGACAAATTCGGTTGTAAGCTGTTTTTAAATAAAATTTCTTTAATCCATGATTAGAAGATGCAACGCAATTACATTGATCGTAGGTACGTATAAAGTGTGATTGAGAATTAACTATTGACAAATCCATATTCATGAAACTAACTAGAACGTGTATGACATGTATTAGCCTATGAATAATAAGTAGTCGTTTGCATCAACTGTGCCATCAGTCTAATGGCGATGATAAAATCTCTGTTGGCCTGATAAACAACGTTGATTTAAAGGGTTTACCAAACAAGCTTTCTAATTGTAGAAAATGTTTTAATACATACACACACAAATGCATGACCCTTGAATGACCAATACCAGCTCGACAAAGTAAATTTAAGTTTTTTATATAGCAGTGATAACGTGTAGCAATTTGTTAAAATATATTTTTGATTAAACAATACAAATAAAATATATAAGACAATTCTCAATTTTTATATTGTCAAAGATGTGCATTATATTATATATTTGTGACTTCAATTATAAAATCTTAAGTCGTGTTTTCATTTAACAAAATTAAAGTTCTATCTCCTTTTTTTGTAAAATTCTTTGAAGGAGTTTAATAAGAATTAGCATTCATATTTATACATTTGAATTTGACCCAGCTATTCAAAAGTGTGCTCTTCGAGTTTTGACAATTTAATAATAAAATAATCTTTTTGCCATATTGAAATAATAATTCGGTAATTATAACGAACTAGCTGTTGCCCGTCACGGCTTCGCCCGTGATTGAATGTATTATATAGGTAATAAAATCTTTTTAAAGAGCAACGAAATCTACTTCCTTAAATCAGAAATCAGAAATCAGAAATTCTTTATTGCCGTGGATACAATGGTTGTACATGGCATGAGTCAATTACAGAAAAACAACTTAAAAATACATTCTAATAACAAACAAACAATTAACTAATTAATGATAATAATACAATCAAAATATTTACAATTGTTTATCTGGAATCATTGTTTAAGAATGACATTGAAAAAATGAAGTAGTGTGAGTAGAGCTCTAAAGGAATTTCGCAAAACCTGTTCTTAGTGAGAAAAGGTTTCTTAAAAAGAAAAGGTCCTGAGAATTTATGAGCAAATAGGAACGACCATGTCAAATTTCAACCCTATAGTCATTTTGAAGTCACGTGGGTCGGAGCCCTAAAGAACGTCAAAAACTATATTATTTGCAAAACCATTTCGTATAGTGAGCACCTGTTAGCAAAATGAACATCCACGTTAAATTTATACCCTCTCGGATCTATGGTAATCTTGAGGTTGTATGGGGCGGAGCCATGAAAAAAATTTGCAAAATTATTTCTTAGTGACCACTTATGAGCAAAGAGGAACGTCCCTGTCATATTTTAACACCGTAGGTCCTACAATCATTTTTAAGTTATGTGGGGTGGAGCCCTAAAGAACTTCAAAAACTATATTTACAAAACCATTTCGTAGTGAGAACCTGTTAGCAAAACGGGCATCCACGTTAAATTTATAACCTCTAGGATCTATGCTAATAATTTATTATGGTACTCCATAAAAAATATTCCTACCTTGTAATATGGAGAAGGAAACAAAAATTCGTATTAGAATATCATTTTTAAATAATTTAACTGCTCAATTTCATTAAATTTATAACTTAAGTTGCAACTCGTATAACTCTAAATCTATTTTATCCATATGTGATGTACAACTAGCAAACAAATTAGAAGTGAAAAATATTTTTACGTTATTATGTCAGTTCTTAAGACAAAAATTTCTTTTACAAAAATAAATTAATCAAAAATGGTTAATTAAATAAAAGTTAATAACTTAGTTGCAACTTAAGTTATAAATTTAATGAAATTGAGCAGTTAAATTATTTAAAAATGATATTCTAATACGAATTTTTGTTTCCTTTTCCATATTACAAGGTAGGAATATTTTTTTTATGGAGTACCATGATAAATTATTAGCAAAATGAAAAAAAATTGTGAAAAAACACATTTTTTTAAATATCTTGAGAACCATAAGAGATAGGAAAATAGTTTAAATACAAAAATTATTCCTCTTTTGAAGACCTTTAAAATGATATGCAACAAAATATACCTTGACATTTAAAACTTTTGACCTATTCCAAATTTGAGTTTTTCAAAATTTGGGGTCGGGGGCCCCAACGAAATTGTTCCAAAACATATTGTTGTTGCATATCAGAAGAAAGCTTATTTAATTTTATAATATATTTTCGAGTTAGAATTGTTCTATGTTATACGGTAAAAGAATTACAGGGTATTCCGTAAATGTCGATTTTTCTTACAAAAATGGCCGCCATTTTGAAACGGAAAAAGATAAATTCATTCTGTTTTCACGAAAATGCTCCTTTGACTAATACGTTTGAAATTATGTAAAAAAATCTGCATGTTTACTTAAGAAAATTTTGAGATTCGAACCCGTGACCTCCAGTTTTGGAACACCCTGTATACTAGCATTGATGAAAATATTGTTATTGGAAAGCCCATATGCGATTTAGTGGGAAAAAACTTTATTTCATGATTTTATCTCAAACCGTTCTCCTGCTATAAATAGTGGACGGGTGGTCTGAATCACCCTGTATATACTTAGTGCAATGTGAAGGAACATCTGAGTTTTTACTTAAAGGTAAAAGGTAAAGTACTGTAAGGTTTTACTCGTAAGGTAAACATTACAACACGATACTGTTATCGTGGTGGGTAAATACTAAAAATCATTCTCTACCTGACTTTATTATTGTAATAAAATACTATTCATAAAATAGAATGGAAAAATGAGAAAAACCTGGTTATATCTAGAATCAAAAGTTATTAGTCCTTTTACCGCTGTTATGTTTATTGGAAGGTTTTATCCTCAACAACTAAACCATATTTATGTACTAAAAAGTCAAAAAGTGTCGCAAACAATTTCTAGGCTATCATAGGTATTTCCTTCTGTAACTGATAGTACTTGATAATTTGTTTACAAATTTAGTCTTATATTCAAGTACTATGTTAACGATGTTCTTCGTGATTACAATGTTCCATATAATATACATTGTGCATAAACGATTTTCTTACTATTTCGGTTGTAAAGAATAATACCTCTTGTTATGGAAACAATGTATAGAAGTAGTAAAGGGAGAATTCAGCTAAAGCTAAAGTAGAGGAGAGCAAAGGCCTCCATGGATACATGTTTTCTGTGTAAACATACGATCCTCTGTGGAGGTAATGGCTAAAAGCTAGTCCCTTCCTTTACTCCAAGAATTTGTCTTGAATTCTTTGTCGGACAACAATCATTTCACTTGACAGAACGACTCGCGTACAGAGTAAAAGATTAAAACTATATTGTTAATTTTAGGCAATGCATTTGTTCGTTAATATTTTATACTTCCATTTATTAGCTGAAATGTGCATTTGGAAGCCTAACGTTTTAGAGGGAGTTTGTTTTACATTCACAAAGACAGGTTTACTCTCTCCATTGAATCAGTAATATCTTCATTATAAATGGCTTTCAGTTTTCTAAGTTAGGGGAATTTTGTTACGACTTTTGTATGAAATGAATGCTTTTGAACATCCAAATCAAAGTGAAAATGAGTAATCCTTAAAGATAACGGAATTTATTGGTTAATTAAATTAGAATTAATTAGAGTTCATAACATTGTATCATTTATAAAATGTATTGGTTAATTATAACGAAATCGATGAATATGTAACATAATATTATCAACATAATATTTTTAACATACAAAATTGCATTACCTATAAAAACAATGGCAAATAATAGGTAATAACAAGTAGTTGAATGTTTTACAAAGAAAAATATCAATTCTTCGCATAAATGTTTGGTTTCTTGAAAAACTGAAAGGAGTATCAATCATGTATTTTCGAATCCTAAAAGTAAAGCATAAATGATTTTTTTGTCTTTTAACCTCAATAATTATACAATCAGAGGTTATGTTTTACTTTAATTTGCCCCAGTATGGGTATATGTAGCCCCAGGCTTTGAGAGAGTTAATGAGTTTGCATTAACTCATTAACATCCTTATTACCTATAATATTAATAATATAAAATAATAATACTACAGTATAATATTAATAATATAAAATTTTAACCATAATGTTGTTTATAAAGAATGTGTAGAACAAAATATTTTCCTACATCAGAAACGTTTTAAAAAGTGTTATTAAATCGTTTAACAAACCATTCATAATTATTTTAAAAAAATTATCATTATAATGATGCTTTTATAAGATATTGTTCATATTTTTTCGCTGTACTATCAAGTTTAGAACTTTACACATTTATATTTTACAACTTAACTAAAATCAATCTATTTATTTATACAAAAAAAATGTACCAACATTTATCTTTTTGAAAAGAATTCATAGAAAACTACACTATGGTAAGTAAATTATATAACTTTAAAAATATTAAAAATACTAAATAAATAAAACGAATTACTTTGAGAATGCACGCCGCACTGTACTTTATCAGTTTTCTCTCACAATAGAGCCCATTTATCAAGACGTTACGTTGTTATCGGTACCCTGTGAAGCTTAAGAGGTTAAAGGCTTGCAGGGTAGTAAAAAATTGTAGTTATTTTAATACTGAACGATAAGCGTACATTTATCGCCTTAAACTAGATAGAGAAACTTCCCTGTAAAATACTCTGTATCATTTAGGTTTACTGCTTTATAAAAACATACAAGTGTGTAGGAAAATAAAGTTTATTGCTGTTAATATGTTTGATTTATTTTCATTTTATTCAATAATAACTATGTAAACATATAACATATTTGTTATATTGAGAGTTGTGATTCAAACGGTCATAAAATCAATTAAAAACAATTTAATTTAAACACCATCTTTTATCGTTATTAACTTCTGCAAAGTAATTGAATACATCTGTGTTTCTTTATTTGATCTTTTCTTTTGTGTACAATTGTAACCAAAATGTAAAAAATAATTATGTAACAAAGATTTTCAACAACCCTATTTGGACATCAGTGGCAATGCCCTTGCCACAAAAACTCTATATATTTATTCCTTTCATTATCCACAATTCGAAAATTTAGGAGTCCTAAAAGTTTTTCCAAAGACCATTGTCAATATAAATCAGTTTGAACTCTAACTTCAGTTTTTTGTCATAACGTACGTCTTAGTATGATTTATTTGAGTTGCTATTCATTAAATTTGTAGTACAATTTCGGTTGTTACAGTACAAAGAATTTCAGAAAACATATCAAACTCATGATTTGACAAAAAAAAACCGATACACGTGAATAGTTTTTAGTAAATTATAACACGTAATTATTGATTCACATTTCGACTTTTCGAGTTCATCAATATCATCTGAAGAGCTGGTTAATTTATTTCCACTCTTCATTATTGTTTCCCGCACACCACTGTTGGTACGAACAAAAGGTCCACATCAGAGACAGTGTGTTTATTTATAGCGCCAGGGATGAGGCCGTGGTGGTTGCTTTCATTTCCAGCTCCAGAGGATCGAGCGTTTATATTAAAGACGATTTATTCATCACAGTGGGAAACCATCCCGGAATGCATTTTTATTCAAATAAGTTATTACCATTAAAAGACTGAATGTGTGTTGCACAATGGGAATTATAAAGGAAATGCGGATACTGAAACGAAATAATTTCAAATGATAAGTAGATTTTCAATATAATTTGAATTAATAGCAAACAACTCGCTATACTTTTATTTCATTTACCTAATCATAGAAAGTAATGCATGATAATGCGTAAAGTTTTTTTTTATATATTGTAAATTCAGGGTAAGGCAATGAAAAGATACGATTTTAAAAAAAATACCAATAATTGATTTATAAAAATAGGATGGTAGTTTAGATATATATCTTTATCAAATTAGTGGAAATTAATGTTTTGTCACTAAAACTGTGATTTTGAATATAAACTTACTAAAGTAAGGATATTTTTGTGTTTTTGTTTTCAGTAAATGGCCATATGAAATGGCAACCCGTGCAGTAGATTTGATACCTCCTAACTTCTTATTTATGGCTAAATCTTATAAAAAATGTGAACCAGAATTAGAGAAGATCTAAATTAACAAATAAGGTTGGATGAAACGTAATTTGAGAGGAACAGTACTGAAAGTCATGTCTCAGAGTCCGAAAGTAGTATGTGCAAAACCAAGGTCACGACCATACTGTACTTGTAGGTCTTTACTCATTCATATGTTCCTAAATTATCTTTTTTCAGAACTTCGTTGGTTGCTAG
The DNA here is from genome assembly GCA_030545055.2 of Neoaliturus tenellus. Lineage (NCBI taxonomy): Eukaryota > Metazoa > Arthropoda > Insecta > Hemiptera > Cicadellidae > Neoaliturus > Neoaliturus tenellus. The sequence goes on from CM061537.1 coordinate 123,459,850, forward strand.
CCTTTCATCCTGTAACACACTGTATTAAATACAATTCCAAAAAATCAGGATCTGTCAAATCTGACAAGTGAACTACGAAGGGATGTCTCCATTTACTACCTACGATGTTAAACATAAAAAACAAAAACTACACTTAAATGTCACCACGTTCAAAAATATGGTTTTATGGTAAACTAATAATTCCCATTCATTTACTTAAAGTTCGTATTAAAAAGTATTCTCTTTTTTATAATTTATTTCTGACATTTCAGAATCGTTACATTTCATTGCCACACCCTGTACTTGTAATTGCTTCGAATCAAAACACGTACGATCGTTAAAAACTCAAATTTACCAAGTGATTTTATCATACAGCTCTACTTTTATGTTAAATTTTAAAGTCACTTATAAACCAAATAGTCCATGGGCCAGACAAGATGTTGGTATAATTTGGGGGTACTGATTTTCCTTTACATCATAGTTAAATAAGCTTGTTAGGATGTCAGAAAACCATGATTGCCATTTCAAAGTGGTAGCTTAACAAAATGGCGGCCAATCAATGGTGGCGGATGTTGAGTTCTAAGAAATCACCTATATCTCTAAAGCCGTTCATCTAATTTCATTATTTATTTTTTTAAATGAAAACTTATTAAATTTTCTACAAATACTGTCATATACTTTATGTCGATAAAGTGAACCGTTAATGAGCTATTAACGGTAAAAGGTAAATTTTTAGTCAAAAATACTGTTTTTATCACTTAAATGGGGTACCACACTACTTCCTTAGGTGAAAACACATAGTTTTTCGTCTGGGAGGTTGAGTTTATATAGTATCTCTATGAAAAATAACATTTTACCGCCGTCGGCACAGAAATATTCGTACTAGGACCCAGGACCGTAGTAAATCTTTGTTTAAAACCACAAATTTCGTATCGCTCAGGATATGGTATAATTTGGTGGTACTTATTTTCCTTTTCACCACAGTTAAATAGGCTTGTTAGGATGTCAAAAAACCATGATTGCCATTTCAAAGTGGTAGCTAAACAAAATGGCGGCCAATCAAAGATGGCTTTTGTTGAGTTCTAAAAAATCACCTATATCTCTAGAACCGTTCATTTAATGTCATTATTTCTTTATTTAAATGAAAGCTTATTAAATTCTCTTCAAATACTGTTATGTACTTTATGTCAATAAAGTGAACCGTTAATAAGTTATTAACGGTACAATGTAAATTTTTAGTCAAAAATACTGTTTTTATCATTTTATAAATAGGGCACCACATTACTTCTCTATGTGAAAACACATAGTTTTTCGTCTGGGATGTTGAGTTTGTATCGTACCTCTATGAAAAATAACATTTTACCGCCGTTGGCACAGTAATACTCGTACTAAGACCCGGGACCGTAGTAAATCTTTGTTTAAAACCATAAATTTCGTATCGCTCAGGTTATGGTATAATTTGGGGGTACTAATTTTCCTTGTCACCATAGTTAAATAGGCTTGTTAGGATGTCAAAAAACCATGATTGCCATTTCAAAGTGGTAGCTAAACAAAATGGCGGCCAATCAAGTGTAGCCGTAATTTATTATTAAATAAAAAAATTAGATTACCGTATCTTACTCCCCTATATCCTATAAATTTCCTATTTCATTAAAATGTTAGAAACACAAAACGCGCTCATTAGAACAAATCTCCCAATACCCCCGTCGCAGCAGGCCTGCGTACTCAGCAAATTTCCAATGGAATTAAAGATCATTTAATTTCCCTATAAAACACCATAGGATCGAGTATCAAGGTTTGCTGCCATTGGGTGTTGTTAGAAACTCTAAGTTAATCAATAATTGGTGGATGTAAACACAACATTTTATCATGCTCTGGCAAATTTTTATTTTTCCCATAAACCCCATGGGGGCGAGTACGTAGGTTTGCCGCCATATGGGTTTTGTAAGCAAGTATAAACCCTATCTACATAATGTACACACCAAATTTGATTAAGTTATGTCAATAAATAAAAAAGATATAGGATTGTCTTGATTTTCCCTTAAGAATAACATGGAAAACACATTTTTGGATTTCCGAGTAACTAGTTACGCTTAGATAAAAATTCAAAATACCAGATTATTATTATTTTTTTTTTAAGTTCTTTTAAATGGTTTCAGTTAAAATTGGTGAGTTTTGAGAATTGAAGTCTAAAAATGCGAAAACCCTATTTTTGACCCCTTTGAAACCCCATAAAACCTCGTTCCCCATAGCCCGACAATGCTGGTTCGCAAACTCATGCAAATAGACCTGGTCTTACACCTGCATGCCGAATTTCATCAAAATCGGAGGTTCCCTTCAAAAGTTATCAGTATATATATATTAACTATGTGTTTTCACCTAAAGAAGTAATGTGGTCCCCATTTAAGTGATAAAAAAAAGGTATTTTGGACTAAAAATTTACTTTGTACCGTTAATAGCTCATTAACGGTTCACTTTATCGACATAAAGTATATGACAATGTTTGTAGAGAATGTAATAAGCATTCATTTAAATAAAGAAATAATGAAATTAGATGAACGGTTCTAGAGATATAGGTGATTTCTTAGAACTCAACATCCGCCACCATTGATTGGCCGCCATTTTGTTAAGCTACCACTTTGAAATGGCAATCATGGTTTTTTGACATCCTAACAAGCGTATTTAACTATTCTGAAAAGGAAAATAAGTACCCCCAAATTATACCATATCCTGAGCGATACAAAATTTATGGTTTTAAACAAAGATTTACTATGGTCCCGGGTCCTAGTGCGTGTATTTCTGTGCCGACGGGCGACGGCGGTAAAATGTTATTTTTCATAGAGATACTATACAAACTCAACCTCCCAGACGAAAAACTATGTGTTTTCACCTAAGGAAGTAGTGTGGTGCCCCATTTAAGTGATAAAAACAGTATTTTTGACTAAAAATTTACCTTTTACCGTTAATAGCTCATTAACGGTTCACTTTATCGACATAAAGTATATGACAGTATTTGTAGAGAATTTAATAAGCTTTCATTTTAAAAAATAAACAATGAAATTAGATGAACCTAGATATATATATTAACAAATCATATAATTATATAATATTATATAATAATAATTATATAATTATATAATTATAGGTGATTTCTTAGAACTCAACATCCGCCATCTTTGATTGGCCGCCATTTTGTTTAGCTACCACTTTGAAAGGGCAATCATGGTTTTTCGACATACTAACAAGCCTATTTAACTATGGTGAAAAGGAAAATAAGTACCCCAAAATTATACCATATCCTCATTTTTGGCTAGCTGGCCCATGGACTAAAATCATAAATTAATCTAAATGTGTGCCCTGTTATCCATGATGAAGCGGTTAATTGCTGATGAAGACAGAGTAGGGGGTTTGAGTGCCAGTTATAAACTTGGGATCTCTCATAAATCAATGTAGTAAAGAGATACAGGAAATTGACAGTTTAGAAAAGCACACGTATAAGGAATCCAAATGGTCACTTACTCTTCCACAAAGTAAATTCATCCGTTTTCTTCTACAAATCATATAGTAAATATTCCCCATAAAATCATGTACACCTTTCTGATTTGACAAATTGTATTCTTATAGCCCAGATAAAATATCGTGTGTCTTTAAGTGGAGGGAAGTCAACAATTAACTTTTTATCGCCTCAGAAGCCTGGATTGTCTTAATTCCTTCCACACAGGAAGGCCGAAGGCTTTTGACTTCCAAACGACGGAAACGCCCGATCAAACTTACTTTGAAAGCCGGGATTCGAACTTATAAACCACTGAGCAATGGCTGATGCATTTAATGATACTTTTCTAAAGTCTTCATATTTTAATAATTTCCTTGGGAGTCTTGTTATCTTTCGTATAGATATTGAGTAATTTCAAATATTTCTCGACATTACATGACATAAACTGTGAAGCTTGAATCAAACCTGACTCAAATAAAGCAACACATCAGCTGTTTCAAAGAAAAGTAGATTTTTAAAGCAAAGGAATCGCCTAAGGTTGTGTACTTACAAACTCCAACTATTTCCCACTATCTCTTAATATTACTCATAATTGTAAATATTGTTTACAAAACTTAAGAATACTCAATATACTCAAAACGCTATGCAGAGTTACACATGGTATTTTTCACTTGATACTCACATGAAAGAAAAAAAAATGTGAAGTTATTCAGAAACAAATAAATATTTTTTATTTAAAGCCAAAACACGTTATATTTATCATTTAGCCTACGGATCATTTCTGTGGATAAACCTACAGCGATAGTTTAGAGGTGGCTGGGGGCAGTTAAATGAAGGCTGCACTTTATTACCTTCTATAAACTCTCTTGGCTGCAATGGGCGGTGCAAACCATGAAACTCCATCTGGGAAGGCAGGCCTGCTTTAAACTCCATACTAAACAATCTTGACAACGAATCTCTATCACACATAATGCATTTTGGGCTGAATAGTGTTTATACAAACACAGACGAGTTTTCAAATTTAATGTCTCTACCATATGATTTTGGATTGAATAAAATTTAAGAGTTCATGCAAATAAATAGAAATACACGATTTTTTATATATTTTAGATATTTTATTGAACAGTGCCAGTGGGACCGAGCTTGTGCACAGTAAAATTATTAAGTGTTACTTTTATTTCTCAGTCAAAGTTCGTTCGCTGCGCTTACTCACTCTCTTCCTTTTTAAGACAAGCTTATTCGCTTCGATCACTTGCCTGTACAAAGGGTGCTGCACTTTGGCTTAGACTTGTTGAACTACAGGTAACATAGGTAACACATTGCTCAATATATATATAACTATCAGCTAATTTTTGTTCAATTTAGGAGCTACAAAAAATATTTATGAGGATTAAATGGGAACTTTGAAGATATCTAGGACGAAAACCATTTTTCTTAGCCATTAGACCAACTAAAATAGATTCCTTAGGTCCAAAACACCCATATTCAACAAATTATTTAAAATCTTTGAGAGAAAAATATTTTGCCTGTACAAACAGTAGGCCCACTTGTTTTAGAGTATATAAGATATGCTTAAAATAATATAGGGCCGGTATAAATTATTCAATAAGACTTAAAGATCTCTATTTTTTTTATTAAAGACTATATTCTGTCCTACAACATGGATTAAGTACAACAACAATTAACGTATGGCTTTTAGTGGAGGGAGATCAGCAATTCGCCTGAAATGCCTGCACTTTTTTGTTTTCTATGCAGGTGGACCAACGGCTTAGCGTGACTTCCGAAACACGGGAGCGGCCGAAAGATCTTTTTGTCCCCGAGCCGGAAATTGAACACGGGCCCGATGGGTGATAACCCAGAACTCTACCACTGAGCTACGGCCGCTGCCAATTGGATTAAGTAATAATAAACTAATAAAAGTTTATGAATTTTGGAACTATTACCCAGTTTATATAAGGTTTCTAGAATTTATAAGGTAAAAATATAAAATATAATGCCATTAAGAAATAAACTTTTGTTAGATTAGGCGTTTTTATTCAACTTACAATCTGATTTATATTAATCATTGATCCAACAAACTTATTCGATAAACCATTTTAAACATCCTCCAGCAAGAAAAATATGTGAGCAATGTATCCGACACAAGTTGGCAAGTCTGGCAGCACGTTTTGAGTTTATTACATTCCCAAGTCTCCGTATCACGCGCTCCGTGAGAGCGCAACATTTCTGCAATGAGATGAAACTAACATAGCGAACGCAAACTCTGAAACAAGATTCTCGAAAATTTAACGATTCAAAAGCATGCATGGTTAAGACTCATTACCATCATAATGTTTACTTGCAACATGTTTAATTATGGTATCATTGTATATAGGCCATACAATATCTTGCATTCCACCGTTTCTACTTCAGGCAAAAATAAGGTACTATCGGTACTAATACTTAAAGTTCGGTTTACAGGCACCACCTATGGTATAAAAAGACAACACACTGGTTCCACCCTCTCCATTCTGCTCTCTGACAAAGTTGCCTTCTGGAACTTTGTTATAAAAACTGGATTACCCTAGATACCTAAAATAAGTAAGAAAAATATAACGAAGGTCACTGCTGTGTGGCATAGTGGTATATTTCATTGTTTTTTACCATTAAACCTAAAAATAACGTGTGGTGCTTATAACCGACAAGGAGGCTACAAAAATAAATTATACACAGTGAAAATAAAGTCTGGAAACAGTTTAATATTTTTGAAGTTGTTTAATTACAAAAACTAAAATTTTGCAAACAGATTTTCAGTCCCAAAGTATCCTTTCCTAATTACTCATTCACCTCCAAGGGGAGACGATCCACAAGGAGTCGGAAGAAAATCTTAAATTTAAGCATAGGCAATATGTACATCAAATTAAAGGTCTATAAGAATAGAGAAAAACTCGACAAACCCAAACTCAAAAGGATGACCGAGTCAAAAATGGCAGGCAATCAAACTTTGCAATAAACTTAATTACGTCTGAATTCAATCCAGGAGGCAACATGATGAATAAAATTGCAATAAAATCATATTGCTGAAAACTAAAAATGCAATAACTCTTGATACACTCGACCTTTTAAGATTGGGTTTGTGGCAAATTGCTCAAAATGTAAAGCCCTTTAAAATGGTATACATGACGTAGGCCAATGTAGTTTCCTTGATGACTTCCACTTGGACGTCTCCTAAAGAAAGTCTTGGTAAAAAGTTCATTGGCCTTAATCATATTATCATTTTAAAGGGCTTTGCATTCCGAGCGATTCTCCACAAACCCGACATCAACAGCTCAAATTTATCGGGAGTTATTGCACTTTTTTGTTTTCAGCAATATGACTTTAATGCAAAGTTTGATCGCCTGCTATATCCGACTCGGTCCTCCTTTAGAGGTCGGGTTTGTAGGATTGTTCTCTATTCTAAGAGACCTTTAATTTATTTGATGTATATATTGACCTATGGTTCCCTTTAAGATTTTCTTCTGACTCCTTGTGGACCACGATCCCTTGGAGGTTTAACGACAACAATATTTTACTAGGTAGACTTTGTCGCTCAAAATCAATTTGCAAAGTTTTAGTTTATTGCTTAAATAATTTTAAACCTTTTATATCGTTTTTTATCTCATTTCATGTAGGATAATATCAATAAATCGGAGACAGATAATTTTTCACAAAGTCCCACGATGTGTAGTGTTGCTAACATCATCGCCGTTAGCAGCCGCATCAGTAATGCGAGGGTTGTAGCACTGGGGGTGATTTATTTAATATGCAGTTGACTGCGAAGATTTGTAGCAACAGCATCTGGTGCGAATAGCCCTGCTGAAGGCTCTAGATGGAGTACTGTGGCCATCGATAAATAGTTAAAGACCCAAACACTATTCCTGGGTTGTACAGCTAAAATAACTTTATATTTTATTTAATTCACTCAAATGGTTGGAAAATTTCATAAACCACAGTTAAGAAACGTTAATACTACTTTATTAATACTATTTCGTTTTCATAGAAACTTTATTTAAATTTTATCATGGCTACAAAATCACATTAATAATATTAATCATTTAATGATATTATAGCAAGCTTTGATTTATTTTCACATACTTCTATTTTACAAATAAAAATATATAATTTAATTTTTATAACCTTGTTGAATTAACTTAATTCTTAACTTTTCAAAACTGTACTAAGGCAATATTATTAATTAGCTAATACGTCATCGTTGCTATTTCAGAATAAATATTAGTTTTTCATACTCAAATTAAAGTGTTAAACTAATAAAAAAGGATGAATAATACGCGAACCAAATAAAAAAATAGCGAAGACATATTCAACAATGACCACGATCAATATTGAAACTCTAAACGTGAAATAATCAATGTGAACATTAGTTTTATTTTGCGTCATTTTTGGGATAAACATCGACAAAGGGTTTTAATGAAAATTTCGGATCATAATTGTTTAACCAACTGTAACGATAAACGAGGAAATTTCAACACAACAGAACACATTTATCAAACTGCTTTATCGTTATCGCATGCGTTTAAGGCTTTAAAGTTCAGGTCTGCGCTAATGGAGGGTAATAAAATGTTGTTGTAATAGTTTAGTTTTTAGCAATTATTAAGTATGATTCTCAACGTAATTAAAATAAACTTATTAAAATTAATTTAAATTAAAAACTAAAATGTATGTGTAATTTATGCTAATTTTACTTTTTCACCAATTAATTTTTTTATTTCTATGACAAATCACTTAATATTTTGTTTCCTAGTCCAAAGTTTGTTATGTTGGTTTTGATAAATACTTGTTTAGTTTGTTTTCAATTACAATATCATCATTATATAAAGTTATTATTATGCTAGCATGATTCTTATCCTCCATTTTTCTCAGCTTGTGTATATCGTAAAAGAAATCCGCTCATACCATTAGAAAAGTAGTGTCCTGTAGATGAGCAGAATCCCATTATAATTCATATCAAACCTCTACAGACTCTCTATCAGACTCTCTACAGGATTTCAACATTTAGCAAATCAAGAAGAATACTTGTTTCAAATATACAACAGTTTTAAAATTAATTGGATCCACATCAACTTAAAAGGGTCGAATTTCGGCCAGAGGTTCTAGTTACAATAATTTTGTTTGAATTTTTAAAATGAAGAGATAGAATTTCCTATTGTAGCTGACCCTTCTTTGTGAGAGGACGGGATAGTCAGGCGGTGTTTCAAAGAAAACAACGGCAGACCACATCAGAGGGCTTCGGGTGTTTATTTATGAAGGGACGCGATGCAAAGAGTGACACCAACGCTTTTCATTTTATTTTTCAACTTAAACATAGATTAATTTTAAATAGAAGTTTCAAATTTAAACTCTTCTCGTTATAATTGTAATAAGAGATTCAAGTTGTTCCTAAATTTTACACTATAACTAATGTACAGTAAGTAATATACTTTGAAAATGTTAAACTTTTACATTAGTTTTAGTCAAATTCTTAACAATTTTTGTGTATTTAAGTAATAAGCATGTGTTTAATTGAATGTGTCCAACTCCTAAAATTCTCAAAGTGTGGAAATAAGTTTGGTAGCACACATTTGAATACTTCATTTTGAATTCTCTACTGAAGTTTAGGTGTATTGGATCTGTTAGTTCGTAATTTAACAGGAAATAGGTACTTTCCCATTTTTAAAACTATATTCCAAATTTTCAGTTCTATTTTTATAGTTTTAATATTTGGGCAACACTGGGAAATATGTAATTATTACAAATATATAGTGATGTAATTATTTAAGAGTCGATTATGAATGATATAATTGATTAGAGAAAATATGCTAACGTGCATGGGAAATAATATAGCTTTCCATCCCAAATATACAATATAGTTTGTTAGCAACAAGCTTGACCTTACAACCTTTTTTAGGTTAAAAGAAAAAAACTGACCACACATTATTGTGCACAAGTGCAATATTTGGAACTGGAGTAAATTGTGTGCTGCAAAGTATCAATCTCTGTTTAATAATTCACATTTACAAAATTTTCAAGTTATTAATGACAGTCGACAATATCAAACTTTATATGACATAACAATCAAACCGAAATACTTCGTCATCACACACAATGTGTTTATTTATGAAAACAGAAATGAGGGCGGGGAAGGGGATTGTTTTCATTTCCAACAATAACGTTTGCCTTACAACCCGGGGTTTCTCTGAAAACAACACAATACATTCTGGCCAGCAATTAATTATTATAATACCTTAAAATATAATTATGTTTAATTTTATAGTAATTAAATCACTAATTAGTTTAATCGATTCTTTATAGTTGACTTAGATTTCATAGAAACGTTGATTTAGACGAAATACTACATAGCATCTGGCTTTTTTCACCCTTCAATGCCCTCATCTCTTTTCTAACAAATAGAAACATTGTGTTTGATGACGTGGTATTTTGATTTGACTGTTATATATCAGATGGTATGCCATTGTCTCCTATTCTTTCACATCTTAATGGTATTAAATTATTATAATGAAGACTCATAATTTTAAAACCTTTTAAATAATGTTTTTTTTTTTATGAAACGTACATGATGTAAAATATCTTAATTTGCTACCCTTATTACCCTTATTTCAAGGAACATGCAATAACTTTCAGACTAGCATAATAAAAAAAAGAATTAGCGTAGTAAAAAAAAACTTCTATTGTGTTTTGAAGAAAACGACAACAGCAATTTTATTTTTGTAATGCCATAATTTCATTTTGAATAATTATAATTTAAAATTAAGATTAGGATTGCCTCCAAAATAGTTTTTATAACTAAGAGATACATCTTAAAATCATGCCCAGGTAATCCGTGTGTTCCTTATTATTATTATTTTTTTAGGATACAGAATATATTGTATAAAGAAAAGAAAACTTATTGAATTACTTACCATCAATTATATTATTTTATACATAGATAAATTCAATTTTCGCAACAAAGGTCTATAATCCAGAGCCATATTCATCCAATATTCGCTAGCGGATAACTTATGGCCATTGTGGTATATCGACCACCCGCCTTGGCATGATATATTGGCCGTATGTTATCCGTCTTTATGAATGCTACTGCTTTGTAGATTTTCGCCAAGGTATTTTGTATGGGTTAATGTCTCGAATTATAACAACCACAATTAATTTGTATATGACCTTTTGTATCAATTTAAAAATATCCGTTGATAAATAAAATAATAATTTTCATGAGCAACCCACAGTTTTTAAGCACATTTTCGATGGGTCAAGAGTTGATAAACACTGGTATTATATAGGTTACGCATCACGTGATACTTATTAAAGTTATTTTATTACAGAATGATTTTAATATTGTTTCTCCAGAGAAAGCTTCCAGCATTTGTTCTAGAGTGTCTAGAGAGTTTACATTTCTCAAATCCCTTTTGCGGATGTTGTATGACACTCACATGAGCTATACTCACTAAACTCTGATCTTTCCAGCCCCCCCCCCCCCCGGAACCGCTCGTCACATTACTTTATTAGTAGCCATTTGTTTTAGATTTCAGGTATTAGTTACTTCCGGTTTTAAGATAGCAGAGCTATTTCTTAGTATTCTTTTGTGTTCTGTTTTTTCTGCCTGCGTTTTCTTCGGTGGTTGCCACTCAGCTTGTATAGCATTTTCTGAGGAGATCTTATAACGCAGCAAGTCTTGGAACCAAAGACAAGGTCGATTGCTGCGGCTACATCCTCTAACTTCAGTCACTGCAGAGGAAGCTGTGACCCTGTTTCTAAAAAGTTTTATGATCTTGTCCTAACTATCCTCGTTAGTAGCTAAGAGCGGTCCGATCCTTTCACGTGTACTTCTTGTGGCGGTTACCTTTGCAGTAGATGCACATCCCCACTAAATCATCTAAACCTCTACTAAATATTTAATTTAAATATTAAAACACGTAACAGAAATTGTATGATTAAGAGTTAAATCTATTTTAATCACGCAACTTATTTTAAAAGGAGGCGTTGATAATTTTTACTTCAATGCCACGTTATCAAAGCACAGTGAAAATAAAAGCTAGACAGACGAAAGTCAGCGGGTTGACGATAGGATCCAGTTTACTAGCTATAAACCTGCTCAATGCAGACATAGAAGGGGGGGGTAGAATGGGGGCTTTTGGTTGAATGAAGAAACTCAATTTCATTCTTGGTAAACTATATTCTCCTTTGAAATAGGCCTTTATATATTATATACATTGTACATAGTTTCCGACTTGATCGACTTATATCTGCCTGATCAATAAAACGATGTAATATTTTGTGATGGATACAATTTCTATTAATGCATTTATGTAAATTTAAAAACAGACTAATAGTAACCAAACGGGTTATTTTTTCAACATCGTTCTTTTGTCAAAATAACAATAATCAAAACTTGATCAATATTATTTCAAACAAAAAGGATTTATTGTAAGTGTAATAAAGACTTTCAACAGGATGTATGAGCAGACTCACATATGTTATGTATAATGTAAAATAGTTCATATTTAAACAATACTATATTATAACAGCATCTTAGAAAGCTAATGGAAATACTTTTTAGATACTTTTAGATACTTTATTGTGAAACACCGACGCCCTCTGTGGTGCGTATTTTAAGGTGAGTATGACTGAAGGGGTGAGTGTGATGATTGTGATGGATCAGATGAGGTGTAGCTTTGTTACTGACAAATATCAGCTGTATTATTTGTCAGGATCATTAATTAATAGCCCAATGACCAAAGGACGCTGGGTCCAGTATCGAACCATCAAAAAGCACTAACTTTTCTCAGGATCGAACCGGCTACCTCCAGATTCAAAGGCGAGCTCTTTAACCACTCAGCTACCCAGCCAGTTTTTAAATTGAAACTTTTCAATGCAAGAGTTTAATTCGGCGTAAATATTTCATATAAGATTTAGTTTTTTTTCTTTTTTTTAACTTTTATAATTTATTACATTAGGTTTAATAGTTGTCGTTTTTATTGCATTCAATTCAATTCAATATAGACTCTAGGTTAGTATCCAGCTAATCAGGTTTTAACTCTCGGTAAAAGATCGTTCGGCCCTCACGTGGTTCGCAAGTTACGTTAAACCGGTGGTGCAAGTGCATAGCAAACAAAAAAGTTGCAGGCCTTTCAGATGAGAACTGTCAGTTAATTGATAATCTACCATCAATACAAGCCTATTTTACATTTACAATATCGTGTAAATAAAAACATAGCATTCCAAAATACGAAACAAAACTTATCCATTTAAATATTCCATTCTCTTTCGAATACGGTCAACTTACCAGAAACGTATTCTATAAAAGTTGGCCAGTTAGGCAGCACGTTTTGACTTTATTGCATTCCCAAGTCGCCATATCTTGCGCTCCTGTGGGATGAACATCTGTTGTGGAATGCCGGCTGCGAACATTGGGAACATAGCATAGAGAGACTAACATTAGCTCCAGGCTCATCATGTGAGGCATAACTCACAACCTTTAAAATATACATATTCAAAAAGGTTTTATGATTTAAATTTCACCATTTGAGCTAAATGTAACGTTACATACATTGCTAATAGAATTTTTACTGTCGGTAGTTATTAATAGGCCTAGGAATATATTAATATAGAACACTCCAATTCAGTTAAACTTTTGGGTAAATTTTGAGGAGATACGCGGTAAAAAAACTTTCATAAGCCATTTTAATTGTAATTACTTTATAACTTTTTGATTAGCATTATACGTGCTGGTACTGATATTCAGGTTGAAATAATAAAACGTCTTCCAACACTACTCGATATATTTACACTTATACTGTAATATTTTACAAGAAGGTAAATTTTATATCAAAGATCTTATAATGGCGATCGATTTCGACCAGTCACACCGGTCATCATCAGGCCCAATCAGAGACAGAACTGTCTCTGTTGCCCAATCAGACGTTGATCTGATTGGCCCAATCAGAGTCTGATTGGGCCTGATGATGACCGGTGTGACTGGTCGAAATCGATCGCCATTATAAGATCTTTGATATATATTTACCTTCTTGTAAAATATTACAGTATAAGTGTAAATATATCGAGTAGTGTTGGAAGACGTTTTATTATTTCAACCTGAATTACTTTATACACAAACATTACCCTTTCTATCTTGATGCTCAAACATTAATCTTTTTATAGTGCATTGAAAAATTAGGAATTGTATATCTTGGATATTTCTAGTAAATCATAAAAAATTTTAATTTTTTTTATACATAGTCTATAAAATAGTACCGAAAATATTGATTTTGCTCCTGCTTCGATTATTAAGGTTATGGTTACTTTAAATGTTATTCAAACGATTAATGTTACCAAAAGTATCCCAATTGACCATTCTTGACCATCAGTTTAGTTGGGCTTTCTCATCTTATTAAGGAAAATATAAGAAATCAACCAGACCCAACCCCCAAAATTGGTATTCAGACTGGTTACGTATTAGAGAGAACTTTCAATTCTTAACCTTGGCTGTTACAACAACGTACAAAAAGTGCCAAATATGTTTGCATAAAAGGAGAACCATTAAAACTAATCCTCTTTTTATTCTTAAACAAGTAATTTACCGCATCAGCGGAGAAAGGCACATTGCAGTTAGCAGTCGCATCTGTAATGCGAGGGTTATAGTCCTGGGAGTGATTTATTTAATGTGTAGTTGAATGTATTTGTGGGATCAACACATGGTGAGAATAGTGGCGCTGAAATGGCTCTAGAATCGTAATCACGCATAAACAATTTATAAATAGTAAGCAGGGAAAACTATGACACATAAGAAGTTGTAACGTCATTTATAAAAATGAGTTATGAGCTTTATATAAATAAAACCATAAGTTTTATCATAATCTTTCTTTGTTTCGGGTAGTGAAATTATCTCTGAAATTACTCAAACCCAGTGCAGAGTAAGTAAATTCCACATAACGTAGAGCAATTTATAAAGGAGAATAACACACCAACGTAAAAAAAGTGTTCCATCAAGTTTAAGAGACTCTATATTTTAACTTTATCATACTTGAAAATATTTCATTTAGACTTATAATATTATTATATACATAATGTTAACAAGACATTCAATAGTGTAAAGCAATATTAGTCCAGTGAATAGAGGAATGTTTGCTTACAAACGGTCCGGTAGTTCTAATTTTTTTATATTATGTCTAGGATGGTTAGTAGTTGTTTAAAATGCAAAATGCACAATTTTCACCCCTCCGTGCCCGCCGCCATATTGAAAAATACGAAAAAATCTGTACTTTCTTCAGATTTTTGGTTATATCATTGTTGAGGTTGCATTTTATATAGAAGGCAGTAGTGTAAATGTTGTAGACAATTAAATTTCCTATAATTTACATATTTAATTTGTCTATCTAGGACTTATGGTTACGGAGATATTCACTTTTAAAAATATATAAATATTCAATTTTTATTTGCCAGCATTGTGATTTTGGAACACTAAAATTCGTTAAAAGATAGGCAGTTGAGATTATTTTGAGTCATTTTTTACGCGGTGAACTACACCCAGTATATAGTGTTCCTGACAGCCAACCCAAGAACGACGTAGGCCTACGTATTTTACTGTAATGGAAGGTCTATTTACTGTAATTTACTGGACTATATTAATAGTAAAAAAAAATACTTTATTGAAATGATTGATTCAAAACAGACAACATTTTTATCAAACTTTTACTGTTATCTCAACCACTCAAGTCTGTATAGTGCACATATTCTGCACCTTAAGTCATGTTTATAACTATAAGTTTCATTTAAATAAATTTGAAGGGTGCAGAGAAAGAACGATTGATGTCACAAAAACTAAATTTTACAGGACAGGCATTTTAAACTTTAAAACCTTATAAAACGACCAGGAATAACAATAAGTAATTAAAAGCTAATGTTTTCTTATCTACAACTAATCCTTTATTAATTTAAACTGAAGTTGTTTTATTAAAAACAATATAATAGATTTTATTAATAAATAAAAAAATACTTGCTTGGACAACGAGCGTTTTTTTTCTGTAAATTAGGACAATAAAAACTGTTGCAAATGAAAGCTTGTAATATAATTAGAAATTTCACAAAGATATTAAGTTTAAACTTTTATTAATGCTATATATATATACATATACGTATATATGTATATGTATATAGAAAAGGAAAATATATATATTAGCGAATTTCCCTATAAGAAATACGCTATTACGGTAATAGCCATGGTAAGACCTTAGCCTGGTGCCACGTTACTTTTTCATTTAGAGGTCCCCAGAAGACAAAAATTCCTTTCGTTTTCATATATATGTATATATATATATATATACATATGTATACATAATATATACATACAAAGTATTGTCAACTTTTGACAGGGATCTCCGATTTTGATGAAATTCGGCATGAAAGTGTAGGACTAGGTATATTTTAATGAATTCGTGAACCAGAATAATCGGGTCATGGGAACGGGGTTTTTGGGGTTTCAAAAGGGTCAAAAATGTGATTTTAGAATTTTTTCAATTCAACAATTTCAACTAAAATCATTAAAAAGGGCTTAAAACCAAACAATTCAGTATCCTGAAGTATTAACTTCGCTTATCAGGTTACAGATAAAATATAAAAATAGGTCTTCCATGTTATTCTTATGGGGAATTAACAAAACCCTCTATCTCACATATTGACGTAACTTGATCAAATTTGGATTTGTGCTAGGTAGGCTTCAACTTATAAAATACTTAAAGCATCCATATGGCGGCAAACCCACATCCTCGTTCCCATGGTTTTTATGGGGGAAGTTAAAAAAATCAAATCCTGTAGGATATTTGCTGAGTACGCGGGTCTGCTGCTAATAGTGCCATACTATTACCTTTCCTTGGTAGAACCAGCACTCACATTCAATTTCGACACATCATTGCCATCATTATCCCCATTACTCAATTATTTTTTGTAATGTTAAAAAATAAACTTTAAAACACAATTAAGTTGAAGAGCACTGTTGTAGGCTGGCTGGCGTAACAGTCAGAGACTGGTGCAAGACACAGCGTGCATGCGCTTCAGAGTGCGCCGGCACGCTTAGTGGACTACAAGCGTTTCTTCGCTGTTCGCGAGGGACAACAAGCACTAGTTCTCTGTATACCAAATCTTTTTTGTTGATTTTCAAGGTACCCGATCATTATTTTGCTGTAATGAAAGCACGTGGTTGTAGAACTCATATTTTCCTACACAGTGGTGGTATTAGTTAAATTTTGAATATTTTTGGACATCAAGCGTTTTTTCTCTGTACCCTTCATTTCATAACCATCAGTTTCTTCCGGGCAGTGTCATGGTTAATGTGTTTAGAGTATACATTTTTGCCATACTCTTCTTATTTCAACATTTTGTATTCATCGTTGTTTAGAGTGTAATATAAAATTTTATTAGTCCTTTTTTACATTTTTCTTTGTTTCTTTTATTATTTATAAATAATGTTTAATTCAATCGTTTATCTTTGAAGCACATGAGTGTGAGTAGTTTGAAGCCTTTGTGATATCCTTCGGGGTTGTACCAACTCTCCGATACAGCCAAAAAACATAGTTGAACCTCATTTTCCTGGAATTAAAAAGCAATATGCAGATTTTCTTTTTGTAGGTGGTGAAATTTTGAAACATTGAATCTTTCTAGTAAAGCTTAAGTTTAATAGTTTACTTTATAAAACTAAATTGCATTTTCCTTCCCTTTGAATAACTCAAGTAGAAAAGTATGTCTGTGATATTCTGTCATGAAAAGCTTACTTCATATATTATCAATAATATAGTATTGTATAAAACAGAATACAGACTACATCTTTATAAGAATTTAAATGTCTGAGGGAGGCATTTTTACTATTTCCATGGAATATTCTCAGAATATTCGCTAGCGGATAACTTATGGCCATTGTGTTATATTGGCCAGCTGGCCGCCTTGACGTGATATATGTTAGGCCTACTACTCATGATTGTTAATGCTTAAGGGAACAATGCAAAAGATTTTTTCCATGGTGGTTTTTAAAAGTAATATTTTTATACAAGGGAACAACGCAAAAAAATCATTTTTTTCATGGTTGATTTAAAAAATAATATTGTTTATACAGACCTCAATTCTGTAAACGAAAATAGAATAAATATAAATATTTATGTTTTGACAAAGATAATCAATTATAAGTACTACAATTGTTTTTAATTAATAATTATTTAAATTATTACCGTGGTTATAAGGCAAAAAATATATGGAAGAGTGGAGATTGAAAACTACGTGTTAACTTAGATTTATAGATACTGCCCCATAAATTATATCTATTCAGTTCCAATTTTAAATGTGTGTGAAATGCAGTTTATAACAATTTGTCAATAAATTTCAATATAAATTCAAGGGAAACTTTAAGGGAAAAGCGTTCATTTTAATTGAGTAGAATATTTGTTAAGAGGCGCAATGTTGAATCAGTAAAAAAAAGAAACAAAAAAAAACAAAGATCTCATTGATCTAAAGCTTGAATTATAAAGTGACTCCTATATCACGTTGATCTCATTGTGTCACCGGTTTGCATCTAATTATAGGTTTTAAAATAACTGCATACTAAATCGATTAAAATAACTTACAGTAGATATGAACATTATAATTATGAATGGATAATTTTGAAAATCCTTTCCAGTCGTAGTATCTTTATTTTAAACCCTAATTTTTCAGTGATTGTTTCTCATCAACTCAGGTAACTAATAATAGACTTAATTTTATAGGATTTCTGTTTTTATTTAATGCTACTCAAAGGATAATGTGTCTCGCGCCCCGTTTTTCCATATTTAGTTGCATTTATGATATTATTATATTCATAAACAATTGAGATTCCACATCATCTTACTAAATAAAACATTCAGTTGTTAAAAAATAAACTATCGTTAAGGCTCTTTAACAAATCCTACACTTTTTTATATCATGCGATTAGCTACCATTTACCATCACGTTACTCGTAGTACACAACAAATACCTGATAAAAGGAAGCAAGTATGTTGCAGGTTTTGGCTTTATTACATTCTAAAATTTATTGCGTACACAATATTTCCTCTTCCGCATTCGTGGCAAACTTTTCTTGAAATATTTCTTTTCGGAACCTTAAAGAAGAGATGATCAATGCTTGAAAGGCTTTCAGTCAAACTATCTGTAAACTTTAGACATGTTTTGTTTTAGGTTTGTATCTTAATAATTCTTTACTAAATTTAAATAGATTAATTATGTACTTAGTTTTCATGGAAATAAAACAAATCGCAACAATTCAAACTATAAAAGGTTTCTAAATTTATTTTCTCCTAACACATTTTAAGCCCTTTGTAACGAAATCGCGTTTATTTTCTAAATCATAATGTATCAATATTAATGAATGTTTATTATCTAAACGAATTACCGTATAGTGTAATGATGGAATAGTATATGTGTATTTTTTTAATTAAAATATAACATAAAACAATAAATTTATCACCTGTAGTCTTTGAAAAACCTTCAGTATTCCGTTTTTATAAAATAAAAACGACGCTTCACGGCCTGCTCATTGCTAGGTTTAGGTTCCACATACAATAAGAACATTAATCAAGCCCCGTTTGAACGTTTTTGCCAATACCGCGTCCAATATATTACATGCGTTTTTACCACTGGATAAAAATTAATAAATCATAAAAAGTTCGGTGTTTTCCGTAAAATTATTTTTATAGTACTCCACGAATTAATTTGATGGAAAGTATAATAAATTAAATGAAAAACGTGGAAGTACGAAGATGTATTGACATTGTCAGTGTTTATAATATTGATAGCAATCAAATCAAATTTAAAAATTTATCATGGCTGGAATATTTTACAGCACATAAAAATTATAATATAAATTAACGAACTACATATTAGCATATTGGTAGGGTCCTTTAGATAAAAATAAAGTGTTGATTGTGGCTTGTTTATCTTTAGAAGTAAACTAAATTCGGAATTTTCCCTAAACTTTTCAATTTTAGTTTAAAATTTTATCGACCTAAAAGTCGAGAAAATATGGAAAAATCTCGCATTTTACCATTGGAATTTATTGCTTTTTACTTCAATGTTAGACAAGGTATATTTAGATGGTTTATGGCGAGTTATTGTACCGAAAGAGAACATCCTGCAGGAAAATAAGCGAAGAGAACAATCAACTCTTAGGGATGAGAAAGCCAAGCGAACGAGATTGTTCTTTTATTACTCGCCATTTAAGTGTTTTTTAATTTATCTTTCAATCATGAATGAATAACTCAAATCATGTATTGGTTACTACTTTCAAGACATATAAACATTTCAATCTCTTTTATTCAGAATCCTTATGTGTAGGCCTAATTCAATGGAGAGTTGACCTTTAAAATTTTATCAAATGTAATTTTTTACTAACATTTGTAGATGATGTTCAAAATATGAAAGGTTTCCATTGTTGTTTTTTCAAAGCAGCCACAGATGTTCCAGACCGTTTATAAGTTTGAGACTTTCTCTTAACTTATATTGAACAAGTTTTGTATTACGGGAAAGAGCTCCTTGTCAAGAGTCAGCTTTATTCTTTTACACACATGAAAATTTTAAAAGTACAGTAATATCTTTGTGAAATAATTTTGTTATATTTTACATAAAACTAGGATTTGAAAACCATTTTTTGCTTTTAATAATTAATTAACCTCAACTTGACAAAAGTCTGTCTACACAAACTTTCACGA
Organism: Neoaliturus tenellus; assembly: GCA_030545055.2. Lineage (NCBI taxonomy): Eukaryota > Metazoa > Arthropoda > Insecta > Hemiptera > Cicadellidae > Neoaliturus > Neoaliturus tenellus. The sequence goes on from CM061537.1 coordinate 123,480,073, forward strand.
GGAAGATGAAACTCGTGAATATTGTGCTCTATATTCTATCTAGATACAAATTTTAACTAATTTTCACTATGTACAGTCGAAGGTAAGCTATAAATAATTGAATTTTGAATTAAATCATATTTCTTAGTGTTTTCATAAACCAATGAACACAATTTACTTATTTCTCTCTAATAAACAACTATACTAAATATTTTGCAACTGTATTTAGTTAACCAATTGTTTTTTTTTTTGGAAATTTCAGAGGAAATATGAATTTTTAGAGCTCTATCTAAAGGGAAGTCTTAAGTACGGTATTTTAACATCTAATGAACAATGCATTAAGTTGTAAAACATAAGCAGACGCATTCCGGGAAGGTAATGGCAGGCTCCAGTTTACTAGCTATAAACTTTCTAGACGCTTGAGGAGGGAGGGGGGTGTACGGTGAGCCACTGATGAATAAAGTAACTTGGTCTAGTTAAACAAACTTTTCCATTAATAATGTTATAGAAATTGCATTAAATTAAAAAATGATTGTTTAAATAAACTTAGTAGTTTTTTAAATAATAAATGCATTTATACTGAAACGTTTGAAATAAATTTAAGTCGATGTTCATCAATTCATAGACGTAGAAAGTTGGTTGATGTTGAAAAAGAATTAGATGAGATATTACCTCTACCTGATTGAAAATTACACTCTAACTCATGTAAGCCTAATTGAGTATCAATTTTTCGTAAAATTTATCATAAAACTCTTCTTTTCAAACTAAGTGAACGTGGTGTTTATATTGATAAAATTGTACAGTATTTTATGATTAGGAAAAATAAAATCATTTTTACCATTTCATTTTATTCTTTCTCTTGGTAGTAAAATCTGAAATAAAAATTTCACTAACATTTACCAACAAGATTGTTTTCTATAGTATAGGTATTTTTAATTTCCTTTAGTCGTTAAACCGGTTTCTGATCAACCTCTTATTTGACAAATTTTCTCTTAGGTTCCAAGTGATAGACCGGTGCCAAAGTGTTTCTTAAGCTGCCAGTCTGTGAAATAGCCCCAATCATCCCTTTTCTTCCCACCCTATTGAATCTGAGGTCCATTGTATAGCTCATCAAAGAGTCGATGGCTCACTGAAAAGCTGAATGATAGTAAACCCCCACTATTTAAACTGCCAAATGATTCACGATTGTTTATTCTAACTTCCATTACTTATTATTTACAATTAGAATGTATGTTAATCATGGATTAAACCATAATGTTTTGTACTTTTTGCACACTAGCTTAAAATAAGAAAGCTTTACTAAGGTTAAACTCCTTATGGACTAAACGAAAGACCTTATCGACTTCTTCAACATAATCCATCGGAATTGTTTATGTTTGCAAAATCTTTGACTGAAAGTCATCACCTTTGGGGTAATTTCGCAGTCGAAAATCCAAACCATACGGCGTTTGGGCAAAAACATGATTTTGTATTCCCCTGTTTCAGACGCCGTTTTTTCACCCGGTCTTCTTGAAACCTGGGAATCATTTAGTTTAACAGTTACACTAGGTTTCTTATGTTTTATACTTTTAAAAATCCTTACTAATATTATAAATGTGAAAGGGTTTGTGTTTGTTGCGCTTTCATGCAAAAACTACTAGACGAATCATCATGAAACTATGCACACATATTCTTAGAGGTACTAGAAGTATCATAGGATACTTTTTATTTCAAAAGATTTTTTACGAAGGGTTAAAAAATTATTGTATAAAAAATCTGACTACTGATTTTATCTTTTTTATTGGTTGATAAGAAACAAATTCGATGAAAATTTCCAATAACGAGGTAAATCTGATGGTGAAGGAGCGTAACGGCGAGTGAGCGTAGCGAACGAGCTAAACTTGATGGTGGGTAAGCGTGACGGCGAGTGAGCTTAACGAACGAGCTAAACCTCACAGCGAGTATCGCGGTGAAGCCACGGGAAAAGCTAGTAATATATAACTCACATCGATACGGATAATTAACTCAATATTTCTTATTTTTTTCGGTTGATGGTGCTTATGGTCTAAACGAAGGACCTAAATACAAACTGAACGAATGTATTTTTTAGGTTAGGAAGGTCTTAGATTGATAAACTATGTTTTAGAACGTAAAATAAAGTTATTCGATCCGAAATTCAAGAAGAAAATTAATCATTTGAATGTTTGTACTAAAATTTTGAGCAGTTCAAATTTTCTGAAGCATTAAAATAAAATTGTTTATGAAAATACTTACACTACAACCACAATTTGAATGTTTTAAATAAATTCGACGCCATAGTATGCATATGCTTATCCCAACTGTGGGGCGCGGTCTACTCTGAACCTCTCGGTGGTCGGTTGGGACTCGTTTGATGTGGTGTCTTGCTTGCTAACATATTTATGTATACATTTCAAATAAATAATGGTATGGATATCATCAGCTTATTTTAAGTAACTCCATTTAATGATTTTAAAAGTGTTCTCAAATATTGTGATACAATTCTCTACATGATGTCATTAAAGGCTATCTACATTGTCATGCAGGTGATGTAAGTATTCGACATGGGAAATACCCGAGTAACAATACCCGTTACGATGCCATAACTATAAATATCGCAATCACCTGTTTAGATGTTACAAAATATTCTTAGTTTCATTCATCTAACCAGGCACTAAACACCTCAATTTAAAAATAATTTGCCTCTTTCTAACTGATGACCGAAATACACTGTGAGCCGTCAAAATATATTATTTTATTAACTACACAATATTTTTACCTGAAATATTACACTTCTTAAGTCATTTACATACTAGTAGTAAGAATGTCTTATCATGTAGGAATGGAGTTTAATTATTGATGTGTTAACGAAGGTTTTCAATGAATATCCGAAATTTATTTTTAAAACAATGTAAACGATAGGCCTACTTTGTTTTAAGTTCATTGTTGGTGATGGTGAATCTATGTTGTTTTTAAAATTATATCACACCGGACATTTTCCATCACTGATAATGTAAAGTAGCAATAAATTTTTTTACTTCTCTTTTCGTTTTTCATGCCAATATTCAGTTTCATTAGCTCTCATAAATTAAAAATGTAAATTAAAACGACATATCATCACGCCAATGTGATTAAACTTGCGTGATCTTGAGCTCTTAAATTTTCAGTGAAAGTGGTTCATGGTTCAAGTAATTAAATAATTTTTCAAAATAACGAAATATTTTTTAATCAGTTATTATTAAATGAGATTGAATTGGAGTCTACTCAATACAAATCACGATAAGACGTTTAGAAGATTCGCTTTGCAACAATTGCAGCCAACCTACCACCCTTGTAGTGTGCTAAGACCTCCAAAACGTCTTACTCATATACTGGTGAGGTAGATACCAGTAATGTAGTTATTGGAACCCCGCCAGGCGTCTGTCCTTGTGGTCAGAATAAGGAAGCTTAACCTCCTCTTCATGTCCCATTACCAAACACATTTGGTGGTAAAATAGTCTTTAATCGTGGTAATAGATTGGTTTATGTATTGAGGTTATATTTTGCATATTTTGCTAGGTTGACTTAAAGAAACGCGTTTCTTTACCAGTCTTCATATCATGATTGTTTGCATATTCGACTAACAAACATAAACAAGACAGGAATGCAATCTGGCTATATTTAGGGCTGATCTGACATTTTAATTAGTCATTAAATCGTAGTAAACGTCCCGATATTTGAAACCTACTGATGGAAAGATCTATTACATCATTAACTTTGCAAATTTAAAAAATATTTTTCTTAAAACTGCATAGAAATAATGACATTGCCACACCTGAAAACATTACTTTTCACTTTCTGTTTCATTCTTGTTCTAGAGCGGCAATGTTCGTTCCCGCACTCTGAACCAAATGCCAATTTAAGATCAGCTATTGTTACAAATCATGCCACAGCTGTTGGTCATTGTGGTTGTTTAGTAATTGCTGTTTTAATTTAAGGTTATATTTGAGAGTTAACAACAGAAAAATCAAACATAACCTCAATAATATTTTTCATACTATAAACATTTAATCGGTTGCAATTATGGTGGCAACGAAAAATCTTGTGTGTATTACAAGCACAAATAGTCATTGCCGCTCACAAAATGTTGGATTTTCGAATGGCAATGACGTATTTTGCGCTATTGATGCACAAGTAGCTATTTCATTGTAAACCGATGTGGTATTTATAAAATGTGAATAGATTCTAAAGCTGATACCTTTCCCTGTAAAAAAAACCCCTATAAGAGACTTTCCCTATAAGAAACTTTTACTAACATTATCAGCCTTTATAATCAAAATAAAAAACTAAACGTCGATATACGATTATTTGACGTCAACATTGTTTTCAATGCGTGTTGATGTGGAGTATTAAGCAAAAGCGACACGAACAAGCAAGTTATCACACAATGAAAGAATTACTTTCATTCCTGCACGATTATGAACTTTAGTATGTTATAGTTTCTATTGATTGTTGCAAATTATTATTTGATGATTTTTCGTAAATAATAAATAATAAATTAAAAGATTGTTTGTAAAAATAAATCAGAAATATTATTTAATTTAGCTTTAAATATTTTACATTGAACACTAATGGGATATGCAAGGCATGATGTAATACGTATTGAGCCAGAGGTTCCTACAGTTTTTATATTAAATTTATGGATATAAAATGTATAAGTGTTCTTAAAAGTAGTCCAGATTTTGGATTTTTTTATTAACTCGTTGGTGCAGGAATATGATCAAATGTAATATTACCTAAATGTATCAAATGCAATGTAATAACGTACCATAAATGTACTATAAATGTACTAAAAAATGTACTATAACGTATTATAAAATTATCAGTGCCATTATAATCTATCATCCATTATGATTATCATAAGCTATCTGGATTTTATTATTTTCATTTTTAACAGGGTATGTTATAAATTCAATTGCAGTAATTGGAAAAGACACATGTGCATTGTAATTGTATTGCACCTTCAGTAATATTTTTTCGTTATTTAATTGAGCTATAAATAAAAAGATAATGTTTTATAGTGTCTCTTATTGTTTATATTACTAATGAATTAACTCTTTAGGCTGAGAAACTATTTGGCCCTCAAGTATTAATGAGGTTAAGTGGTCTGTAATAACTGGTTAGTGTTCTGTTATACAGTATTTAACAATCGGGCAGTAATATAGTTAAAATATAAATTTAAATACTAAGCAATTAACTATAGCATTCCATTTTAGTTCTTCAATTTACCAGATTTTTCATAAACGTCTTATAAATGTGAATTTTACAAATAAATCGTATAAATTTTGCTGGGAATCCGTTTAAAAAGTTGACTCTGGCTAATAAAATCTAGGAGTGGATTCGATCAAGTCTTTAATGGGACTCCACGGAAACTACTAAGGGAATTAGGTCTTATCCAGGGCTATAAACTTCCTGTGAAGTCCTCGGGCGGTGTCAAGTTTTTCAGGAACAAACTCTTTTTAACCGTTTTAGAATCAAGCCACCAGGTTATTGGCTGTAATAAAAGTAATTTGTGCGAAAGCAAAATTTAGGTATCTAACCATGGATGATTCTTTCTTATCGAAAACTAAAAATTAGTGTCTGAACATTTTTAATTTCTGGATGTAAAATGACATTTTACATATTACAGTAGATAACACATTTTTTTAAATCTGGATGTAAGGTGTTATTAAAAAAATAACACCTCACTGAAAAACTTTAAAGTATGTTAATTTGATAATAAGATATATAGAATATTTTATTCGTGAAAAAAAATTTCATGCCCAAGCTCAGTTCAACTTAGAGTACAAATCAATTGCTCTAAAAACTGACTGATGAAACATCTGAAACAATGAAACAATTTTTTTACCTAACAGGAAACTAACTCACTTGTCAAAAGCTTCCTAAGACCACAAATGTGGGCATGCTTAATCGTACACGCATACTAAAAACCTACTCCATGAATAACTTAGCCAAGATTGGATAGTGGAAGCATAAAGCCTTTTGTTAAAATAAGCATACAGCTTATTTTATTTGTACATTTACCGTTCTATTTGGCATTACTCCTCATTCATTGGTATTTTCCATTACAAACGATATGTATCCTACGTCAACAAACTTTATTACTGGCAAGTAAAACCAAACTGTTAGTAAAGACTTTATTAAGGTAAGGTTTTTACTGCACCGTAAAGTTTGTATAGGCCAGCCATTCAGGCGAAAGCTCGTTACCGTCTATGGACTGTGATTTACTTTGTATGAAAAGAGAATTTTATAGTACTTCTTTTCATCTGATGTCAGTTCATTCAACCTTTTGATTTTTGATAATAATTTGATTTAAAATATAGACACGTTTTTAAGAAAAAAAGAATAAAAAGGCTATATCTCTCTTAAACTGTAACTAAAGAGTTTTCTGGCTACAAGGAGAATTTGGGCTCAAGCCAAACTGTCATCGCGTGGCCACCGAAGCCAAATTTCTTCTTCCGCTGCCTTGGCTACATTTTAAACCAAATTACGGTACTACTAATATTTATACTCTAGGTAATAATACAGTATTCCTCCTTATTTTATAAGAAACTTTTCAATATTGAAAATAGAACCTACACGTCAAAAAATCTGCATTGAAGTAAAAAAAATCTTTCACAGTAGATAAATAAAATTTAAAAAATAAAAAGATCTAGTTTGAGACAATTTTGGGCCTGTGAGACTTTGCTTGTTTAGAGGTACCTTCTAAAAACGCAAAAAAGGATTGTTAGCTTTCAGATATAACTAATACAATACTGTTGACAAAGCTATAATTTATAAAAACAGCTACTACCTTTATCTGACTGGATTTAATTTGTTACTAATTCTTCTTCTCAGATAAAAGGGAAAATTTAAGAACCAGTATGGCTTGGTAAAGGAAACTGCAAAATCTTAAAGATTTATTTATAAAAACTTTGTTTAGAAATATAGAAAATTCTTTACATTATCATTAAAGCTTTCACATAACTGACTGATACTTCCATTGTGGAGTATTCATACCTAATCATAAAATTTTCACAAATCGCCATTGGTTAAAAAATGTGTCTGTGTGTGAAGTAATTAAGTATAACGAATTCTTATGTTGAAATTCTCTTTACCGGTTTCCTGTTAGATATTTTATTCAAATTACAACATAATTTTAACCCCATATACCCTTTAATCCCCAATGGAAAATCCGGATGATGTATCTGTGTTTACAAAACAGTAAGCCCAGGTTTAATTTATGAGATGGAGCCCAAATTATCACCCGGTCGACTTGGCACGGTTTCGCAGCGTATTTGCTCTGCGAGCGGGGCGCCGGATGTCACTGTTGACCGTGGGGTTGCATTTATTAGGGACCAAACAAACGTTATACAACGTTTCGATAATGTAATAAAACGTTTATTAAGATTAGTATAGAAAATAAAAGTATTTAAGGTTTTTACATATGGTTTGTCTTTGAAAAAGTAATTTATTTATATGTAGTTTTTATATATATTTTTTTTTAGTACGTTTATGTTTTCTTTTAAAGGTTACTTCAATTTGGAGAGCTACAATTCTACTTGTTTGTTTAAATACAAAATAGTTAAGTCAACTACTAAAAATCATACAAATTGTTCACGTTACTTATTTTCAAAAAAGATTTTTAATTTCATAGCATTAAAAAATTCGTTCAAGCTCTCGAAATTGGAGTAACCTTTAAAAGAAAACATAAACGTATTGGCTCCCGGTGCTGTGTAATATCGCTCCTCCTGAAATAAGACGAAGGGATGCACTCATTAGGGAATACACAAAGATCTTATCTGCTCCACAGCTGCCCATCCATGATTACCTACCCCAGAATGCGGGCCGATTGAGGTCCCGAAAACCACCTCTACGAACAGCCTCCCAGTTGATGGACACGAACTTCACCATTTATACAAACTAGACTTCCTCCTGGGACGCTTTTCAATGTAGGAACCACTTCTTGATAGCTGACCCGACCGTAGCGGTAGGTGGTATGAATCTTCCTCGGAAGCAGCGGACCATACTCAATCGTTTCCGCACTGGAGTGGGAAAATGTAATTATTGGAAGTACAAATGGGGAATGACACAAGACCAGTCATGCGACTGCGGAGCAGAGTATCAAACTATGGAACACATAGTCGAAGAGTGCCCACTGAGTGCCTTCCCCGAAGGATTGGCCGGTCTGCATAGCTCAAGTGAAGCTGGGCTGCAATGGCTTAGCGCCCTGGATTTAGAGAGATTAAAGAGAGATCAAAAGAGAGATCAAATTTTTTTATTTAGTTTATTTTATTTTATTTTATTTTATTTTATTTAGTGTTTAGATTTTTACTTATACTGACTCAGGTGCTCTGCACCGCAGAATTTATTTTATTATTCTTAAACCATGGTGGCTGGCTGAATGAGCCATACGATATATATATTTTATAGCATTAAAACTAAATGTTAAAATTTCTTTTGAATAGTGAAATGCCCTACTCAATCAAAGATTAGTAGAGATTGTGTCATGGTATAGAAAAGCAAAGTCAAATATGACCAATATTGTAAACTTCCGTTTTAGTTTTGTGAAGTTCGATATTAAACTTGTTTAATATCGAAATTTTAAAATATTGGTGGCCACCGCTTTACATTATAACTAGTTATGGGATGTAGTTTGTTTTCAAACTTACTAGCTCCTAAACTACTAAAAAAAATCAAATAGACCAATACTATAAAGCAAAGAGCTCATATAACATACAGTTTATACATAATTTTCATTTCTCACTATAGTAAATAATAACAATTTGAGCTTAAAAAAGTCTTTTTGCATATAAAGAAAACCAATTTTGAGGAAAATAGTTAGTATTTTAGTTACTATTTACTTTTATGATTGCAAAATTTATAGAGAAGTTCCAATAACACATCAGTTAAATTTACATTGATGATTGAAATAAATTATATTAAATTACACCTGAAGAATCTGTGGTTGTTACTTTTTTTATATAAATATTGTATTTATGTTACAAATCCTTTAATGGGCTATTGAACCTCCGTTCTTTCTTTTATTTGTATTCAAATTTTAATCCCAGATAGGGATAAATTCAATGTGTACCATCGAGTTTCCTGATTCTCGTATACTAATCAGAGAAAGTATGTTTTAATAATCAATTAATAATTAATTTCATTATATGAATGCGATTAAAACGATTATCCCTGTTTAAAAATACTTATACCATTTTTTTCTAATCCTTATAACTTGCTCACTAGGGAAAATGATCTAATTTGTATAAAATAAAACCAATAAACAATGGTAAGTATTTAACGTGGAAAATTGTAGAATTATTTAGTAAAATTTTCAACACCAGGAATTTGCTCAAGTCCTGAGAGACGAACAGGCTTGTGTCACTCGGTAAACTTTGGACTAATTGAAAAACTTGAGAAGACGCAATCCTGGAGCGTTTAGCCAAGTTGTAACGCCATTGTTGATTGTCGTAGGACAGAGATAACCGTTACTTAGATGGATTATTATTTATTACGTAATTCCAAAACCAAAACCAAAACAGAAAATTCTTGCACAACTAGTCTGTAGTGTTTCACTTCAAATTATGGATGTATAGGCATTGATAAATATTATACTACATTTCACCTAAAGATACAAGTTTCGAAAAACTTTTCATTGTAAGTCCTTCTTGTTATGATAACATCACAGTTATGGATTACTCAAAATTAAGATAATCGTACTATCTGTTTAAACACCTAACAATTTAAACACCTTCCTGCCATTTTGTGAGTAATTAAACAAAATCTCTCATTGATAATCCTTTCTTTCCTTCGATCATAAGACTAATTAACAAAGAAGAAGCCTAAAAATGCTTAAGTATATAATTCGTGGTAAATATAAACGTGGTTTATATTCTAAACACAAATGCGTTTAAGAATGCAATTTTCTCTATAGTTGAAACTTCTTGTTTTAATTATTTAATTGTTTAAATTTCTTTTTTCATGATTTAATACTATAAACGTAATATTTATTTTATTATTACAGTTGCAGGAGTTTTTGAATTAATCTAACAACTAATGAATTTTTATGTATCTATTACTATTATTATTCGACATTGTTTTATTTCCAATAACTACCAAGATCAGTTATAAAATTGGGATTTTGATTTTTTATCAATTTTTTTTCTGTTGATAGTTTAAGAATGGATTGGTGGTCCCTTCTAAAAGCTATCTGCTACCTGCCAGACGGATTTCACAATAACCTAACCTAAATACTATAATGTTTGATACAGTGGAGAGAGGATATCAACAAGAAAGATTGTCTACCACAATGCCTTCCAATTAATTTAACTGCTATTGGATGTATTTTCGAATTTTTCTACAGGGAGAAATTTTTTTATAAAAAGTTTAAACAAGAAATTGGTTCAGTTAGGTCTAAAACAACATATTACAATTAATCCATGTGTGATTTCAATTACCACAGAAAGATAAATATTTTAACAATTCTCATATATGGAAATATTTTACAAAAATAAAGATTCATAAGTATCGAAAGTATAAATTAACTGCAAAAATGCATTTTAAACTTATTAATCAAACAGCCGAAAGATAAACTAAACGTGTTCACTTTTAACCGCGTTAAATGATTAATTGCCCTAGTTGACACAGATTCCGCCAGGAGTGCTAGTGTCTGACAGTCTGAGGACAAACTTTGAAAATTTATCATTTATAATGAATCACACTTATGGAGGGGTTGCGAGTTTGCGATGGTGAAAAATGCAATATGATTATAGTAATGGATTAGCGTTATAATTTACTTATGTATTTGGGTTAAATTAACGAACACGTACAATGTTCGTGTTTAGGCTACTTATTTTTTACCATGGAAAATTATTTTTTATTTCAGTTTTTTTATAGTTACTATTTAACCTTATGATAACTAATTTGGGTGAGTAGGTGGCGTAGTAGTTAGCGCTCCGGACTTCGGAACCATGGCAGCGATGTCGTGGGTTCGAATTCGCATTCTGCCTGCCGGGTGTGTCCATTTTGCCTCGCGGTTTCAGGGCCATTTCAAAACAGGTCATTTGCCCCACAGGGTTTATAGAACAGGCCTCTTGCCCCAGCAGAAGAGAGGGAGCTGCAGCCTCTCCCCCAACGGCCTAATCTCTCACCTCTCTGGCTCGTCTGTTTTCCACATTAGTCAAACTTAAAAGCTTTTCCATTTGTCATCAACATTTTAAATGTTCCATGACTACTATGAATTTTTATGATAGTGTACAGGGTGATTAAAAGGTGAATGAATATTTTTATTGTTGTTATTTTATGAAAACGCTATACATTGTAAAATAACTTTTTACAATAGCTACCAAGACCCTTACAGGCATTTGCTGCAAAAATACGTATGCGGGTGTATGGGTGAAAATTGCATCATTCTGCGAAGCTTGGAAATCCATTTTGCCGTAGCAAATTATGGATATCATAACATGGTAGTAATGGTTTACTTTATGACTTCGTCGTCATTGAAATTGCTTATTTCTGAGCTTCTTTTACGAATCCAATTTTCACCGATACAAACAAAAAATATATAATTTTGTAGCTGTCGCATATCCTCAGTGTATCAATCCCGGCATTACAATAAAACCTAAATATCAGTAATAAAATTACCTTATGTTGGAATTTTTTTTTATTTAATAACACGATTAGTTTCCATAGAATTTCGAAATCATCAGTGACTTTTCGGCCACCCTGTAAAATGCAGTTACAAAACTAGTTGTGAAATATCAAATCCTACTCTCATTTTACTCCAATAAAGAGCATCGCCACGAGGATATTGCGCTGCGGAGGAAATGCTGCTGACCCAGTTTGTTTTAGCTCTTAAATTTGCTCTCTTCTAGGACTCCCGGCGCCAAAAGATCGCCTCTCTGATACAGTATCAACCCTCAAGCTTCTTTCATTTCCGCTTTCTAAACTTTTATTTTAATACTTTCCTAGAAAACTTATTTTAGATCAGATATACATTTTGCTACCGAAATAAATAAAAAAATTGATACTTAAAGTTTTATAATTAAAACTTTTAATACTTGAAAATTATAAAAGTGAATGTTTTACAGGTTGCAGTCATAACACTTTTTTTATTTATTTATTTTTTTTTAGCTTGGTTTGAGTGAAAATATTTTAATAATTATGAAATCAAAAGTTATTGTTTCAGAATGTTTTTTTCTCATCTTCAATAAGCCATATAAAATTATGCCAGGTTATTAGTTTATTACCTATCTATCAAAATCCTTAATAAGATAATAAAACTAGCAATCTCACCTTTTAGCATTCATTACCTTAGGGTCGTTCCACCCTAAACGTTTTATGACAAAACATCAAACAATTAAAAGATAGTCAGTTTTCCAAAAACTGTTTTCTCCCATAAGAGATTTGAAAAATAAATCTAGTGCGTTTTAAAATATAAGATCAGATTCCAAAAAACTTTTATGAAAAAATGCAATGAAGCTTATTTCATGTCTCTGGAAAGGGAAAAGTTTCATTTCGCCAACTGATTTCCTGTTTTATATTTTTTACATCAATCATTAAAAATGTCCAATAAAACTTTAGTTCATGTCTCTTGAAAGAGCAAAGATGGCAGTTACATTTCTCTATACATTGATTTCCTATTTCATTTTTTTTTTTTTTATTTAGTTTGTTTTTGTTTTTAGGTTGCTTGGAATAAAAAAGACGTCCCGTCAAGAAATATAATTTTTCATCTTGGGATTTGGCATATTCGAATTAGTTAATCCCTTGATTTTTATCTTTGAAACTACATCAAACAGTTTTTTGCTCCTCATTTAGTTTTAACTAACTCAGCGTTTGCACACCATAAGACCTGATAAATTCTTTTGTCCCAGGTGTCACGATAATAACAATAATAACAACACGACAAAAATATTTCCGTAAAATCGTGGTATATTTCATGCCTTCATTTATAATGGAGTCAGTGCCTAGTTTCTCCTGTCTAATTAGCCGATTGCCAAATGACATTCACCAGCTTGAGGGGGGGGGGGGGTGCCGATATCAATCGACTAACTTTGACTAATTGAATAACTTTAGTCTAGAGAACGCTCGGCGAAGTCCCCAGTCTGCCCCAGATTGTCACTTGTGTTGAATTGAATCTGCTAGCTATTTATGTATCGAACACAGCTAGATGCAGTGATGACCAAAATGTACAACACAGAAAACCTGTGATGATTTCGTTAGTAAAAACTTCATACACTATTTCTACTATTTTTGTCCAAACAATTAAATTTTAAAAATATTTAGATATTTTTTACTTTTCCTATTTTTTTTTTTCATTTTAATTTGATATCTTACCAAACAACATAGGAAAGCTAAACTAGTGAGTGCCAATCGTTTTGATACAAACGATTTATGATTTATGATTTACGATTTATGATAATTTAAAATTTATTTAACATGCTTAAGCTGGTGTTTATGTTTGTTTTATTGTTTTATGAGATATTTTCTAAAGCAAAGTTTACCCGTTTATGTCTTAACTTTATCAGTGATGGTGGAAAGATTTGAGTAAGTACAACGTTTACTTTTGGTGGAAAAGTTAGGTAAGGAATTTATTTTTGAGGTTTATTCATTACATTATATTAACAGTGTTATAATGACTGATTATAATAAATTAGTTACTACAGTGATCAAGTGCTATGATGAAGTCAGGATTAATATTCTCCAAGCACCGCAGGCTCTCGTTATTCAAGTAAAGGTTTTTTTTAATAATTTTATTAACTGTATTCTAAAAAATTTTGTTCATACAATAAAGAATCGTTTTATTTCATTTATTGTTGCCCTGTTGATGAACAGTATATGCGGAGTCTACAGTCGTTCGCTCTTACAACAAGTCACTCACTGCTATAACATCCTCGATAGTTGTTTAATGGAACAATCAATACGATTCTGATTGATTAATTAGTTGTTTTATAACAAAAGTGTTAATTTTTTACTATTTAAAACGTAATAGTCTTTAGGGATTTATAGTATAATGCCAATTCAAAGCAATGCATTAGTTACTAGGAATAAAATTCCAAGTACACATAAATTTTTCAATAGAAGAGAAGCACAATAAAAGAGAAGCATAATACTACCTACTAAATAGAGACAATGGAGACTAAAATAGAGAAAAGTGCATTCATTAATAATTAAAACTGGTTGGGTAAGTTTAGCCCGTATTCCATTAGCTAAAATGGTTACCGCCTCTCCAGGGCTCTTGTTAGCTCAAAGTTCTCCCTTGGTAGGAAAACTACGTTTTAAAACACTTAATTTTGTTATATTCAGCATCCATTACACTTCTCCTCAATTTTCCTTAGAGTAAGAATAAACTAATTAAATTTTTAATATATAATTCTTTATCTTTACAATTTCTACTGACAAGATAAACTGATTTTAATACAAGGTGTTAATAATAGCATTACCGGAACCCAATTTCTATTTTTTATAACTTTTATTGTTATTACAGTGAATAAAATAATCACAGGGTGTCCAGCTTCAACCTTTACAAACTTTCCCAGGTTATTCAGCAAGCCAAAACAAAGCAAGTAAAAGTTCAGTTCTGCATTACAAAATATTTCCACTTTGTTTATTAGAACCTTTTCCTAGGTAAAGCAATTTCTTAAAAATTAGTAAAAACAATTATTTTGAGTCTATTTTTCCGAGCACATTTTTATTACCGGATAATAATTTTAACGTCAGTACTCGTCGAAACTTAATTTCAAGTTCAAAATTTACCTTGTACTATTTCAAGCTACGAGAAACACTCTGGAGAAATAACGAATTGTTAAATGAAATTTCTAAAATTTTGCGCTCTTATTTTTCTGTAAATGGGTTCAAAGGCCACCTAAAACTGTTTAATGTGACAGCTAAAAACCCATTGACTGAACTCAATGGTCAGAGACCTCACAAATGGCTGAATCGAAGTCTGGGCTTTCTTTGCAGGATTCTCTCCAACGAGGTTAAACTAGAAAGAGGGCGCTACAAAGATAGGGAAGTTTGTCTCCTGTTGATTGGGGCTATTTTACCTACGGTTCCCGCCGTTTACTTATTGCATGCTTAACCATTACATACATTACATACATTACTTACATTACTTACATTACATTACATACATTACTTATTACATGTAAACCAGTTCTTTGTTTACACTTTCCCATCTGTTATTTGTCATTTTCCCTACAGCTAATCCGATGTTACCGTTTAGTAAATTGTTGCGGACATTTTCCACCACTGGTTAGTGAAACACTTTCGAAGTTTCGGGATCTGGAATAACTGCTTCCGTCTTCAGGTGGAAGAAATACCTAGAACATGACAAAGTTAGAAAAACACACCTGGCGAACCTGGAGAAGTCCAAGACAAAATCAGATTCCAGATCCCAAAACGTCGTCAATTTTTTTAATAATCAGTGATGGAAAATGTCTAAACGAAAACACAATTTCAATATCCTGTTCACAGACCATCAAATCAAAGAGGTTTTAGAAACAAACAAAACAACAAATAATCAAATGGTTTAAAAAGAATAGTTTGTGATTTTTAAATTTTGTTACGACCAATCAGAATAGCTAAAACTGGCAACCATGGAAACGAGGGTAAAGTGTGAGGTGGTTGCCAAGGAATCGACGGGATGATGAGTAAAATGGCACAAATCAACAGGGGACAAAAAATTAAATGTGATTATCACGCTATAATTTAGTTTATTCTCTCTAATTTCTGATAACATTCGCTCGCCTCCGACACTGTCTGCGCCTTGATCATGACACAACTAATCATATTACTGCATCTCTAATTTCAGGAGTAAACCCATTTTCGTATTTTTCGTAAACTTAGTAATTTTGTTTTCTACCTTTTCAATTTCGTTGATTGTTTAGCAATAAGTTCTGTTATGTAACCAGTGAACATTAATTCATATAATGAATTCTTTTTTGTGTTTCGCATCGTGTCCATTAATTTTTGCGTCACTATAGGGATTATTTTTGTTTATCAAAGTTTTTTGAAGGTTTACATTATATATTCTATGTTTAGTAGCCTACATTCTATTAATTGAGAATTTTTTTTATATAAAATTAGGATTGCACACTGAAGTTAAATAAACAAACTATTTTAATGGCCATTATTTAATACTGAACAATGCAATGTTACTCGGCACGTAACATCAACAACAGTTTCGTAGGTAAATTAATTTACCAGGATTCTTTACGAGATTTATTTTGTCAAAAACAATGAAAAATACTTGAAATACTGATTAAAACGATAGTAAACAAGTAATTGGTAAACATATTGAATTAAGTTAAAATTTTATAGTTGGCGTGAAATAATGTTTCAAGATTTATTTTAATGTTTCGGTAATGTTTTGGGTTAAAACCGTTAATTTTCTAATTATATTGTTTTGTTTTTAATTACGCCGATTTCAATCGTCCATTAACAAGCCACCTGGTGCTACAAGAGCACTTTTAATTACACGAAGTAGTTCGTTCGGTAATGATATGATAGAACATGACAAATCCAGTTATCTTCTGATAAAGTGCAATGCAAAATATATTTTAACCATAGTATTAATTCCATTTAAACGGAATAAAGATATTATTCAAACTGAAGCACTTAAATAATATTGTATTGGCCTTGATAAGCCTAAATTAATATAACTGAAAAGCTATTCTATTTCCAATAAAGTTTATAAATACATTTTATTTATATTCTTTAATTATTTTTACACACAATATTAAAAAAAAATTTGAAAATTTCGTACTGAAATAAACTTTGTAGTTTAATCCTCGACTATTTAATTTTAACATGCACAATATTATCTTTCAATAAACCACGCCACATTATAATTTAAGAATATCCAAATACAAATTATGTTTCTTTAAAGTGTTATTGCTTTTGAAGTCATTTTTTCTGGAAAAAAACTATTATCCCTCCACGTTAAACTCTATTAAATATATAATTAGACATGATTTGATTCATATATTCTACATACATGAATGCAGAGGTAGGCAGCAGTGATATAACTGGTCAGATACGGTTTGATAAGCGTTCCCGATGGGTTTGGCCGGTCAATAATCTATTATCCTCACCGGAGGTAGGTGCAGATGACAGCTCCCTATGAATACTGAGCGTGACATTGCCATCTGTGCAATTGCCTTGTCTGTACGACTTTATTTTCCAATTTTTTTGCTATTTTGTGAACGCTACCTTAGCGCTCAAAGCATTGTGTGGCGAATATAAAGCGAACTTTAAAGAACTGGTGGTCTTCATTAAAATCTCTCCATAACATTCACGAAATGAAGATTCATGAAAGTCCGTTGGGCAGAACTTCAAACTAGCATGTTTATTAACGATATTAATACTTCCAGCAAAAGTTCGATAAAAAACTCCTCTTAGTTTAAATTTGCTTATGGAAATTTTTATGCTTGAATTCAATAGAGTACATTAAAAAAATGCACTCCAACGGATATACAAGGTGGATATACAAGTTAATATCTGGCATGAACCTTACCCCACCGATGTTCATTTTCAGAAAGAAATTGATTTTTCCCACAATGTGTATTTTCAAATTGACAGCCATTTTAGGTTTCTAAACTGAAATATCTCAAAACCGATAAACTTTATCAAATTTGTACACATGACAAAAAAGTTGACCTAACCAATGATCCCAAGATTGAAAGGATCTAACAACAAATAAGGGGTATTCTTACAAACACAAAACTTTGTAACATTGGTTGGGTAATTTAATTCGCCATTTTTTATTTGTACAATTTTGAGATATTTTAGTTAAAAAACTTAAAATGTATTAAAACATAAATGTTTAAAACTTAATTCCGTTTCGAAAGTACATATCGGAAGTTTTTTTTCCTGAAAGTGAACATCGGGGTGATAAAGGTTTATGCCAAATATAAACTTAATACACCCATCCGTTACGGAAACTAAAATTATTAAGTGTAAAAATAAAATGGTAGCTACCGTCTTAACTAATTGTTTTGCGACATATGTTCCCAGTAAATTTTTTGTTCATTTTGATCCAAGAAATCACTACACGGAAATTCGGAAGAGAGTTTCCGAACATCCTGTATAAATAACAACAAAGCCGTTTAATGATTCAAAAGCGGATATTGCTTGTTTATCCTCAATGTTTTATGGCTCTGATGTTACATCATACTTTTGTTACTTATGACACTGAGAAATAAATAAATACACACCTCTCCGGGTATTATAAAAATGGAGATATAATTTAAAATATTTTTGTATTTTGTAAAATTATACTTTGTTCTATATACAATCAGCTATAATAATTAAAATACACAGACAAGTGAGCTTCTTAGGCAGTTATTTACCCATAAACGTATTTTTAGAAGTCTTATTATCTTTTTATGGATGAAAAACCCTTTAACATAAAGTTGGAATAATTATATTGAACTCGGAGCCACTTGTGATTTAAGGCAATAATGTGTTAAAATCAGAGAAGTCTCTTTTACTATTATATTTATTTTTTTATATGGAACAATAGTGTTAAATGTTATATATCTTTAAAACCTAACTTAACATAATTTAACTTCAATTAAATTCGATGATAATTTGATTCTAGTAATTGTGAATTACTACTATTGAATTACTATTGTGACTACTATTGTGAATTACTGTGTGTAATTAGTGATAATTTGATTCAGCCATAATTCTAATTTTTTTTAATAAACCCGTTTATTTAACAGAAAATATGTGAAATATTGAAGGAATATTCTTTGCTTTGCAACCCAAGAATCTGTCAAATTATGTTTAAATTGGCGTTTGATTGACAAACCGATAGCGGAAGATTTGTAGGGATTCTCTTTGTCATTTCAATGATTACTTCACTGTTACAACATTAACCAATGTCAATTTTTCAATTGATAATTAATTTTTATTATAATAATGCTGCAAACCTCAATCGAAAAAATTATGTCATTTCAAATAGGTTCTATCATTATAAAATAGTTTTTGAAACATTGTATTTTCTTATCTCCATAATAACCCCATGATTAATAAGTAGGCTATATTAGGAAGTGTAATTTTTTCATAAAAATTACATTCAGATACGCTATGCATTAAAAAAACTCTTTTACATACAAATTATAAATTTTTAAGTGTGTAATATTTATGTGAAGAGGCTGAAATAATTGTTTTATGAGCACGTTTATTCCAGATTTTTACTTAGTGTTAGTGTTTTAATATAAAGTTCTTAAAAATAATGATTATGCTTGCTATAAATTAAAAACACCCAGCTTCAGCAGGGAGCTAGTGGAGGGAAGCGCACCCCTTTGTAATCAAATACTGTTCACGTCAGTTTGGCGCGTATTCCATTAACTAAAAGTTTAGTGCCGGCGGGGGGCGTGGAGGGCCCCTGAGATTCACGCCAACTAAAACTGCTCTCCCTGGTGGAAACTAAAACATTTGCCGTCACAAGGAATGTTTTATGTAATTTGTCGGTCATAATGAATGGTTTTGTTTGTATTATTCTCTAAATTAATTCAAACTTGTTAGTTACAAAGTCAAACAAATTAATGTAAGACGAAAAAATGTAACATAAAACATTTCTGTTGTTAATAAGCTACAATATCAAAGCATTCCATTATGCTATTATAAATATTAGTAATATTTATAATGACAACGAAAACAAAGTGTGTAAATGAATTTAAGTTAAAATGAAATGAATTTATCAGTTATGGTAATTGAATATAATTTAACTTCCTGTTCGATTTTTACAAATAAATCTAAAAAACTTTTATGCAAAGGTAACGTTATATATTAGTAGTGTGTCTAGTTAAAAAAAAAAAAAAAAAAACTATTTTATACGAGGCTGTGCTCTGTTGTGTATGTAACCGTCCATCTATTTGATATACCGAACAACATCAAAATCCTTAAAAGAGATTGTGAAAATCTATGAAAAGAGACAATCCAAAAAGTAAAATATCTGATCTTATGTCAATTATGCAGGGAGATGGACGGTTTTTAATGAAATAATACTCAACCAATTTTAAAATTAATGCAGAGCTATTTATACCAAATAAAAGCTTAGTTGTCATTTTAGTTAACAGAGCTCGTTACCTGCTATATCAGTTATGTGTGTGAAATAAATTCATGTATGTGATATTCATAATTTCAAATGCAGCATTCGCGTCTCTTCCTCATTAATATGGACTATCTCTAAAGGGATGACTGTAATTTCTGGATTGATTGCATTCGATTGCCTCATGAATTTTGCTTATGATAACAGAAAAAAGTTACATGTTTCCTGCGCAGATTATCTAACTTTTGGAAACTGTCCTTGGCCTACGGTCTTCCGACTTATAGTGGGTAACTTTTTTGTAACTGCACCTTAAGAGTCGGGTCTATAATCATAAACAGGTAAATTTCGTAGAGTTGAAGAATTTAAGCAATAAGAAATTACTTTTATCCCTGTAGAGATGTTAATAGTTGTGATGGAGGTAATGAGAAAAGACTTGGCATGTGTTAAAGATTATGGACTACACATAAGCGATATTACTTTTCACAAATAACCAAAATGGCAGCTAATAAACTTTATTTACCGAAATGGCAAATAATGAGCTTTAATTTTGTATAAATAAACAATCGTTCATATTAAGAATGCAATCAATTTTGAAAGTTTTTCTGTCACCTCTGCAGAGATTTTGTTCCTTGTCAATGAGGTGTTGGGGAGAGACTCGAGCCCTTCGTTTAAAATGATGAATATCAGCTTTGCTAACTAAAATGGCAAATAATGACCTTTCTTTTTGTATAAATAACAAATTAAAGTTTTAAAATTGGCTGAGTACTATTTCATTAAAAACCTTCCATCTCTCGTGTCACCCTTTACTATAGTCTAAGAATAATTTATATTAATGATTTTACATATTACTACCATCTATAGTTACATAACCCAAGAGACGGTCTTAAGGAACATCATTAGGCATTCTCACATTATAAACAAATAAAAATTTTTAATTTACATAAAATTACGCATTTGCACTCCTCTGCCGAAAATGTAGGTACCATTTTAGTTTTCAATATTCTACATTATTGCGACTTTTAAGTACATGATCACATTTCACATAGCTGAAAGTTCTTACCGTAAAAAAACATAATTTATACCTACTTAATAAAATAACTTACTGTGTTAATACCTACTGTAATCGGAAAACATTATGAAAATAACTATGATTATAAAATTCATCGTATTTTTTGACCCCGTTTTGTATTCAATATATGATTTTAGTTTTAAATTATCTCAAACGTTATGTCACCAACTGGCAATATGTCACCAACTGTTGGGGCTAGGCCTGGACCGCAGTGAAGCTCTTATCAATTCCGAGTACAACTCCCTTAATAAACCCACTAATGATGTGTGATGCTCAATACCGACATAAAAATATTATACTAACCACTTATCGACTGTGTCGTTCAAAACCTAATAAAATAATATTTTTCAGTATTTTCTTTGTTCCTTTCTCATACAAGTTAATTAGTAAAATTTTTTTACTTCGTTTGGTTTTCAGTTAATATATTTTAAGGCGATGTTTAACAAACCTGTGCCTTTAACAATTATGTCTTTAACATAAATTTCAAAAAAATATTGTATCCTGTTAATATGTTTTATAAATTACAAAATTATAATTTTAAGTTAAGAACTTGTCCCGCGTACAGGCCCTTTCACTGGCCTATGCATTAGTTCCCGTAAGAAGTCAAAATACCATCTCCATGCCAATGCCAAATATGAAAATAGTTAACTAAGCTATAAAATCCAAGTAATTGCCTAAAACAAAGAAGTGCCACTGTTTGGTTATCAATGCAGAAAGACAAAGAGTGCCGCGCTTTGGCGCCAAGCCAAACCAGCTCTGCAATTAAACAAATCCCAGTGGCTTTCCTTTCCACAAATTACTTTCTCCGATTTCCATGAATAAAGAAACAGCGAGATAAACTAGTTTAGAATTTAATCTTTTGAAAGAATTACGTGTAGTGTCAAATTGATGCACATTTTTAAAGGAACCGCTATAATCTTGTGATTTGCTCCTTTCCTTTGACTCAGAAGCCAATATTGGTCTAGTACTCTGATCATATTGCTTGGTTATACCCTGCACAACCCGTTATACCCGTAAGCTGCTTCAATGCTGCACTAATTGGTATGGTTCAATAGCCACACGTGTTCAGAGAATCCTATGGAGCTTCGATGATTCAACACCTTTGTTATAAAGAAATATACCTAGTTTGATGTACATTGTCTTCTGTAGAAATAGCAATTGTTTTATAATCATTCTATTACTACAAAGTCAGTTTAACAAAAAATATTATTCGTCTATTTCCAATTTCAACGTATTATGTACATACTCGTCAGGTAAGTTGCACCACTAATGTTATTTTGTCTTCATTTCAGAATGCTGTAGTGGCAAGACTGTGACGCATTCGATGGCTATGTTGGCATTACTGATCCTCGCCGCCTGTTCCGTTTCCGTTGTCTATGGCCGGACGGTCCAGGAACTACCACGATACCTCTGGCGAACAGGTGAGTCAAATTTGATCTACCTCGATGAGAGACGTAACAACTGAGTATTTATATTAAAAACCTGGTTGTTTTTAATATAAATATGTTCTACCACTGTAACAACTGAAGTATTATTTTATTTGTATTAAAGTTTTGTTTCTATTGGAGGTATTTTGAAGAAAATTGTTTTACTAAAACGATTATATGTTTGAATGTGTTATATATTGAATGAATTACTTAGGTGTTTTAATATACTATTTATGTCAGCGGATATGATATTGGCGTCCTAAAAAATGTTGAAATTTGAATATTTCATCGGAGTTCATGAGGTTTAAGATTGATCATAAACCAGTTTTACTCCTCGATTTTATATTCGATAGTGCTTTAAAGCAGCAGTTCATATTTTTATTCACTCATTTACATTAATAATTTGGTTTTATGTAAATAATATTAAATATATTTCTATGTTTTCTAGTTTTTCATGAATCCAAGTAACATCTTATTACTTATGATACGGGAAAAGCCGTGGTCTTTTGTCAACGAACTAAAGAAAAGGAATGTCAAATGTGGTGCAGTTTATCAATATTATCATGTTTGTTAACACAAGGAAGTTTGTATTAATGTCCAACAATATTCAATGCAAGAGTTGTCGACTGTAAAACTTCTGTATTAACTAGCAAGTAAAAACAACTGTAAAATCTTCAATATATTTTTTTAGTGAAACGTTTCCCCTTAGAAATACGTCTAGGAATTATCCAGCTAAATATTTACTGCTGACATGATATAATTTTTTCACAATATTTTTCTTGACTACATAAGAAGCATTTTCACTTGAGAATGTTCAAAGGAAACTTGCCAATACCCCTCAGATATTGAGGTGATTTCGGGAATATACTAGTCACCTCTTAAACCGAAATCCAAGACGGCAAATACCACATGAACACTAAGCAATAAAGTCAAAACTTAATGAACTCAAAGAAATGTCCCAATAGAATACGTCCATTCCGCCAAGTTTCAGCGGCAAAGTTCATAAAATATTAGCAGTTCGGAGAGCTTCTGCGTGTGTGATTGAAGTGGCAGTCGATGTGATGCGACACGACTAACCGAGTTTGAGGTTGGAGGTTTGAGGAGCCCGGCCCTACACTCTGTGATTAATGTACACTCTGTGATTAATGTAACTGGATCACAGACATCCTCGAGCTGAGGTGGAGAGCGAGTTATGTGACGTCATCTGTGACCAAATATTTTGAATTGTAAAAGAACTAGACAAAATCATATATTAAATCATGTGTTTTATTAAATATATTGGCTCTTTTTAAGAAGAGGGCCTCCCCTATTAAAATCAACGTAAACCGAATTGTTTATTACCAAATATGTTTTGGTGAGTTAAGGAGGCTATAAATAATCGGAAAAAATGTACATTGTTCCCACAGTATGTTGTATTTAACGTTTTAACATCTTATATTAACCAATACTTTGCACTTGCGTGTTACTAAATGTATTTAGTTTATCACTACACTGGTTTTATTAGATTACTCCGCATTAGCAATGTATGTTTTTCCATTCAGACTGCCTGTTTACTATGAACACATTAGTGAACAATTAATTCGAGTATGACAAATTTTAAGTGGAAGCCCTCTTCTAAAAAAGACCCAATATACTTAAGAAAAAATACTTTCTATCTTTGAGGTACCAAAGATTTTGTAAAATTTTTAATTGGCTGTTGATTCATGGGAGGTAGGCCTAAATAAAAGCTGAAAAATATTTGTTCTTTCACAGCTCAGAAATAGTATTTTCCACTGTAGAGTACTAAAGTTTTGTAGGCCTAAAGTTATTTTCAGCTTGAGCTCAATTATTAATTACAAAATCTAATAAATAATAACAAATGCAAAGTGTTTTATTTTGTATTTAATTATTTACAAACTCAGTAAAACCAATTATTAAACTGATAACGTACACGATATCACAAGTTGAATAAATGATACCCTGATACCCTTTGTGATCAGAGGTTTATCCCATGAGCAAAAACAATATTTCCTAGTCTTTGTACTTAATCGTTGAACTTTCCATTAATAATGGCCAAAAATAGACTTTAAATACCACATTTATCTTGATTTCGTAGGGTTGGATTCGTTCCTTAGTTAAATTAGTGAAAATTAATTTACTAAAATGAATTCACATGTTTAATTTATAAAGCGTTAACAATAAACAACAATCTTTTTTTATAAAAATTGCTAACACTATGTACAATTATATATAAACCGCAGAATCAATAAATGTTGTATATATATTTTTAACTATAGTAACTTATACATCAGTTTTTTTTTTATTTTTTTTTTACTGTCCACAAAGTCTTGCCATGATTTCATGGCTTTGCTGTACGGACACTATTATAGCCACACGTATCTTACATTTCTTGTTTTCAAGGGAATTTAACTTATTTTCCCCCATTAATTTGCTAACACCTAAACTCAGCCAAGTAACAACTATTCCGTTTACTTGTAATGAACTACAAAAGACAAATCTCAATGGCTCGACGAAATTGCCACCTCCTTCACCACGCTTGACCTCTCTGGATTTCTTATGTTCTCTAATTTGTCTAAGATTTTTTTTATGATTCCCCAGTTCCTAATTTAGAAACTCTAAAAGGAAAAGTAATATATACAGTGACGTCCATTACTCAGAAAAATTAATGTAAAATGAAAAGTTGTTATAAAAAACTACAGTAACTAAAAAATCGCCTTGAAACTTTACAGGTATAATCCAAGACGGACTCACAGAATTGTATTGAGTTTGTGCATAGATCTAAAAAAAACTTAGAGAGTCACTTACTAAAACTGAAAATTAAACTTTATCCTACCCCCAATTGTTTTCATAATATTCGGTTCCTTTATGGACACTTTATCAAACACTTTTGCCACATTTTAAATTCTTCATTCACGAATTTCAAATGCCAGATATAAAACATTTTTCATGTATCCAAGTTGTTTTAAATACGTGTGCTAGATGTTTTATTCAAAATCTATAAGAGGAATTGAAAAAAAAAAAAAAACTAAATAGCAACCGCCATGTATGTTTATTCTGTTTATTGTGGCCATCAAACATTGTTTAATTAATCAACCATTTTGCTAATAATAAGCAAACTTAAAAACTTTAAAGTTTAACTCTCCTTGTATATAAAAATATTCTTATTTATAATTATAAGTTATAATTATTTGATTACTAATAATTTTATTATTGTTCCGCCATATTGGAAATAAGTTAATTACTATGTAATTTCCTCTAGTTTCCTAACCGTCAGAGAAAAATGTCACACAGTAAAACTTGTTAAATTGTGTACAATCCAAAATTAACATAATAAGGTCGGAGGGGTCGCACTTAAAATATTTAAATTGGCCGCAATATTGTAAAATTGTTGATAACAATTTGAAAATCAAGACAACAAACAAAATTAAAAAGTCCATTAAAGTTGCTATCTTTTTTTCAATCCCTCTTATTGTTAAAAAAACAGCTAGCACACTTATATCAATCACACTGTATATCATAAAAAAGATCATGAAATTCTAAAAATATTATCTTTATTTCACTAAATATTCTTTAAGCCTAAAATTTACATAAACGTAATTTTTATTTCTTTTTTAGACAACGTGTAATAGTAGCCATCTGACATAAAACATTGTCTAGAAACCCAAAAGCAAATAGGTATGTAAAACATTTAGTACCAGTTTAATTTGTTTCCAATTAAATTCAACGAAGCGACATAAAGAAGTAACAGGTATTAAGCAACCCCCGCCCCCTCCCCTCACAAGCAGGGTAAACCAGGGATTAGGGATTTCTTAAACTAGCCAGTAAGACTAACGAAATGCGATTAACAATGGTAATCCTTTTGCTTTTTGTGGATTGTTATTACAAGTTTTTTTTAACTGACAAAGGGCGATTTTAAAACTATACAATAATTGAATAGTGTATCAGCAACATTTAAACCGTTTTAATTAAAAATGGCTATGTTAAAAACTGCGTAAAATGAAAATTCAAGGTGCTTCCTCTTTTATTACAAGTTGAAAGTGATAATAGAACATTTCTAAGTAAAATCTTATTCGCTGCTAATTTCTTACTCGAGGAGAACGTAAAATGACAGGTTTAAAATTATTAATTTCTGTAAAGTACAAACACTCTTAAATGTTTGCAAAAAAAATAATCTTCAGATAGACTGTATTACAATTTTATTGGTTTCCTTTTCATCCATTATTACAGTACTGTAATTGGAAGCCATATTGAAAAATTTTCATACAGCTGTTGACGATTTTATTACAAATTACTCTGTTTAATGAATTTTAGCCACATGCAGAATAAATTATAAAAATAATGTTTGCTTAAAAAAATTAATAACAAACATTTATTGTACACGATATTTCATTTTATTTACATAAAATATATCATAAATGATTCAACATATAAGTTTGAAACATTCGGTTACTTTTCACACCAGCAGTTGACGTTGAAAGCGCTGCCGCAGTGGCCGTTCTTGTATCCCCGCTCTCTGAAAAATAGAAAACTAGTTTTAATGTCAAGTACATCATGATAGTTCTATTTTTACAATTTTTAATTAGTATTTCAAAACAATTTGAAAAATAAAAAGTCTAAATCAACAAAGGCTTGCTGCAATGTTTATCCTACAAAAGATTAAAACGAAGCTTAAAAGTCTTAACTAAAATAATTATTGTGTATCAGTAAGCTCATATGATTCTTTACAGTGTTCGTTAGCAGATAATTTAGATGATGGACAAACAGTTATAAAAATATGATTTTAGTTTTGGAGTTTTAAAGTAGTTAATTCAATATTGAAATATATTAAAAGTTAGTTATGTTTTACTCTAACTTATCCTTAGGATTTACAGTAGTAAAAGTATAACTGTAATTACATTTGTAATTTATAACTATGCCCTTCAAGCTAAATTTAAATTAGAGATTTTAGTAAATTTAGCTAATTAGATGGAAAAAAATATTTAAAGAGTTCAACACATGCTTAAACTTTGAAAACAAAAAATATATCAATATATTCTAAAATGCTTCGAAAACTAAACTTTCAATTAATACTAAATTAGCTTTGATTATCATTGGAATGTAATTCAAATTCTGCTATTTCAAAGGACATTGTCGAGAGTTATATTATAAACAAATACATTTAGGGTATAATGGAGAGGTTTATTACCACAGGTAAACAAAGTTAATTATCGAATCCGTAATGGAATGTATATTCCATTAATTACTGTTTTTTGCTACGAAGCAATTATAAAGTAACTGATTGGTATTCCCTAGGAAGGTATAATAAACAAACGATGTAAATAATTATGCTTAAATTTCAACTTCGCAAAAAAACTTTATTATGGTTTTTATAATAAAATGTTACTCAAAATCACTTAGTTACAATTATGATCTGCTTCCAAATACAATTGTTTATATTTTATTTGAGTTATAGGCCTAGTAAGCTAATTTATGCTTATAAATATCAAATCGATCTCTTTTGTTATAGTTATTTCAAAATATTTAAAAAAGATGATGCTATTAATTTATACATTTTTTTTTATATAATTCATACAGTAGGCCTATTTTTTATTTGGTTTCAAATTTATAAAACGAAGCACACAATGAAAAAAAAATTGGATCAACTCTGTAATAACCTGCAAATTAAATTGGAATGCATTTACATAGATTATAAAAATAAGTATTTCTGAAATTATTTTTTTATTTAAGTTGAAGATTTATGTGAAGTCATACTTTAATGTAAACAAAACACTTTAATTTGTAAAGTTGAAAATCTGTAATTAGAATTTTTATTATAGGCTATTCGTTAAATATTTTACTGTAAACTATTCTAAAAAAAATAAAATAAAAAACTGTAAATAAGTTATTATTATTGTCGGATTCATGTTTTGATAATTGAAAGGTATAAATAATTACCAACAAAAGATTAATTTTATACATAGGTTTTTACATGTTTTAATACAATTTTATACACGTTTTTAATCTTGAACATTATAGTGATACATACGCAGTGTAGGTGGTTTTAATTCTTGAAATGATTGAACATACGCCACTGACCTATGCCAACATTACACTTTGAGCACCATCGCCACGAAACAAGCACAACTTAGTTGAATCGTTACAGTGAAATGATCAAGCAATTTAATTTGATACAGGTCAATGATCTAAGTGAATTTCAATCAAAATGTTCTACTGATAAGTTCTTATGTTTACCAAACTTTAAAAATTATTATTGTGAAATTTAATTCACAATTGTGTTAATACCTTATCTTGACATTTATTTATTTAAGATAATGGCTTAGATTCTTTAAAGTCATTTGAAGGAAAAATGGATTGATATGTTCTTGTACAAGCAAAAATACTTGTAGATAAATCAGTTTCCGTGAAATAATGTAATCATATACATGATGTGCTACTGAGTTTTGCAATAATTGTTTGTTATGAGACCATTAAAATTTCCTTCCAAATCGTTATGTTTCTTACATTAATTGCATTTTACAATATCATATGAGAAGTGTCAGTGGCTGTGTATTTTATCTCAAAAACTAGCGGGTAAATTTAGCTCAAATTTTGCATTTGGGAGTGTTTTTGCCCAAAAATTTAAAAACTGCCACAACCCCAGGAATAATAATTATTTGTCTAAAATTTAGTTGAATAATTTCAATTATTAACATTGGTTTAATGGATTGCCATTTTGGCAAAGAAATAAGAACGAAAGTTAAACAAAAATATAAGAACTTTACGTTTAAGAACTCTTTAAAGCAGCTGTTAACTATGAACAAAACAATGAGAACCATCGAGCAACGCTCGATCAACCCGATACTTATTTTCAATCAAAGACCATCATTATTATGGACCCGAATTAAAACTCATATATTTGAAGGCTCTCCATTATAAAAGACAAAAACTGAACATTGAAGTTGGTGTTATTTAGAACTATGAGATTAATCACATCCAGTCGTAAGCAATTCGACCTAAAAATTTGTTAAAAGTTAAATTTACTTTTTACTTATTTAAATACTTTAAATATCATCCAGGTCCCGTGATAAATTTTTAAAATAATTGAAACCAAATTGAAAAATACGCTTAAAAGTTTCTCTTCAGAGAAGCCAACACTTACTTGCAGTACTTGGCGCAGTTGCTCTTGTAGTTGACCGCTCCCCAGACGCAGCTGCCGATGAGGACGTCGGCCTCCGTTTCCTGCACGACCACGGAGCAGACGACCAGGGCGGCGAGCACGAGGAGGAAACACTTGTTGGCCATGGTTGGACGGTTGGACGGTTGGTGGTTGATGGTTGGACGGAGTGAGGTGGTTGACTGATACCGTCCTGATGGCGGGGATAACATTTATACACACGGACGAGGAAAACGCCAAGGGTAAAACCCATGTGAGTCTACGTGCGGGGAAATATCCCTGGAGACACTTGAAATTCCCTTTACTTTCTGATCTCTATAGTAGAGTACCTGGGGGTCCGAGTGTTTGCTTAGTAAAATTGAACAATTCTATGTAGTAATAATATCAGTCACAGATGACACGGTAAAATTATAAACACGAAAATGTGTGATTCGTTTCAAGAGGAGCCCGTTCACTTTACAGACTCACCTTTCAGAATAATTTTTTTTAACGCAGGCCTAAAGTAGGGGTCCTGCTCTCTGGTATCAATTGTTGAACCACATGTTTAAATTGCAAAACTGCAATACATTGTTGTTACTTCTCTGATTAACAGCTGCTTTCTCATTGTTATACTAATCCTTTTGTACTAATCCTTTTTGCTCGGTCTTCATCGACGCCGGTGAGGAAGCTGTCGAGGAGTGTCCAGGCTCTTCCTTTGGCTGCCGGGTGTTCCGTATATTGCAAGCGTAAACCTGCACGTTAATACGGTAGCCTCGTGCCACCATCAGCTGCAACTCCTTGTACAAGTCGTTTAGCTCCTGCTGAGTCTTGATGCTCACCTCCTCGTAACTTGCGCAACTAACGTTCAGAGACATCTTGATGTTGCTAGGTTGGCTGCTGGAGTAGAAATGAAGCCGAGGCACAGCGCTTGGAGGTACATGAAAAAGTGGTGGGGGTAATAGTGGTGGGGGTATAGAAGATCCAATTAAACAGTTCTAAACTTTTTCCATCGATACAATGGAATGGAACAAATAGCGCAGGTGTCCTTGTAATTTTCAAATCGAAACAGTGGCGCTAGAAATCCGAATTGTTTTATACCACCATCCTGTACGAATCGCCGAAGGTCTCTGACGGCGGCCTCGCCACAAGGCCTACAAAACTTTTCCCCATCGTGGAACTTATACCAGGAGTATTCCGAATACCCTGTATTTTCTCTCCTGTAGCGTTTGACATCTTCTTTTATTGTTAGTGGGATATTGTCTTGTAAACATGTTGGGAACAAGTCCTTGTGAGTTATAACTCGTTGTATGCAAAGCTCGTACAAGGTGCTCATCGTTTGCTAGTTGGCAACAGACTGACCGTTTTTCGCATCCAAGCAGGTTTGAATCCTAGTGCGGTAGTGGGGGTAATTACAGTAGTGGGGGTAATTGTGAAATGCAAAGGTCAAAGGTCAAGGTCACCCGTGAAGTTTAAAAAAAAATGCAACATATCAATACGTGAAGTCTGTCACATATTGATATGTTGCATTTTTTGTTTTTTTTTTATTTTTTTGTCTTTTATGATTCGTTTATTTATAAAACATTACAACAACAACATATGTACAACATTAAAACTTAAATCTAACACTGCTGCTTGTCAGCGATGTGGATGGTCAACTCTGTAGAATTGCTACCCGTGCAGCCGTGGGACACCAGGTATAGACACCCGGGTTGAATAGAGCGAAGATCCTCGTTTTGTAGAAGATGGACGAATCTCTTGGGCAGGTACACCTGGAACTTTGGTTCATCCCCCGGAGTAAACGGTGCCTCGCTGAGACTGCAGCAGATGGCCTCCCCAACTGTAGTCTCCATCTTCTTCATAGCATGGATTATGTAGTGCTTCTCGTCTTTTAGTTCCGAGCACTTCTTTACAGGTAATATTGTTGACTTGGAGTGAGCATTGAACTGCTCGACCAAAGTCTGAAGGAACTGGTGAGATGCCATGGTCAGGTTACAGATCGTCTTCTTGCTCGGAGATGTTGTCGTCTCGGAATCTCGAGTAATACTCATGCCAGGTCCCTGTCTGCTCCCCACTTATATACTCTCCGTTACCCCCACCACTCCCCAATTCCCCACTTTGAAGGTAAGAGGCGAGTTTATAGGCATTTTTCAAAGCGCAATGTCTATCTTTATCATGTTCTGGGCTTTTCGTACAAATACATATGGTTTCCAGCATGTATTGATAATTCTTATCCAATTCCACATCATTAACCGGAACATGAGTAAATCCTTCGATCCATCTTTTCTTTTCCAGCCCTTTTGTGTAAATATTGGTAAACTTGTCTGAAAAGTGATGCATAATGTGATACAAGTCCGTGTAACTTGTAAAACCATCATACCAATCGATATGATGGAAGTGTTTTGAAATCCATCTGTTGGTAGTAGCGGCTTTACTAGTTAAAGACGAATAAGAACATGGTGGTTTAAATAAAAACGAATAAGGAACACTTGTATTCATGTCCAAAAACACAAGTTCTTTTATAATGAATCTATCATCATTACCACGAAACGCTTGAAACTCAATAATACCAGGCTTGGACTTTACTTGTTGTTCTTCTCCCTTGTCCATTTTGAAGGTCACACGTCTGCTCATTACGAAGTCAGGAGGTCAACTGATTTCCACACCACGGTAGGTACTACTTTTATACCAGGCCGTACAGTTGTTGGCGCGTTGGTGTATATTTAACGTGGGCACCGTCCCCAATAGGCCTAACCCCACAAAATGATGGTTATTGTTTTAAAAACTAACCATTGTCATTTAAGTTTCCATCTTTATATTTTCCTTGTTTTCATTTTCATCACTAACACTTGATTCTTCTCCTCCATCTTCCTCTTCTTCCTGTTTTACTGATTTCTTATGTAGTTGAGCGTACTTTTCCAATTGTCTCCACATCTGTACTTCATGAGGAACTCTATTAAATATAGAAATATCCACAGGTCCGTATAATATAGGTGCGTCCGGTTGTTTGTCCAAAGTGTCTTCCAGATAATCTTTAATAATCGAACTTGAAAACACCAGTTGTCTCAAATATCGTGTTATTGGTTCAGTAGCACAAGTTAAAATGAAAAACTCCTCTCGATTAAGTTGAATTTTGTTATCATGTCTTGTTGTGTCTCTAAACCGTAGCTGATGATCACCACGTTGTTTAATAATATCAATTTCCACATTTGAATCCAAAAGTCCTACTCTTGTCTTTCTTCCAAACATGTTACTACTTAAATAGCATTCTAGTAGATGCAAATGTTTCATAAACGATTCCCAAGCACTGTCCGTAAACAAAATCATTTTGGGTCCATGACTTAAAATTACAGTAGGGGAATAATCTGTAGATTTCATAACACCGATTAAAACACTTTTATCCAAACTGGAAGAGATTGGGTAAAATATTCTCAAAAATACCTCACTCAATATGTTTGGAGAAATATTATCTTCAATATCCCTTTTTCTCTTTTGTATAGTCTTTCTTCTTTTACCTTTTTCTTCAACATTATTACTGGCGTGAAGTTGTCCGCAAACGTTTTGTTCACCTCCTTCCTGGTGACCTTGAGGATCTAAAAACTCAGATATCTCCTTCTCAATATCTACCACATTTTCAGGTGTACCACTAGGAGAAGCCATATTGAATACGATGCTACCCATACAACAGTAGGCAACAAACTGATGAGGAGCGGTCTGTACGCTCTGCTTTTATACTCGCGGAATGAAACAAAACCGGTTCTTACAATACATTTTTAACAATTCCAGTTAAAGGTGTGTATGTTACGATTTTATCATGTAGAATTAAACAGTATGCAGTTGTATTAGCCGGTATAGCATCGTTGAATTCCATTTCTATTTTTATATCCACACTTGAAGACTTTACTGATTCATTTTGTTTAGAACAATCGATTACAACTATTGGGTAGGCATCGAAATATTTGTCAGGTGGTAATAAAGGTGTATTTGTTTTACCGTAATATGAACTTTGGAATCTCGCGTACATATCGTACAATATACTGTATTTCTTCTTAGTGAATGACACATTTAAATTGTCGTATGGAAAGAATTGTGAATTTAAATAAACTTTAATATTTTTCAAGTCACAATGATCAAATTGTCCTGCATGTTTAGTAATGGCGTCTCTTCTACCTGTTTGTAAACCAAATATAATATACCTGGCTCGTTCTACATAATTCGATGTTTTAACAGTCCAAGTGTGTCGATCCGTAGTAGGTAAACTGGGATGCTCATGAAATTCCCAACTTCTAAATGGAATAACAATATCACGATCGGCTTTTAATTTTCTTAAAAGTAGCATTCTATGCTCGTCAGCCAATTTAACATGTGGAACTCTCCATACAATTTTGTCTAATTTTAATTTCCATTCTAAAGTCGCATCTGTAGTAGCATCTGCAGCTTTAATAATGTCTTTATCGTTAGAAGATCTCAACAAAACTAATTCTTGTTTAACGTTTAATATTATTTTCCTATAATCTTCAGCAAAACCAAGCAGCAAACGTAATGGAATATGAAAATCAAAATATCCATTTGGATTTGGAGTGATCGTGTCAATCGTAGGTAATACCCATCCGGCAGGTTTAAGTAAATTGGTTTCATTGGGTGTTATAGATGTTAATCCTTTTAAAGTTGTCGTAATACCTACTTTTTTAGTGGAATCAACTGTTACACCTGATATTTCATATCTAATTTCATCAAATAGGAAAGCCATAGGATTATTTATAAATGGAACTGTTGTACCAACAGTAGTACCGTCCTTTTTAGTAACTTGTCCTTCAATATACAAGTAACTTTCACATGGTAGTGTGTAAATGTCTTGATTTTGTATGGGAATACGAATTTCATCGTTATTGTTTAATTTCGATGAAGTGTAAGGGTTGTGGGTGTGATATTCTTTTTCCCATAGGGTTTCGTCGAATGTTGGACCCTGCGCTATATCCAGTATATCCATACTCGGTTAATTTTAATCCAATTCTCTCTAAGAAACGAATGTTCTCGCGTGTTAACTCCTCCACAGCTGAAGAGCTACTAATGCGGTTTCCCGTAGGTTGTTCGCTTTTAAATGTCAAACCCATGGTTTTGTATTAAAGTGTCGATTTTAAATGTAATCTAATCGTAATAGGCTCTTCTCTGAAGTCTACCAAGTTACCGTCTTGATCCAATACGCTCAACACGATGTCTGAAATGAAAGTGGTGTTCAACGGTAGATATACCAGGTTTTGTGGCTTTTCAACAATTTTAAATCCAGGTGGTACACTTGGGTAAAAAGTATGTATGATGTGGGTGTTAGCCCCGTCCCTGTAAGCACCTTGTATAATGTTACAAGTTATGTCTATACTATTGACTTTTAATATTGTTACTGTTTTCTTACCGGAATGTGTTACATCTGGTTCTAATACAGGCCCATCGTTGGAAAATCCTAATAAATCACCAATTGAGTTTGGTTGAGTGAAATCTATATAATATTTGGAAGTAATTTCAGCTTTCATCGTATTATTATTACCTTTTAATGTTATATTGTCTTTTCCCATTTTAGTTTGCAAAATTTCATTTATATGATCAATTTCATAAGAACCTGTGGGTAACCTGCACTCTTGTAAGTCTGTAAATTTTCCACCGGCATCCTTTCCCTTATAATAATGCAATATGTTATTTTTACCTTCCGTAACATTGGGAATAGAGTTGTACGTTGTAAAATCCAATAGTGCCGCCTCCCAAAACCTTCCTTTTTGCAAGCGTAACGCTGGAAAAAGGATACTTCGTAAATTGGACGATTTTCCTGTTAATGATACCGTATAGGAAGACATCTCAATAGTGACTGATACTTTTAGCTAGAAATTCCAAACATAAATGGCCGCATATTGAAGTATTATCAGGTTGTTCTCTTTTATAGTTATAATATATGTTTTTAGCAGATTTAAAGTAATTTTGAAGTTCTTTTGGTGGTGGCAAATTACCGAAACTATCAAAATAATATACATTGTTATTTAGTTTCTTATAACAAACCCAATGGGTGCCAGGCCCTTCAGTATTATCCAAATTTACAATTCCAGTCTCATTTTGCCACATTTTCTTTGGTAAGCTGTCTTTCATAAACACACCGCGAAAAAATGCTATTTTTAAACAGGAAATATATTTAAATAATTCAATATTGGTTAATGCTTTATGTGGTATGACCAATTGATTTCTTTCATTTAATATGCACGATAAGGTCTTAGGTAAAGACCTGCCCCGTTTTTTACCATTGACCACACGGTGGGCTTCTTCCTGCCTTTTCTTGTAGATCGTCGTCTTCTTTTTATATTTCCTCCATGTTTTCTTGTGGTTGACCTCCTTTTTACTCTCTTTCTCCTCCTTCTTCCACCTCCTACTGCTGTTTTAGCCTTCATACCTGCTGTTACTGCTAAAGCTGCTGCTTTTTCTGCTATGCTAGCGTCACTTGATTTTACTCGTTGCCAAGCTATGTCCGCAAGCTTTTTGTCAGCTATTGATCTATTTTTTGAATCGGCAAACGTGGAATATGCGATATCGTGTTCTTTACAAGCCTGATCTAACTTGTTTATGCCAGGATCGCCTCTTTCCAGTCGTTTTTTCAATTTAGTTCCTGGTCCGCAATACTGATAACCTCCTGGTATATGAAATTCGTATGGTAATGCGTCTATTGCTCTATTTACTATGGATCCTACTGGAATTTGTTTTAAAGCTTTACTTAACAGAGAAACCGCTGTGGACGTGATCCCACCTCCTTTTCTTGCAGTGTCTCGATATGGACTGATGTACTTGAACGTCATTATTGTCCTTTTATAATGGCAATGTGCAACTCATGTGTTAACTCTATGACAGGTTGCACATAAATGAAGTCATTTATTGAGTTATTTACTTAAATATCAATATCACCCCAATCTGATGATCTAAACTGTTTCGTTTTAGGGTTAATAAAGTATTTATTATAAATTTCTCGTTTAATATACTCACCTCTCATGGATTCAGCATAAGTATTATGACCTGATTTTCCTTGAAGAATATCTGGTGTAAAATGATTATGTAAATCAAATATCGCATTACCTAAAACTTTTACAAGAAAATTAACAGTGACAGCATTATCTACATGTTCAGGGTCTTTAAGGTTTGTTATACGTTTATTATTACAATCATACACTTTACTATCCTTTAATGATGTTGTAATGGTCTGTCCTACAGTTGCAGCATCATTTGCTTCTCTTCCTTGTCCCAAGTCTCTTATCACTCTATTATTACATGTAAACCATCTAAAATATTTATCTGGATCTAGATGTACGGTTTGTGATAAAGCAGCTGCATCATGTTTTTCATAACCCCATCCCATATTTGATAACTATTTATCCATGCAATCCCAAGCATCATTTTTGTATGTTAATAAATTAAATTTTTCATTACCTTGAACAAATTCATCCCCTTGCTTCGATACTACTTGATCTTGTTTTACAAAAGAGGTTGTTTCTTGTTTTAAGGTTTCCATCATTTGACCCACTGTTGCACCATCTGATGGCGCCGAACCATCTTTAACATTTGCTAAACAATTATTAAAACAATCTATAACCCCTACATCACGTATGATGCAATGATCTTTAATATATTTTAGATTTACGGCATCGTTTTCAGTTTTTGGATAGCCTATATCATTAATAACAAATTTATAAAAAGAAAATCCATCTTTTGTCTTTTCAGGTATCAAAGAATGTAAATAGCATCTATTTACGCTGTCTTTTGCATCTTTAGGGTCATCTACGTTGGATATACGTTTATTGTTAGCACTATACGTTTTCCCATTGAATTTTAACGTATTTTTTAATTCAGATGACAAATAACCTTTGTTTATTGCATCACCGTTTTGATTTGGTTTACCAACGTTGATGATTCTATGATCTTCTGCGTCATATGTGTTATTTTGTAGTCTTAATGTTGGCGATATCTTTTTCTTTAATATTTTTAGATTTATTGCATCGTTTTCATCCGTAGGATCTTTTATGTTTTTTAACCTTTTATTACTCATATCATAATCTCCATCAGGTGTTTGTGGTAAACCAGCACTTCTTTTTAAACTATTGGCATAATATAACCCATCCGAGGAGTAACGTCCGAACTTGTCGACACTCATGGTGCAACTGAATAGTATTCTAGGGAGTAACGCATTTTTATGAGATTACCCCACGGTTTCGGAGTTCATCCACTAAAGCCACCCATTCGTTTTCCAATCCAGTATGACCCGCTTCTTTAGCTTCATGTATTAGTTTCATTCTATCCACCAATTTATTGATATTATTGTAATAAATCACATTTGTGTTATATAGTTCCTTCATTAAACCTGTACCCGTAACGGACTTACTTCTTTTTCTTCGTTCCTGAGCACTTACATCCAAAGTGGATGCCATAAATCTTCGTTTTACAGGTTTTCTTTGTGTTAACGGCATTGTTTGTCTTCTAGTTGGTATTAACTTGGATACAAATTCTTTATATTTTAAAGACTTAGATCTAAAAGGAGGCTGGTCAGGTAAATACTTTCTTCTATATGCATTTGTCTGTTCCAAAATATTTTTATATGCTTCCATGTCGTTTTCTTTCACTACCGATACTGAAGGCTTATTTTCAAATAATAATTCAAATAATCCTTTTGTGCCCTTATACCTTTGATCACCAATGACAATATTATCATGTTCGTCAACGTTTAACGGGCTATTACCTATCATTAAACCGTCTTTTGTTAATCTCGCTCCATAACTATGGTAATTCTTATTAGGAATTGTTCCGAGTAACATTTTTACCATGTATTTCCTTCCTAAAGGTCCTTTGTTATGAATGTTTTCACCCAACAAGCTTATGTTTGACGGACCTTCCCTTGTCTCTTCTTCTTTTTCCTCTTCACTAGCAGTTGATACAACTTCATGTCCTCTTTTGGCTTTTACTTCATATAATTCTTTTATTCCACTATAGTCCGGTGATTCTAGCTCTCTTTCGGGTTCTCCACCGGTAAAACCACTATACGTAGAGGATTCCAGGTCTTCATCACTAAAATCTTCTGATTTTACATTTTCTCTTTCAAACTTCGTAATAGGTGCAATCGCATCTCCTTCCAATACAGGTTTAGCAAATTTTTTGTTTAATTGTTTCAAGGGTTCAGTAATAGGTTTAAAAGTAGATTCAAGGAATTTCTCCCTCTCGCTAATACCTAGTTTCAATGCTCTGTTTTTAGCCCGAATAGAATCACTAAGTGATTTTATTTCTTTTACTAATTTTTCTTGGTTAACCATGTTTGTAGCAAGACGTGTTGTACAACAATGAATGTGTTATACCACGTTTAATGTATTAATATAAATTTATCAAATCCTATCCTGTATCGACCATTGTTTAGCGGTTGTTCCTTCATAATTGTTAGGAACCCATACTTTTCAGCCCAAGCCTTTCCACACAACTCTTTAAATCGTTCAAATGTCATATCC
Source organism: Neoaliturus tenellus (assembly GCA_030545055.2). NCBI lineage: Eukaryota > Metazoa > Arthropoda > Insecta > Hemiptera > Cicadellidae > Neoaliturus > Neoaliturus tenellus. The sequence continues at coordinate 123,519,269 of CM061537.1, forward strand.
GCATTTACATGATCAAAATATATATGTTTTAGGTTGGTTTCGTCCTGTTTAAATACAATTAACATGTTTGCATTGTCTCTAATGAGTTGTTTAGGTATTTTGCTGTAAGTTTGGCCAATATAAATGCTATCTATGTTGTTATGTCGACCCATAGCGAAGTAATTCCTTATTGTGTTTTGGTTTTCACAAGATACATCGTCGAATATAAACACGGAGAATGGTTTAGCTTCTTGTGGCTGCATGACACTCTCGCTTGCATTAAACTTTAAATATTTAACTTCAGGCACATTAGTCAGTATTTTTTCCAATAATTGATACTTTGGTTGTTGTAGTGATTTTGAAAATACATATAGATTGTTAAATCGTAATCCTTTAGGGTTTGTAATCAAATTGAATACTACATTAGTTTTTCCACAGTTGGAAGGTCCGGTAACCAGACAACGAACGGTGTTTGGTAACAAATTGCCATGTTTCCCACTATTGAATTCTGAATTATCCACTGTGAGTTCATCTATATTATTAATAGTAAAACTCTCTTTTTGTGGTACTATCTCCATCCTTTGTAATGGTTCAACCTAAAATGATTCTCTATCGTTATATCAAATCCTTTTTAGGTATCCAAGAATCTTCCGTCTTATTAAATCCTAACCATCGTACTTTGACCTTATCTTTTTTCCGTTGCAACACCTTTTCAACTAAATATACATCGCCTACTGTTGATTTTAACATTTCATGTCCATAAAACCCTCCTTCAAGCAATTGTCCTTTATTATCTTTTAAAATATATGTCTCAGGTACTGTAGGTTGTACTTTGAATACAGTAAAAACCTCATTGGTCCAATTTGGCAGGTATCTTTTACTGAATACACCTTTATATTTACTTATTCGCACTTTATCACCCACATTAAATTTTTTAGGCTTTAGTTTTTCAACTTTTGGTTTAGTATTCGTTTTTATACGTTTTAATACAAGGTTTTCATTTTTACTAGTTACTTGGTTTGGTTTCATCCCGATAGTCCTATGAAATTTGTTATTGTAATCGTTTATAAGTTTTGGTAACATATCAATCCATATGTGCGATCCTCTGTTGGAAAACATTTTATACATTGCACTTTTTAAAGTTCTGTTGAATCTTTCGATTATTGAGGCTTTTACTTCTGAATTGGTTGAATAATGGTTTATATTGTGTTTTTTCATTAAATTTGCAAATTCCTTATTAAAATATTCTTTTCCATCATCTGTTTGTAAATGTTTAATAGTATGTTTGTCTCTTTGTATAGCTGTTTCCATTGCTTTTGTAACACTTTTGCCACTTTTATCTTTTAGTGGTAAAGCATCTGCCATTTTTGAAAAACAGTTAATAACAGTCAATATGTATTTATATCCTTTATTTTGTTTGCTATAAGGAATCATTTCGATTAAATCCGCTTGATATAAATCATTAATTCCTTTTATCACCGTATTTCTTCGTGGAAACTTTCTTCTTGCAGGTTTATGAAGTTCGTTGAAAATTTGTTGCTTCAAGTCCTTCATATTGCAGGTTTCAATGTTTGTTGTATCACATGTATAATCACAATGAATGTTGTTTTAAATATTCACATCATTTATATGGGTCAAGGTCATCCAAACTTGTGTAAAAAAATGGGGAACACGGCGTTGGACTTGCCGTGTTCCCCATTTTTTACGGAAGGAGAAAGGAATAAGGTCGAAGTTGTAGAAGGACGAAGAATAGGTTACTAGTTGATAGGGTTTAAGGAGTAATGGCCGAAAGGAAGAGTGTGGATTTTGTCGGGCAACATATGTCTTTTATCATCCCGAGCTGACAGTGCTTTTTTAATTTCGGTGACACTGTAGACTTGATGCTTGAAGCTTCGGATATTGTTGAATGTTGCTGATATCGTAGTATCTTCAAACAAACAAGTCTTGTAGTGGTCAAATGTTACGTGTTTTTTCAAATAAGATGTCTTCACTCCTTTTGCTTTCTTGACTGTCGGTGTGTTGTTCTCGTGGTACATCTTAAATGAATATAATTTCGCCATCAGCGCTACTATTTCTTCTAAAGGCATTCCATTTGCTTCATCTTTGAATTTTCCAATTACTTTTTTATTTTTTTCATTGAAATTTGGATGGTTCTTCGGATAGTCAGAAAAGTCGAAATCTTCTTTGTATGGAAAAGTCCTTAGGTCTTCATACATGTCCAAAGTCTTTATCCAGTAGATAAACGCGTCCGTATCCATGTATGCGACTCCAATGTTTTCCCTTCCGTAGTGTTTAACCATTTTGTTATAATGGAAATCATACATCAGGGTTTTACTTATGTCCAAAATCGACATACCTATGTATAACGGACGGTCCATGACTATTGTTGTTTTCTTCATACTGACAGCGACTAGATTTTCGTTTATAATCATGGATGTTCCGAAATTTGGTTTTTGCACTAATTTTTCCAATTTCCTAGGATCACTCACTAATTTTACATTTTTGTGTTTTCTTTTGTTCTCCAAGGTCTTCCCAAAGATGGCATTGTTCATTAATTTATAGAAGTCCTTTTCAAATGCTGTTGTCGCTGCAGCTCTTCTTGTAGTGTTGGAATCAATATATGGTTTCAACCAACAAGACTGGGTGAATTCAATTGCTCTATGAATTCTCACTATACGTAGACCCAATTCGAGAGCCTGTTGAACTACCCAGTAGTGAGCCACATAGCGATCTTTATTCTCCAAGGTCATCATCAATTTTGGCCATCTTCCTGTCGGTGAAACTTCAGTCTTGGCTAGGAGAGGCAAGTCGTAGTGATGGCCATGAAGGTGCTCCGGGTATTCAAAATCACAGTCCAAAATATAGCCTTTTGGACCATCCTTTGGAATCTGTGAGATGTCTCCGATGGTGGCCGGGTCGATCCATTTGAAGTCAGCGTAGGGAAGCGGATTTGACATTGCCCAACCATAAAGGTTGTTTGCGTCAAAGTAGCCAAGGTAGACCGATGGTTGTTGCTCGTCGAAGCCGGGGATGTACTTGTTGTTGGCTTTGACATGACGTGTTACAGCTTGTGTCAAACCGCCCCGTACACCAGATTCCATCATGAGCACCATATCAATATCCGTTAGAAGTTCCAGTCGACAGTTGGTTGACTTTAGCATAGCTTGCCATGCTAATCCTGGAGATGTGTACGAGTGTAGAGGGTCCAGTCCATAGGCGGAGAAGCAGGTGTTTCGAAATTCTTCCATCACATCGCACAGCAGAGTTACGTCCAATTTTATATAAAAGTCAGAATATTCCCCTAAGGTTTGAATGTTTAGTTGGTTCCAAACATTACAAGCATGATTGTAGTCTTCAACGGAGATTTCACTTTCGTTTAATTTGCTGTTGAAGGCTTCAATCGGTGGTAGACTGGTTTCTTCAAATTTTTCTGTAGAAGTTATGTAATCGTAGGGGAACACTCCTTTACGTAATACTAAGTCCAATTTATCTTCAGGTACAATCTTGCTGGTTTCTTTTAAGTCTTCTCTTCGTAGATTCTCAGACAATCTGCTCAAACTAGATGCCATAAATCTATAAGAGTCTACAAAGCGAAGTTTAATTTTACCTACTGTTTTTGAGAAACTGATATACTTTTCCAATGTTGTAGCAAGAACATCGATTTTACCATTATCTCTTCCTAATTCTGGAATAATGAAGTGGGAGTCGTAGCCGCTAAGATTGTGTAACACTACAGGGATAAAGTTTGGCAGTTTGTAATTTATATTGCATGAATTACAAGCAGGTCCTCTGTATAACCCTGTGAGGTGATCATGATCTCTTACTTTTGGATTTTCTTCACTGAAGCTCTTCTTACATAGATAACATCTTGTTGCTGAAATGTATTCTTCTTGTTGATTTTGGTTCAAAGGTTCCATGGGTAAAACATTACCGTATAAGCGTTCCGCCTTTTCAGCAATCTCATACAACTGGTCTACAAAATACTTAGCAGCTTCTTCCCCACGGTAGAGTATCGGAGTGGATGTTAAGCCATAGTCTTGCAATTGTTCTTCAGGTAAAGTAGATTTCACCAATAAGCAAAAACTGTTAGGTTGATGCAATTGATATTTGGTTCTTCTAGTTACTTCACCATCCGAAAGTTCCTGCGGCACTAACGTGGATTCAAAGTCAGCATAGATAACTAGTGGAATCCGGTATTGGTGAACTGTTTTATTGAACTGGACAAATGCTCTAGATGGTGGTGGCAGACTAATCTTCACTTCATAGTTGTCATTACAAAGCCGCTGGTGTTCCGACAACCACTCCGATCCTCCACGTCTCAACTCTTTATATGTGAAACAGAAACATCTTTTACACACTGTTAACCTACGTTTCTGTTTTGATAATTGATTTTTAACCAAGGCTGCAAAGTCCTTTATCCACACATAATGTGAAATTTCACCCTTAGTTATCAATAACAGATCCGTGTGGTTTCTTTCCTCAACTTTTGATACTCTCAGAGGATAAACACTATTGGAATCATCTAAACCAAACACATTTACAGAAACACCTGGGTTTTGTTTCTCAAAATTACCAATACTTTTAACACTAACAGGGTATGACAAACCTCGAAAGTTGTAGCGGTGTTGGACAATTTGATACGCTCTGCTAACTCTACAAGGATTTTCTTGCACATATTTTGTTAGCATAGCATATTTAAAGCATTCATTGTCCTCATTTTGCACATTGATACAAGATTTGGTAGCTTGTATCTTCTTTGGCAAAGGTATATAACTACTACCCCTTATACCATATCCGTGCTTGTGAACCCTTACATCCATACCTTCAATCGATGATAGACTCCAGCCGGATCCTCTTCCTTCATGTTCTTGCAGTTTAACTAGCAGTTCATGCAAACATTCTTCAATAATTTCATTGATATCAGATTCAGTTGTAAGGGTTCGGTTTTTGGTAATGAATGCTCTTAATGCCGTTTCACCATCAGTATTGGTAAACTTTGATTCTAACACCAGTCCAAATTTAATGAAGTTCAATCTCTGTAATTCTTCTTTTAGCGTTTTTCCAACAAGTACTCTGGCCTGGGTTATAAAATTATCTAATTCCAATTGCACATTATCAATTTTAAAATGTGTTACAGCCTGTCCTGGTAAGGCCGTGGTGCGCAGTTGTCTCACATCTTCCAGTTCTTCTTCCGTGTCCTCTTCTTCCGTGTCCTCTTCTTGCATATCCTCTTCTTCAATAGGTCTTCTAGTAGTGGATGGTCCAGCACCAGCAAATTGGATCACACTAGGTCTTCTTCTTTGCATTTGCTGTAGATAGCTGTCCCAGTAGTCCGTCTGCTTCTGGTGCTCTTCCAAAAACCGGTCAATTGAGTCTAAGTCTATTTCATCCATGGTAATATCTTCTTTTCTATCTTCGTCTTCATGTAATTCTCTATGTATGGTGAAAAGATCTTCGTCTTGAAAGATTTCCCCACAAATATCGCAAAGAGCCATTTCAAACAGTTTGGCTTTGAATGCACACTCTGTGAATGTCCACGCAATAATGAGCAGCGCACTCCACAGGGACCCTTTATATCCGAGGCAGATAGGTGGGGAAAGTGACGTCATATGGAAACAGGTTATCACTCATGTGCTAAATTTAGCCTTTACACAACCGTTTTGTAATACATTTATCAGTAGGCTTGATAAATTGATGATATTTGGTCTAGATTCAATAATTTGTACAAGTTTTTTCAAAGACGTCTGTTTGAGCAAGTTTATGTAGGTCAAGGTCATTTGGAATTATTATTTTGAGCGGGGGATAGAGCACTAAGCAGCATCATTTACTACAAAGTGCTCTATCCCCCGCTCACATTCTTTTTTTTTAACTTTTTGTTTAAACTTTTTACAAGGGTGAAACATCACCATCAGAGTCGGAATCATCCTCATCACGGAATAGGCAGCGATGACAATACATAATTCTTCTGGCAACTAACATCCTATCCATTGGACGATGGGGAGTGTCTTGTTCTTGTTCTTCTTCTTCGATTTTCAATTGGAATTCCATTTCCGACTCAGATGACGACTCTAATGTTTCGTAGGCGTGCAAGTCCACTTCATTGTCCGTTGAACCAGCTTCGTCAGAGTCCGTTTCAATATCCATTATCTCTTCCTCCTCCTCTTCTTGATCAACCGCAGGTAGTTGGTCCTCTACTTCTATAATTTCTAGAGGTATTACCTCCAGAATAGAGACAATTCTGTTGCGATGGAACACGGTGTTGTCAAGTGGAGCCATGGTATGGAAGTGTTGTATCCATCCAATTTGCTTACCCTTTTTATACCCCCACCAACTATACAATTTATGTGGGTCAAGGTCACGTAAAGATACCCTTTGAGCGGGGGATAGACCACTAAGCAGCATGCTAGTCCATTGCCGCAAAGTGATCTATCCCCCGCTCTGTTCTACAAAACCTCAATCAAGTCCAAGTCCAAGTCCTGTTTAACACATTTTATTCTAATTCCATATCCAATTTAAAAATTTCAATTTCACATGGTTTACATTCCTGATGTATCAAACACTCCAGCTCCCTAAACATATCGTCCAGTTCGTCCAAATTATGATGTCCTACTTTTAACACATGAAGGTGGTTCATGCTTTGCATTGTAGCATGACCATCAACAAACAAGTTTCTTTTCCACGCTAACATAAATTGGCAGTTTTCTTGAAAGATTTTTCTCACCAAACAATCATACACAGCCGTCAACATGTCTCTACAATCTTCATAGTGTACCATCACAGAATACCTGTCCAAGTTAGCACCAAGCAGCGATCCACTCATTGTTTCTAGCGTTCCACTGGAAGGTCCAAAGCAGAATGAAGTCGAGATGTATAGACCCCCTCTTTTATACCAGTTAACCGGTTGTCCTTGCTGTAAAGTGGGTCAAGGTCATCCAATGCTACCCTTTGAGCGGGGGATAGACCACTAAGCAGCATGCTAGTCCATTGCCGCAAAGTAGTCTATCCCCCGCTCTGTATTCTACACACACACACACACATGTCCCTGTCTTTTCATTACATACCTAATATATATTCACTACCTTCATCGTCACTATCACTCATCACCGTTTCTACAAACTCCACCGGATTAAAGTTAAATTGTTTCAATTGTTCTTTTAAGTTTTCAATTTGTTGGTCCTTTACTTCTAAAACACTGTGAAGGTGTGATATGTAGTCCGCTGCCTCGTTGATGCTTGCCACTCTGGGATCGCCTAACTTCAAGCTGGGGACTACAGCCTGCAGCTTGAAGTACGCCATACGCCTTTCTTGCTCCTGCCGTTGACCAGGACTGAGCAAGCCTTGCCCGTCTTGGCTCACCTCCAGCAAGGTCCGTAGCATTGGAGCTTTGCAGGCGTTTGCCCGAGCAACAGTTATGCTGTGGAATGGTCGAGCAGGTCCACGAGTAGCAGGCAGCACGTTGGCAGCACGCCTTCTTGAAGAAGAAGAGGAAGCCCGAGAAGTTTTGGAGTTGGACGCCATGTTACAGTGCGGTATTCAGCTAAGCGGTACAAAGCAGAATAACCAAACTGCACATTAATACCCGTATATATACACATATCAGTGGTGGGGGTACTAGTTAACCTTGTAAAGTGGGTCAAGGCCATCCAAAAACATTACCAGAACGGGGGATAGATCACTAAGTGGCATGTTAGTCCATTGCCACAGAGTGATCTATCCCCCGCTCTGTATTTCACATTCACGCACACATTCATACATACACACAAGTCCCAGTCCAAGTCTTTACCCACACACCTATCCACTCTCATCCTCACTATCATCACTGTCCAACAGGCTTTCACACTTCTTAATTAGTTTTTCCCATTTACTCCGGATATAAAGTAGCTCCCTGCGAGTATTCTCTAGCATTCTGTCCCTTTGCTCTATGACTTCGTCGTACCACTCGATGATGTTTGGTGGAGTCTGGGTTGATGCGTCCATCGTGGTTGGTTGAGAAGCTCCGCTGCTCCGCAACTCCTTCCTCACAGGACCAAAGCCGGAGAATCGGACACGACTCCTTGACGAAGGCCCCGATCGGATTGGTCCAATGCTCGGGCTGGAGTTGGAGGCAGCCGGGCCAGAGGTAGAGGCTGGGACGTTCATAGCAGACATGGTGGTGTTCAGCTTAACGGTGTAAAGCAGAATGAGAGGACGGTTGATCACCACTCCTATATATACCCATTTTTAGTGGTGGGGATAACACGGGGGGGGGTTGAAAGAAATTTTGCTTAGTCTTCCCGGTCATCAGTTTTACATACCTTTAGCACACCCATTATTTTGGTTTCTTCTATAACTTTACACACCTCAAACACCCAAGCAAACAGCTCATCTATGTTGTTATAATTAATTTTTGTCCAGTGTTCATACTTATAAGTTTGGTTGTTTATAATACATAGATAAAATGTAGACCCGTCTCGTCTTATACAATACTCAACTTCCATTCTATGCTGGTTTAGCACTTCCCAAGCATTGTGTTGATCTATCAAGAAGTCACCACCTTTGTAATTGTACCGTGACATGTTTACCACGGAGCACAGAAACAGACTGAAGCAAATGAACGGCTCATACAAGCTTAGTAAGAGCGTTAGAGTGGGGGTATCACATGATACACAACATTAGTTGTAAGGTTAGCACTTTACTTTAAACAGTAATTTATATGGGTCAAGGTCATTCAAACTTTGAAAAATTTTTACCTCCAAACACTTGTAGCAAGCTACAAGTGTTTGGAGGTAAGTTTTTATTTGTTAAAGATTTTTGTAACTTAGTCTTCGCCCTCAAGGACACGGTTTGAGATTGTCCCAGTGACTTTACATCACCGCCAGGTTAAAGTATTATACAAGTCAAGTGTTTTTTTTTTTTTATAACTTGACTTGTATAATACCCCTCTCCCTTACTTTAAGAGGGTTAAGACTAAATTTGGAAACATAATTTGGAAAAAGACTTTTTAAATATTGTCCAACACAGCCTAACAATTTTGTTTTTTTTTTTGGTGGGCCCATGTCCTAGTCCATTTCCCACACGGTTTCACATCCTTTCCTTCGTATTAGATAGGCTTTAGGTATGAAAAATTCTCTTTGTACCATACGAGGTGGTACTTGCATTGTACAAAGGCGGCCTTCACCTTTTACAACGATTTCTACTTTCTTATTACCTGCTCCATATGTCTGACCAATGAAATAGTATTTTTCATCAACCTTTAGCCTTCTAATATCCCGCGGTTGCGGACCGTGGGGATGTCTGAACTTGAACGTTTTAGGCTTAATGTACAGAGTATAGGGTTTGAATTGCCGAAATTTGACTGTACTTTTGAGGTGTCGTTGGCAGCGATCCCCTTCTGCACAAGCAAGTTTCTGGCAACACAAAACCCCAAACTTACTAGACATCCAAGCGTAATCGCATTTCTTACCCTTGCCAGCAGGGGCTTTAACGCGTTTACGTTTCTGTGTTGGACTCTTTAGCGGAGTGTCTTGGAGCTTCTCTGAATTAGGCTGGCTAGAAGGGATGGGGCTGGAAGGAGGTAGAAGGGGCAAAGATTGTTCAAGCGGGATGGAGCAAACAATTTTGGGCGGGGTAGGAGAGCGTGTTAGGTCTATGGTGGGAAGATTAGGGGAGAAGATGGATTTACGGGGTGGTTTGGTTGGTGTAGGTGGCATGGGGGATATAGGTGAGGGACATTGGGATGTAGTGTATGAGAGGATTTTCCGGGTTCTGCTGTATGGGGTGATCCTCGACCTAGACGTCTCTTCAAAAGCCGCAGACTCCGATCCTGAGTCCGATAGCAGCGAGAGTGCTGGAGAGGCTACCGGGACTCGACCTGACGACTTGACGAGTTCTCCTGACGATGGCTGTGCACCAGCCTCTTCCACTGTCGCCGGCAATGGCGACAGGCTGGGCATTGAGGCGGGCTGTGGCGGCGGCGGCGGCGGTGGCGGCATCGTCAGGCAGCTCAGGATGTTCGCAGTCATCAGGTATTCCAGGATCGAAGTCGAGGATGATGAGGGTCGAGACGTGTCGGTCGAGGTTGAAGTTGATGGGTAGTTTTTCAGCTTCAGACCCATTTTACCCATTGTAATGAATGAAAAGAATAGATGTAAAGAAAGAAGTGAACTTGTAAAACAAAAGTCTCAAGAGCGAGAGAGAGTACCTGTCCGTATGGGAGCTTGGACCGGAATGAGAAGTGCGTGCAGCCCGGCCGCCTTATATCCCCACCGGGGCTGCCACGCCCAGGATATCAGGGGTGGGGGTGGGGGTGGGGGTGGGGGTGGGGGTGGGGGTGGGGGGGGGGGTTCGCACTTTTTGCGGGGAGGGGGGGGGTTCGCACTTTTTGCGGGGGGGGGGGTTCGCACTTTTTAAAAAAATAAGCCCCACTTGAGGCATTTATGTTACCATAGCTGAAGCCTCCCAAGGGACCCAACTATAAACAACTCCAAACTTGTGGGTTACAAATACCTAACTGTTATATTTTTTAACAGACATTAATGTATTAACTGTGTTAATAAGACCTGACTGTTAAACACTTTGAAAGATTTTACATATTTAGGTCAAGGTCACAAAAATCTTTAAAAAAATTAAGCCCCACACCCCCCTTTGGGGGTGTGAGGCACTTGGGTTGTCATCGCTGTAGCCTCCGAAGAGACCCAACTATGACAACAAGGCAACATCCAATGTCGTGTACCCTTCGCCACGCAAGACTTGTAAACATTTACTGCATTGTCTTTTCAGTAGCTAACAAAGATTCATTTACATAATTTTGTGTTTCCAGAAGGAAACAAACTGAGGACACCCTAGTGGCTTACGTCCTCGTCCGAGTGCAGAGGCCGCCGCAACCTTTTGCATGCCAGCGTACAAACGGACATGCTCCCAAATGCCATCCGCAACCTTTTGCATGCCTGGCAGGAGCCTACCGATAATTAAAATAGGCTTTACACGGGGGCCTACTCCCGTAACCTATCTTTAATATTTTTAATTTAAAATGCATTGAATTTTTACAAGTCTTTGTGGGTCAAGGCCACACGGACATTAAAAAATTTCGGCCCCCGTACATCCATGGCGAACCACGAATGTTCGGGGGCCTTGGGGACTAAAAACACAAATAGCTAACAAAGATTCATTTACATAATTTTGAGTTTCCAGAAGGGAAACATACTGAGGACACCCTAATGGCTTACGTCCTCGGTCCGAGTGCAGAGGCCGCCACAACCTTTTGCTTGCCAGCTTACAAACGGACATGCTCCCCAAATGCCATCCGCAACCTTTTGCATGCCTGGCAAGGAGCCTACCAATTATTAAAAGTGGCTTTACACGGGGGCCTACTCCCGTTCCCTGACTTTACAATTTACTTTGAGCATTGAAAAAGCTCAAGGGGGGATTGCTAAAACAAGCGTATACACTTTAGAAACATATAACACACTTACAACACACAATTGAGCTCAACGTAGTCAATGCTGGAAAAAGCACATACACATTAAACACATATAACAAACAAGACACAAAGGATAAAAGACACAGGAGACATAGGGTACAAGTAAAACACTCTCATATAAAACAATTCGCAATACCCAAACGCAAGCGCAATATCTTACAACTAATACAAGTCTTAAAGTTAGAGTAGACTTCGCTAAACACTGAAGGCGCCATTCAATGTTTAGTGATGCCTATGGCGGTCCGTCCCGGTCGTTCACGTTCAACGCGCGGGAGCGGACTGCGAGCCGGCTCTGGCCGGACCCCCTTATATCCCCACCGGGGCTGCCACGCCCAGGTTATCAGGGGTGGGGGAGGGGGTGGGGGTGGAGGGGGGGGCGCACTTTTTGTCGGGGGGGGGGGCTCGCACTTTTTGTCGGGGGGGGGGCTCGCACTTTTTGTCGGGGGGGGGGGCTCGCACTTTTTGTCGGGGGGGGGGGGGGTCGAGGTAAGTTAAGTGGGTCAAGGTCACCCACAACACTTGTACTCTAAGTGTTGGCTATACCCCCACCACAACTGGGTCCCTAGGCTGCACAACACCGCTTCGCCAGTATGTCTCCGGCTTCCATGCGGTGCGCCTCGCTGTTCTCTAGCTCTCTATATGTAAGTAATTTTACAAGTTCTGAATGTAGGTCACTACACTTTGACTCTGGGACGATATCGACTTGTAGTATTTCAGTGTTTTGACTCAAGGTCATCACACTTTAACTCTAGCACATCGGTTATCGTACCAGAGGTGCTCAATAACCTAACTTGTAATGTTTAGGGTGGCGTTTGCACGCCACGTGGTATCGCCATGAGTGTCCAGTCCAAGTTTTAAGTTAAATTAATTTTACTGTAATCTTTTCCATTTCTGCTTCGTTTTGCCAAAGTATAAGGTGTCGCTTAATAAAGTGGTATTTCTCTAAAGTTATAGGAGATTGCAAGGATACAATTAGTTTATTTAGGAGACTCTTCATCTTGGAGTTTAACACAATTTCCACTTTGACTTTGCTTCCTTGGCTCTCACAGCCTAAGCTGTACAGAAATGTTTCTTCTAGTGCCAACTCGGGCCAAGAGAACAGTGTGTTGACTGTAGGACAGCTCATGGTGAAGTGATGCGAAACTCCAGCGTACCACCTCACCTTCCCCCGCCACTGTGACCTTCCCCCACTCCTGCTGTTTCCCCCACCTCTTTTCCCTTGACTCATGCGCTACAAGCAGTCTCTCAGTATTGTGCGGACTTTTGTGAGGGGAAGCCATGTCGCGGGACGCTTTAGGTAAGAAACTTAGCCGTGTTAAGACTTTATTAGTTGCTCACTGTCCACCACTGAAAGTTAAGAGAGTTTCAACTTTAGCTAAGTGGCGCAAACTGTTGCGCGGACACCCTAAGTTTTATACAAAACAGACTAATGTCAGTTTTACTGATGAGGATTTGTTTAAAATATTGGATGAAATGACTTTTCCTTGCAAAATTCAGTTAGTTACTCCCATTCCTGACAGTTTAGAGTCTTAGTCTCTCAAGCCGATATACCTAGAGTACACGGAGCCTGACGGTCAGTCACTCGGTGGCTGTCGTGGGGTGCGCATCGGTGTCGGCGCTCTGTAGTTGTTAAGTGTTCAAGGTCACAGTAATATGAAATTGCGGGTGTTGTGCTTGTTCAATGGCCTCTGAGGACTAGTGGATGACGGTTTAAGCAAGGTCATGTCGCAAACTCGAGTTTGACTTGGCACTTTTGCTGTTTCTCATCGCAAATTCGCTCCAAGTCGTCAAGGTCACGTGGACTCTGACTGAAACTCGGAGCGTAGTGCGAGAAACGGCAAAAGTGCCAAAAAATTTTGAGTTTCGGCGTGACCTTGACCTTAACAGTGTCAGTGACGTCATTTTGATGATGTAATGGATGTTGACGTCACCAGCATGTCATTTCTGTGACGTCATGGGTGTGACGTCACGGAAATGACGTCATCGATGGTGACGTCATCAATTACGTCATCGATGACGTCATTTTGATGACGTCATGGGTATGACGTCATCGATTGCGTCATCATCGATGACGTCATCGATTACGTCATCGATGACGTCATCGGGGTCATTGACCTTGGCGATGACGTCATCACATTCCTCAGAGGTCATTGAACTGAGCCAGCAACCGCAAAAACACACTACTGATAAAGGTTAAGACACAATACATATAACCCAAACGAAATGAAATTTTTATTTAAATTTGAGGAAAAATGTATTATTTTGAAATATTTACACTATTTTAAATTTAACCAGGGAGGAACCTTGTTCTATAAAACAAACTGGTGTGGCAAATAAAAATTTTTTTAGTGCCACTGTTTGCTTTTTGGGTTTTGATGCTGTATGACTTTATGAACTTCTTTAAGTTTGAAGCAACCTTCAAAATTTTGGATGTTGTTATTATTAATAATAAGTTATTATTGAGATATTTTTGTTTAGGCCTATGCCCAGGTGAAATTTATCAAAAAAGCTATTGTTACTTCTTTTTCATTATTACTTAAATGGATTTTAAATGTGTATGTTTTTATTCACTTGATACAATTCGAATTTTCATATTTTAAGTATTAACCCTCTTAAGAATTTCCCTTTTTAATATTCCCAAGGGTTTAACTGTCCAAAACTTATTTAAAAAAATCCATGATAATGTGAATGTTCACGTTCAAATGGAAACATGAAACCACTGATAAAAAATCATAAATAAAAAAATTCTTTCTTCACTGTTAAAAGTAGGACAAGTTAATTCGGATATTTTAAAGTGTAAGACTTCATTGATGAACAATAAATTTGGTTAGTGCTATTAAAATATATATATTTATTTAATCCGTTTACATGCTTAGCATCTGGGTACCGAGCATTTGGTCAACTTAAAAATGGTTTGTTACTTTTCAATCACTCACCTCCGACAAATTAATACTCTCTAACTTAACTCACTTTGCCGTGTTCACTCCTCTTGAAATTAAAGGGCTCTGCTCTCTCAGTTGAAAATTTGCCTAATCACATATTCCAAATTATTTTATAACATCTTTTTAATTTAAAAAATTATTACTAGCGAATTTTTAACTACAAAATTTTTATTTAAAATTGTTATTTAATTTTTAACTTAATTAAAAAATGAACAATAAACAATAGAGCGTTTTTGAAATGTACGGAAAATTGTATGTTAAACACTCAAGATAATTTCAGCTGATTCCGTGGTCAAATTACAAACTTATATCATGGTAAAACATGTTTATTCCTTTGTTTTCTACGGTTTATAATTTAATTTCAATTTAAAAATATAATTCAATAAGACTTAAGCATGAATAAATTACCACGTGGCTTTAATTCCCCCCTCAGTACACTCTACTCTTTCATTTTGTACAAAAAGTGATCCAAGTTCGATCCCTTCAAAATACCCGGAAAGGGAAAATCTCCCGCCATATCTCTGCTTATCAGTCAGCTGGTGATGCTGGCTTTATCCTCAATCGCTTCCCCACAGAGTTGACGTTAACGACCTAGATCGTGGGGAAACCCATCTTCCAACCAAGTCTCGTGTGTCCCGCAGGGATCCATTCGCGGGATTTTTATTCGTTTTCGGTATTTTCAGACCCTGAGCGTCACAAAAAAGTAATGCGAAATATACAGAGTGTTGTGATTTTATGAAAAAATTACAAAAAAAAGACAAAAAAAAACAAATTTTATCGACATTTTTTTCTTTGGTACTAAAAATGGATACAGTTAATGATGTCCCTGAAACATATTATAATAGTATTTATATCAGTTCCTAAAGATAAAATTTTCCAAATGTGTTGAAAGAACGTTAGTTTTAGACAAATTAATTGTTATGGAATAAAGTTTTTTTTGCAAAATAAAAAACGACATAGCTTTCTTTTCTTTGTGGCAGTTGTTCTTAATGACAAATTATCGTTCGAAACAATATTTTTGTTTTTCAGTGCAGTAAATTGTACATTTTGTCCTAAAAAAAATGAATAAATTTAAACGTTATTTACATATTGTTTTATCTGGTAATGTCGGGAAAATGCAGTTAAAACCAACAAATAGTTAGGGTGAGGTTAAAACGTCCAATATATAAGCGGGATAAAACGGTATATTTTATGTGCAAAAAGCGGGATAATGCGGGAATTTTCAGCTCGATTAGTGGGATTTTATTGTTTGCAGAGTGGATACACTGGCCCGCTACTATGTGCGACGCACGACGCTACGCCAATCCTAAAAAACCGGTTAATAAGATAAGGTCAGCCGACCGGGAAATACCGGAATGCAATTAATCACTATAGGACCGCCTTATTGTGTGTTAAATCCAAGCTGCGGTTTTCCTCAACAGTTCATATGAATAGCTTGCAATATTGAGGAAGTACATTGAAGTCATTTAAGGTACAGAATTTAATTTGGCACAAATATGGAGTGTATTAATAAAGAAATTAAAATGAATTTTGAAATATTTTTATTACTGTGTCAATATGGTCAAAATGGTGGCCATTTTAAAATTTCTAAACTAAATATCTTAAAATTGTGAATTTCATCAAACGTTTACAAGGATAAAAAAAGTTGCTAAGTTGAATTACCTAACCAACAATACTAAGGTTGGGATGATCGAACGAAAAACAAAGGAGTAATCAAAGTTTTTTATTAAGATTATACAAATTTGCATTTAAGTCGTTATTAGCGAAATCTCTCTCAGCCGTCCGTTGTTTGATGGATTTGACTATTTTATCACTTTTGATTAGGTAATTAAATTTTGCAGCATAATATCTAGGCAAAGTTTGTAAAGGTTGAAGCTGGACACCCTAATCCACCTATTATCGATATGAGAATTATCCAAATGTAGAAAACTTTTCGTGAAAAAATAACTTTTCCAACATTGTGAAAGAACACAATGTTCTAAGATAAGTAACATAACACTTATTGCATTTAGGTGCAATTTATCAATGAAAGAAGGCCAAGAAAGGTTTGCTCCAAAACAGAAGCTCATTTAACGGTGCATCACGTATTTAATATGTTTTGCTGATGCTCCAGTTTCTTCTTTTCGGAACAAGTTCTACGTGTGCAGGGCTAAGAAAAAATTATATACCATTTAAGTGTTTCTTATGGATGCATAAATTTGGATTAATTGACGGAAAAAAAATGTTAATGTTTGTTTAATTTCTAAATTTTTGTGACTGGCAAGATATTATAGCTATTTGTAAAAAATGCCTGGTGAAGCTGAATGTTATGAAAATACGTCTTGTAGTAATGATGTACTGTTAAAAATTAATAAAAAAGACTATATAAATCAAATTACCGTATGTATCTGTAAAAGCGTGGCAATATATTAAAAATCGTGAAGTCCATATAGCAGACTGCTAGTCTGGCTAAAGAATCAAAATAACCGGAGTATATCTAATAATGCGCAGATTGAGTGTACAGTAGATCAAGGTATATTAAGTGCGGAAAGAATAGACGTCATATTTTCATGTAATATACTTACTTAAAAAAATAATTGCTCAAAAAGGTACGTAACACTTTTCAAATCGCTTGAAATAAAACAATCCTCGAGGCTTTTTACAAATAAAGCAGTAAAATACTAGTTCGGGGAACGGAAAGTAATCAAATGGCAATACCACGGTGTAAGGCGAGGATAAAGGGAGTATCGTGCAGTCCCTGGTGCGCAGTCTGGGGACATCCCGAACCCCCCCCCCCCCAACACTCCTCCCCCCCCCCGATGCTGATGGGGTGGGGGGGCGGTTACATCTCCTTTGTTGCCAACTGTTCTGAGGAGAATAAAGTCTCCACATCTAACGTTTGTAAAGGTAATATTAAATTTTCCCAATTTTTTATAAAAAGTTACAGCTCTGATGGATTTTATTTTGCCTATAAGCTATACTCACGTATTTTTTAATTACATTTACAAAATAATATACGTATATCTTAAAGTATTTGATTGTAAAATTTTTACAAATAAAAACTTACTAAACCGTATCTATTTTGATCCAATAATGAAATAAAAATAACAGAAGAAGAGTTTTATTACTTTAATTACCTTCATGAGTTTTTATGAAATACAAACAACTACTTTATCTCCATTTTCATATCCTGTCACTGATACAATTCACAGACTTTTTATAAGATTCACATAAAAAAATATTAATATTGGCAATCCTATTTTCTTTGCTAAAAAGATTTATTTAATTTGAATAAAAGCTCTTTTTGGAAAAGCACTCACTTACTACTACTATCTTACTAAAAGCACTGCATATATGATTTTAAACACACTGCTTAACTTATAGTACTAATAATTTATTATTCAACAATTAGAGTTTCATTGAAGGAAATATTAGTGCCACGTCTACGCGAGAAAACAATATTATTAAATAAAACTAAAATATAAAATGTGTGTTTTACAAAGATTTACAGTAAAAAGAACTTGCATTTTAGTTTAATTGTAATGTGTTCACGCCTATGAATTTAAATTACGTATAGGCCTAATTAATTTCATTCTTATTTGTTTACACAAAAGGCAAATCCAATTCTACAATTGGGTTGGAATAATTAAACAGTTAATATAAAAATTTCTATCCGTAAAGTGAAATTTCAACAGTATGTTATTTACATTGTGGATACTGAAAAGTTATAAACCCGGTATTATTAAACCCAGGTGACTAGCCATAAAAGATTTTCGCTCAGTCCCTTTACCATTTGAATGCGACAGTTCACTTTTATAGTTTGGTTTTATTTTCATACGCCAACATGACTTGTTTTAATATTCAAGAAAATACAAAAAAATTAAACGTGACATGTTTACATTAAGCTTACATGAATTCATTTGGTATAATATCAAAACAATTATTTAAAATTTTCATTTCATTTCAACAGTTTTGTACCCTAGCTTTTTGCAGTACAGTATTTAGACTTTTTCTCAGTATTTACACCATTGCATTACCGGTGCATCAATTTTGATAGCTCACTACCCTAAACATTTTGAGGAAAATGTTTAACAGGTAAAATTTTCCGAAGCAGCGTTCCATAGTTGGGCCGCGCTTTTCATTTCTCCCCTCCCCTTCCTCCTCCAACTCCAACCACCAAGGTTTGATCTTCAGAGGGTGTATTGGAAGCGTTGAGGTGAGAATGATACCCGGTTCCATTCATCTTGAGCAACAATAAAGCTTTATCAGGACCTCACAGAGTTTACCTTGCCAGTAATGAACATTCTAAACTGGGAGAGGAAAAGCTTTACTTTATAAAAGCAGGTAAAAAGTGTATTTTTGAAGGGAAGAAGTCTGTTTAAAGATAGCACTAATAAGGTCGAAAGAGTGGAACAAGGAAATTTGTTATTATTATAACAATTATTAATAACAATTGTTTAGGAAAGGCCTTTTTCAATATCAATATAGTAGGCCTAAAATTTTTTCAGCTACCATCATTAAGCTAACTATTCTTGTTAAAAGTAAAAAAATGATATTTAAAATATACTTTTAAATGGTGGTTCTATATATGAAATATTCACAATGTCAATATTTTAGAGATAGAACGCGATAATATTCTAATGAACTGTTATTGTTGTTACTTTCTCATTTGCATGCAAGAGAAATTTTAGTTATGACTCTTTTAACTGCTAAGGGAGTTTTACTTAAATTTTGGGGACATCCCTGAAATCAAACTCATGATCTCTTGGACAAAATGTGAAATTTATAATTAAATTTGGCTGTATTTTATCTCTTGGACGGATTAGGGTTTTTATCATTGTACTGCCAAAATAAGAACTTAATCAAGTAATTTCATCACTACACTGAAATGTGAATAATTTTGTTATCAGCCTTAATATAACCGAAGATCATAAACCACTTTTGGTCCTTGTGCATCTCTATAAATTATTTCGTCAATGTTTACCTTAAATATTTTACATACCATTATACCCTGTTTACCTTCAACGTTTTGTTTCCTACACTGCTTCTAATTCGTCCTTGATAATTCGTCCGGCTATTTCAGAGGTGTTCAACTATTAAATGTATCAACGTGTTTTGTCAGACTAACCCTAAAAGTTTAAGTTTAAAACACTATGGATTATCAATTGCGAAAATTAAATCAGAAACGAAGATGTAGGCCTAAAAATAGAAACTATCGCAGCTGTTTAATATTTATAATTGCTCATTTACAGTCGGAATGATCAGTGAATTTTTTTTTCAATTGTAGTTCATAAACTTTACATGAAATTGAACTATATGTTTATTAAATGGTAACTAGGACTCGCCCACACGTTGAAATTCGACCAAAAACTCAGTTCATCTTGAGCAAGGAATCTAAAATAAATAAATAGAAGGTAGTAGGGGTCAAGACATTTCATTCATTTTTTAAGTTTTGACATTTCATTTTTACAGTTTAACCTTAGTTCAATTCATGCAACGCTATCTATGCACCAGGTGTTCTTTTGCACCTATGACGTCACCATTTACTAATACTGGCAATGATAACGATGATGTAATAGTTGCAAGAGAACATCTGGTGCATAGAGAGCGTTGCATGATTTAACTGTAACATATGTTCTTCTTGATTTGCCAGCACTTGTTATCAGCTGTCTAATGATTTAATAACATTCGGTGAGTTTCTCACAAACAGAAAAATGCGCAATCTGCGCACTGACCCCCTAGTTTTAATAATTAGTTATCGTTAGCTTGGTCTGTAATGAACCACTTTAGCACCTCAACTAAACTGCTGGCATTCTAAACAGCTGTTTTTGATAACATTCTTTGAAAAAAACAGTACCAGGAACCGAGTTTTGCTCGTTGGTTTTAATTCACTGTTGTTATAGTGTCATTTTAATAAAGCTATTAAATTTCTACCAACAACCAACTATACCTTTTTTCCAGTTAACAGCTTTTCCAAAAAGACTGCTCAACATTAATGTTCCTTTATTTTTGTATACCTTTCGTTTTTATTTCGTTACCAAAATAGCAACCCATAAAACCAATGTTAAAAAATTAAACATAAATTTAGACCAAATTCCACATTTCCTGGGATAGACGCTGTTTCTAAACTTATTTTTGTTATGTAAAGTTTAAACAAAATCTACCCGCTAGATTTCGAGATTGTGGAACACACATCCATTCAGTCAGGGCTCGTATTATAGGTAGTATGGGATTCTAATCACATGACGTCGTTTGTGTTGTCAGACATGTGGGGCTCGTGCTACGTGGAGCGCGGCTGCGGCGAGGGCCAGCGCGAGAGGAAGGTCTGGTGTCAGGACGTCCACACCAACAGGGCGGTGTCCCTGTACCACTGCAAGCCAAGGGACGAACCCTCCAGGACCAAGCCGTGCTTCGTCGCGTGCCGACATCACAAAGGTACGTTAGACACAATACTTGGGGCACCGCCCCTCTCTGCGATCGTGTGGTTCGCAGTTTAAGGTATGATTGAAAGGTATGATGCACCGAAGTCAAACTACATATTGTACAGTGATAGACACATGTTAATTTTTTGTCTCCTGTTAATTTGCGCCACTTTACCCACAATTCCCCACCGTTTCCTTGGTTACTAGTTTCAGTTATTCTGATTGGTCGCCTGTTAATTATACCTGTAAGGGGCCGTCCATAAATTACGTCATCGCTTTTTGGTCATTTTTGGACCCCCCCCCCTCCCTAAAATCATCCTACCATCATAATTTGTCTGACCCCCCCCCCTCTCGGAAAAATGACGTCATTTTTAACAAACCTCCGTTTTAAGTAAAAATAGTTCTTTTTAAACACTATATGATTAACTAAATAAAATGACCAATTAAATCTTAATTTACCTTCAGAAATAAAACCAAAATGACTTTCTCAATGGAAAAACATAAACTATAAACAACGCCTTAAAAATAGTCTAACGTATTTTATATAGATATTTATTTTATGATAGTTGAGTTGTGTTAGAATTTATCATTATTTTACTGTTAAAAATTTGATATAAAACATCATATTTAAAATGACGTCATATCAAAGCCAACCCCCCCCCCTTGCACATCACCTTACCGTCATTTTCAATCTAGACCCTCCCCCCTATTTTCTGATGACGTAATTTATGGACGACCCCTTAAACATATGATTATTTTTTTATTTGTTTGTTTTAAAAACCACTTCACTATATTACTATTTTGAAACAGGGACCTCACATACATAGTGGGTATTTAAACCTGAATATGAATGAGAGATGAGTGTAGGATGATTGTGGCGCGATCTTGTAGTCTTTTTATACTGACTAAGGTCGACATTCTCGGACTGTTAATTAATAGCCCAACAGCCAATGGTATCTAGGGGCCTACAGTTCAACGTGGGATCCGAACCACAATTTCGGCCTCATATATACAAATTGGTCTAATTATGAGGATGGTTTTTATGGATGAATTAGTATTCACTAGTGCGGACGTTAATCCCCAATAGGGAATATCGCATCCACAAGCCATCGCTTATAACTATCCACATATGGTGACCTCCAAGTAGCTGGATTACAGGACGACGCCACGGTACCAGTCAGACTTTGTTTGATGCTGTGTAAACAGGCTATTGGGATATGTTACCATAAAAACATCGAATAGGTGTGGGTGAAATGAAAAATAACAGATGGTAACGTGTACACAAAAACTAGTTACCAAGGAAACTGGAAATCATAGATAAAATGACGCCAATCAACAGTCAACAAACTTCCTTCTCTTTACCACTCTATATCTAGTTTAACCTCGTTGCTGTGATGGATCAGATGAGGTGTCGCTTTGTTACTGTGAAAAATCAGCTAATGTGTTTGTCAGGATCATTAATCGCCCAATGAACAAAGACAACTGGTAAAGTTATGAACCATTACTCAGGATCGAACTGGCAACCTTCAAATTCAAAGCGGGTTCTATAACCCATCTATACAATCAGCTTGTTCACCTTTGGGGATGATTCATTAGTTTACACAATACATACACCCTTCAAGGTGCAAGTTATTATTCATAGGTAAAGGAAAAAACTGTAAAATCATCCAGTTTTTGCCTTTGTATTGATTTGGAAAAACTAGTTAAAATATTTAGGAAATACATATTACTTCACAACAAATCATTTCGCAGGAGAAAGTATTAACAGAAATGTAAAACTTTGTACAGAAAGTAATAACACCTGAAAACTGTTTCTTCATCTGCTTCTTGGTGGGCTGTCCCGTTATAACCGCCCATCAAAAGTTCTTTCATTAAACATTACAAACTTTAAAAGTTGTATTTAACTTTTTAACGCTGCTAAGGGAAGTTCCATCCCTGGCTGTTTTGTGTATGTTTTCAGTCGGTCGTTATATGCAGAGGTCGTTATATTTTGTATTCTAATAATTCAGTTAAGGGTGTACTTTAAATTTTACATGACTTACATAAAAATATGTATACATAATATTACAAAGTACTCTATTTGTTCCCATTAGTGATGTACAATTACGTGGTTCTATTTCAAGCAGCCACTGAACTCGATTGATTAATTTATAAATTTTATTGATCGCAAATAATAGTAGTTTTCATTACTAGGAGCAAAAGTGGGTCTTTTTGGTGCGCAATCGTGTTTTAAAAACGAGGCGCAGCCGAGTTTTTAAAAACGATTAAGCATCAAAAAGACACTTTTGCTCCGAGTGATGAACAACGTTTTTTATCATAATGCAAAATTAGACTTTTGGTCGTTAAAAATAAAAAATATTAAGTTTTCGAGGTTATATTTACAAAGTAATTTATTTGCAGTGTTTACATTTATGTTATTTACAAACAATGCTCTTTATAACGTTTGAATTTCAAAATTCTGCTCCTCAACATTAATAAATTAATAATAATATACTTAGAAAAAACAGCTGACTTTTCAGTACTAGGACCTAAAAAATTCTCCAGATGATTTTTCAGTCCTAGGACAAAAAAGAATCGGTTTTGGTACTATTGAGGGAACAAAAAACAGGGTGATTTCGTGCAGAGTGATAATATAGTAGTTTTCATCACTAGGAGCAAAAGTGGGTCTTTTTGGTGCGCAATCGTGTTTTAAAAACGAGGCGCAGCCGAGTTTTTAAAAACGATTAAGCATCAAAAAGACACTTTTGCTCCGAGTGATGAACAAAGTTTTTTATCATAATGCGAAAATTAGACTTTTGATCGTTAAAAATATTAACTATAAAGTTGTATTTTCGAGGTTATATTTACAAAGTAAGTAATATGCAGTGTTTTCATTTCTGTTATTTACAAACAATGCTTTTCATAACGTTTGAATTTCAAAATTCTGCTCCTCAACATTAATAAATCAATAGTAATATACTTGGCAAACAGCTGACTTTTCAGTACTAGGACCTAAAAAATTCTCCAGATGATTTTTCAGTCCTAGGACAGAAAAGAATCGGTTTTGGTACTATTAAGAGAACAAAAAACAGGCTGATTTCGTGCAGAATGATAAAAAGACTTTTACTTAAAGATTTCAATACAATTATGTATTAATTACACAATACAAAAAAGTCATGTCAAAAGCCTGTAGACTTATAATTTGAGCAACTTTTCTAAAAATTTGAGTTTATGTTTCGCAGAACAACTCAATTTAAACTCAAAAAGCGAATTAAACTCTATTTAGGCTGCTATGCATTTATTTTTTAAAAAAAGTGCTAGTTCTTGAAAAACACGATAAAAAGAATACAGAATACACTAAATACACTGATAAAAAATATTTCACAAAATTACCTCCTACTTTATTTATTTGCTTTGAGATGTAACAATGACTTTGAGCTTGCAACGTATGTAGTAAACAGTTAAAAATTACAGTATGTTTTATTATTATCTATACATTAATAGGCAAGCATGTTTCATTTCCTCCTTTTTTCTCAGCTCGTGTGCATCATAGGGGAAATCCGAGCATACCGTTAGAAAGGCATTGTGCTGTAGATGAGCAGAATCACATTGTAATTCCCATCGGCCACTAGGGCTTTCGAAGTATCAATGTTAATCTTATGGGAGAAGAATTGATTGAATCATAAGGCAGCTGTTGTAATAACAAATGCTAGCAAATCAGGAAGAACAGATGTTTCAGTTATAAAACATTTTAAAACTAATTTACTCAAGATCAACTGAATTTTGGTCGAATTTCGACCAGTGGGCGATATCTAGTTACTATTAAACCATTATAAGTTGTCATACAATTTCATGTAAAACTAGTGTATTTTAGTGTAACTCACTTATCAAATACGTTTCGAACAGAAACAGGGTTTTTAAAAATATTTTCCAAAGTTTTGTAAAATTTATTTATTTATTTATCAACGGCCGAAGCCAATACATAAATTTGACATACACTATGTTATCTACAAATAGTTTAAAATGATAATGTTAACGTTGTAACAAAGCAGTGTTACGTTAGAATGATTGCACTGTTACAGAAATACGAATAAATGAAAGTAACCGTTAACATTTGAGTATTATTTTTCTGTTAATTTGAAAACTTATTTTCCACCGACGGTAACCTCTAACCTTTTAAAAAAAACGTAATCATTCATTTCTATTCCAGTTAAAATTGTAATAATGTATTATTATTATTATTATTCACAGTACAAATTTAACAACTGTATCTTAATTTATGAGTGGCTCTAGAAAATTCATAAAACTTGGCAATAAATTATTTTAAAGATCACCGACCTTAGTGACAGTAAACGGTAGCCCTGAGGAAGAGTCCCTTTTTGATGACGTCACAAACAGTTTAGAATGTTCAAACAAACCTCCTTTATCTTTCCTTTATGTTTGTCACATTTTGGCATCAGTGGTTCATCTCCAGTTGTAACTTATTACTATAAGAGGTATTGTGTGTGAAATTTAGGTTATATCATCACCTCTTTCTCATTCAATTGTTCACACAAACTATAACAAAATGAAACTTTTGTTCTATTTTGCCATAAAGTGATGGCAGTATCAATTGATTCCATTACATTTTTTTCTGTTACTTTCTGATTGCTGTTTACCGTTGCAATAAAGGCTGCTGTCACAAACACAAACTTAGTTTAAATAGATATTAAATAAATGCTTTGTATAATATTAAATATTAAACAGACTTTGATTTGTACTAGGATAGTTTAAGTTTAAATTGCCTTTGAGAAAGTGCCTTAAATATGATATTGTGTTACGTTTAATGTATTGTATGATATTTCAAAAAATTCTCAGAAGGTATTGTAACTTTTTATTATTTTTAAATCTCCAAAATAATCTTGGGATATAATTCCTAAATAAAAAATTCCATTACTTGTAAGATTTGAAAACTATTTTGTAATAAAATAAATAGCACAACAAATACATTATGTCCAAGAACTTTTTTATTTATTTTTAGCGAATTTCCTATAGGGAATACGCTATTACCGTAGTAGCCATGGTAAGACCTAAGCCCGGGACCACTTTACTTTTTCATTTTGAGGTCCCCAGAAGCCAAAAACACCATTCGTTCATTTTCATATATATGTATATGTATATCTATATATATATATATATATATATATATATATATATGTGTCCGTGGTACTGATAACTTTTGAAGGGGACCTCCGATTTTGATGAAATTTGGTATGGAGGTGTAAGACCAGGTCTATTTTCATGAGTTCGCGAACCAGCATTGTCGGGTTATGGGAACGGGGTTTTATGGGGTTTTTAATGGGTTTTGGCATTTTTGGACCTAAATTTACAAAATTCATCAATTTTAACCAAAACCATTTAAAAGAGCTTAAAAAAACAAACAATTTAGTATTTTGAATCTTTAAAATAGCTTAACTGGTTATAGAGAAAATTCAAATCAAGTTTCCCATGTTATTCTTATGGGTAAATCTTAAAAAAGTTATATATCGCTTATTTATCAACATATCTTAATAAAAAATTTTATAAACCTTCACTAGGTGGTGAGTAATTAAGATTTGATCAAAAGCCCACATGGCAGCAAACCTACATGCTAAATCCCATGGTATTCTCATGGAAAATAAGTGTATGATGGGAGCAAGAGAGATGGAGATAGTAAGGTATCTGTTCCTAATCAGCTGATCAGCTGTCTTCTGCATATTTGTCAAATTTGAAATGTTTATGTTTTGTTATTTGTAAACAAATCATTCCTTTTGCATGGAAGCTCTGGATGTGCACTTTTATTACTGTTTAAAAAGTCATTTATTGCAATATAAATATTAATATATAAATTATTAAATAAAAATAATTTACTCAGAAATATAATACCATTAAATATATTATATTTCCTTGTAAAGATTATTAATTATATAAGACAGCCAAAATGTTCTTTGATGTTGAATCAATAATTCTGTGGAAATTCGCTGAGTACGCAGGTCTGCTGCGACGGGGGTATTTATTAACTATCATGATATACATGTCTTGTTCCCTCCACTTCAACATTACAAGACAATTGTCTTGTCTTCTGTGCATTTTATACACCAATACATCAATACAAATAAATATAAATCGAGCTATGTAGTTTACTCTACTATTTTTGTCTCTGTTCCAGAAAAGATATTATTTTGTACTTCCGTCACAGAAATTTTTATTTTTACTTTAACAAAAGACTGATGTCATAAGCCAGCAGCCATTTCTGTCTGTTTTCTGAGAAGTGGCTTTGATCATTTTGTAAGACGAACAATCTTCAATGCTTCCCTTTTTGAATTTTATTTAATATTGATTTTTAAAAATAAACTAGAGTGTTCATGTTTAAAAGTCGTTTAATTCTATCAGCACTGAAACATTATTTGGATATTTGTTGCTTTTTAATATGACAGTTGGAACACGGTTCCTTTGTAGGCATATACATGTTTTTATTACATGTGTGTTTCTACATCCCTACTTTTTTTAATAATCTTTTTTATGTTTCTGTTTTGAGTGCCCAGTAGAAAGTTAATTCATTGGCCCTTTTTCCTTTTGGTAGAGAATTATTTGTTTTCATCACAGCCCTTTTATCAATATGTTTAAAAATTTCTTACATAGCAATTTCAAATTCGAATATGACAAAATTGTAGCAATTTATTATTATGTGTACTTTTGCGATCATAGCATAAGTAAAGCATAGGCAAATAATTTCTTGCTAATTGAAAAAAACTGTAAAATGTGAAGAAGGCCCGGAACTAAAAAGTTATCCAAACTGCCTAAGGTTTATGTATAATATAAATTAGGGCTGGCTAACGGTTTATGCACAAACCGTTGATTGCCCGATTATCCATTTAACCCTTTCAAATATATTTTAAATTAAATAATAGTATTTTTATAAATAGTTATTAATTAATATATGCATATGAAAGTACTTGACTCTTTATCGTTTGGGAATTTGCTAGGCATAACATTTTATTTTCTTTAAAGTAATGTTTATGTACATTTAAATAAATTGTTATTTTATATTTTTGTTCATTTTAAAAAGTAAACAATTTTGTTGAAATATAAAATTTTTAAACACGATAAAAATACGTCATGGATGAGAAGCAAAAGATTATTTTATTACTTTGCAACCTTGGAGCGATATTCAAATTCTAGAATAGGAAACGTTATTGACTGTAGCAACTGCAAAGTCTCGAGACAAGTAAGACAGACGACAGATGTCCCAAAGTTCAAAGGTGACTCCTCGCCCTTGGACGGTTGCGCCAACTCCCCGGCAGTGTGCCTGCCATCTCCACACCCTAGAGACTGTTTATTTTGTTACTTTTTTATTCATTTTCCCTATTGTAAAAGTTTTTATATATAATTTTAAACATTTACAATGTATAATAACTCGGCATTTTAAAAAGTACAGTAAGTATAGTTAAACCTAAAAAGTTAAAATATCGAAATATGAAATATGGATAGGATCACAATTTATTTACACTACTAAATTATCCTTACAAGTATGAACTAAAGAGATATATTCAATAACTTTGCTTTTTTTAATTGTATATCAATTTTGAAACTGTTTTAGGATTTTATAACATTAAAAAAATTATTGAGGTTATATAATCGAGTGAGTCGGATTATTTTTCAGGTAGTTGTTAGATGTGTAACCTGATCAATAGATTTAATAATACTGTAATTTATAAAGTTTTCTTATCTTCAAGTTGGAAAAATAATTTAAAACTTTTACTAACAAATTTTTTCAACTTAAAAATATTATTGTAAACATTAACTTAATTTGGGTGAAATATTGTTTAAATAAAGCAACCATTTACTTTCGTCATATTGCACGAATATTTCCTAATCATGAGTTGTGAGTTATAAAAAATAGTTACTTGTCTTTCTAAGGACACAACAAACCGAATACAAATATGAAACAGACAATCAGCTGATTGTATTTGACAGTACAAATTAGACAGAGGATTGTTTTCGATCCTTTAAAGGTAAACAAGGTCTACGGTTTTATTATCGTGGCTTAAGTAGTGGTTAAATAATTTGAAAAATGTGGCAAAAGGTAGTTCTTCTCACTCGATCAACTTTTACTTCACTACAAACTATAACTAAAAAAGTATTTATCTTATATACATTAAAGTATTCCAACCAAATGGTCAACATATTGCCTTACATTCATATGGAGTGCAACTAACTCTTAAATATACACAATTGTAGAGTAAACAGTTGCTATAAAAAAATTTAAAACTTTAAATGAAAAGTTGCTATAGTACAGATATCGCAGAATATCTTGGCCTCTGACATACTCCACTTCTGGATTGAAATTGGTAAACATATGGTACTAAAAACAGTCTGCTACAATCTGCAACTTCTTCGCTCTACTCCAATTATTTGAACTGTAAACGGTTGTCACAGGCCAAGATATTCTGCGATATCTGTAAATGACATTCATCAACAGATATATTTTTAGGTTTATATTATCAAAGTAGATCATTATCAAGAATTGAAGAACTCTGTCTTAATATAATAATAGTATATAGCAAAATTCCATAAATGAACTATTACTTGACCGTTTTATTATAATGACAGTTTTTTTTCTTTTGACCTTTGACTGGAAAATTAAAAAGATAATATGATTAATAATTCACTAAACATAACATCCATGCTCGATAAATAAACATGATGGTTAGATTGCAAAATGCAGATTTACGGAGGGTTGCGAAGGTCAGAGATGAATATGACATCGGGTACAGCGAAAAGCCCTCTTGACATATTTACATGTACAACAGACACTACTCTGCCGCTATGCTAGTCCCTCTTCAGTCTTCCTCAAACGAATTTTAAATTCGACATTTTTACATTTTCATGCGGTACACTCTTGCTTTAAAGTGCTAGTACCAACGCTTTAGTTATATAGTTATTAGATAGAAAGAAACGTTTATTCAAAATTATGTGTAACATTAGATTTTGAATATCAAATAACAGTTTTATTGTATTCTTAGACTAACTTAAGAAGAAATATTATAAAAAATTTAAAGTGTGTACCCAAGTGGCTGAGCATTTACAACTGACTGTAATTGATGAATGCTGAAGACGGTTTGTAACAACCAATACAATACATAGAAGTGTAAATAAGGTCAGAATATGTGAGTTAGTGTGATATAGGCACATCTAACGTTGTATTGATCTTTTAACATCTTATGATAAAATCATTCAAAAATTATTCTTTAAATAATAGTACTATAAATTTAAACTCTTTAATTTAATTTAACATAGTTCCAAATCTTAGTTGATAGTAGGGGATAAAAGCCGAAGGTAAGGAAGGGTGGAGCCGGTGGAGCCGGTGGAGCCCCCCCCCCCCCCCCCCGAGGACCACCCACGTCGAACCCCCCCCCCCCCCCCCCGAGAAAAAATTTTTTTTTTTCCGCGAAATTTTTTTTTTTTTGCCGCGAAATTTTTTTTGCCGCGAAAATTTTTTTTGCCGTAAAAATTTTTTTACCGCGAAATTTTTTTTTTACCGCAAAAAATTTTTTTACCTTGAAATTTTTTCTTTTACCGCTAAAATTTTTTTTATCTCGAAATTTTTTTTTACCGCGAAAATTTTTTTTACCTCAAATTTTTTTACCTCAAAACTTTTTTTTAACTCAAAAAATTTTTTAACCGTAAAATTTCTTTGCCGCAAATTTTTTTTTCTCATACCAGAATGATACACTTCTCCGCGTCATCCACAGCAATCCGCGGCAAATCCGCGGCAATCCGCGGCAATCCAAAATAGTAGAGGCATTTGGCCAGTGCAGCTATGAGTCATGAATAGTAATACAACTCTTTTTAACATTTGTTGTATGGGCAATCCAAAATAGTAGAGGCATTTGGCCAGTGCAGTTATGAGTCATGAATAGTAATACAACTCTTTTTAACATTTGTTGTATGGGTAATCCGCGGCAATCCGAGGCAATCCGTGGCGAATCCGCGGCAATCCAAAATAGTAGAGGCATTCGGCCAGTACAGCTATGAGACATGAATAGTAATACAACTCTTTTTAACATTTGCTGTACGGGTAATCCGCGGCGAATCCGTGGCAATCCAATATAGTAGAGGCTTTCGGCCAGTACATCCATGAACCATTAATAGTTAT